>CM056389.1:35958094-36151582 GCA_029718625.1 Synaphobranchus kaupii | reverse complement strand
GCCATGACTTCCTGATGTCTGTGACCCAACAATATCAAAAGACTCTTGATATCTTATTTTCTGATACTCCTACAAGCAATACTATAATCTCTCTGCATTTGGATGGATCTCTATGGGAATTGGGGGGTGGGACTAGATTTAGCTATAAACTTTGCTGGAACAGTATGGAATACATAGTTGGTAAAATGGCTGTAAGTCATCAAGGGTCTGAGGTATCAAACAAGCCTCAAACCATCACTCTCCTGCCAGATATGCAGTAGATATGGATGGATCACTTTAAGGGCTGTTTCTCCTGACAAATTTTCCTATTGAACTCTATGGAAAAATAAGTCAGGAGAAGAAACCCTTCAATTATGTGGTTGTACATGGGTGCACTTGCGGTCATACATATGCGACTGTTTGAAGATCACCTGTTGATCTGGGGATCCTGAAGAGATTCCAGGACGGCCTGCCAGCTCAGTCTGTACTTCTGAGAACCCAGCATGTCTGGGATAAGATCTGTAAACACGGAGGAGAGCGCAGACATTGAAACTAACAGAACAAACACACAAGTAAATCTGACAGAGGCCTGAACGTGACACAGGGAGACCTATTCTCACACCGCCTGTCCACACCACAGCGTACTCTCTGTACAAACCCGCTGAACACGTACTCTCTGTGCAAACCCGCTGAAGCCCCAATATAAACTGGGTACGGTCTGTCCTTCAAGCTACACTGAGGCTTCAACTCACTTCTGCTTCTTTAAAGGAGTTAAAGCAGGGGTGTCAAGATCCGGTCCTGGAGGGCCGCAGTGTCTGCTGGTTTTTGGTGCGTTTAAGCACAAGTGATTAATTTAAGTCACTAATTGGCTAAGAAGTCCACACACCTTGTTCTCAATGCTTTAACTGGGTGCTGATTGAAAGGAAACCACAAATACCTGTGACACTGCGGCCCTCCAGGACTGGAGTTTGACACCCCTGAGTTAAAGGCTACATTCATTTTCCTACAGCTTTGGTCTCATGGACATATGTTTTGTTGTTGATGTTCATCAGATCTGTCATAGATGGATTTGGTTATCCACCAGAAAAATTATTGACATTTGCCTGGTAATAATTTTAATTATATAGCCAGCAGCCATACCACCATGCAATCTGCTCCTGCTGAATTGCTGAAGCTAAGCAGGTGTGGGCTTGGTTAGTACTTGGATGGGAGACCTCCTGGGAAAACTAAGTTGCTGCTGGAAGTGGTGTTTGTGGACCAGTAGGGGGCAATCTTCCCTCTGGTCAAATAAATCCCAATGCCCCAGTGCAGTGATGGGGACACTGCGCTGTAGGAGATGCCGTCCTTCGGATGAGACGTTAAACCGAGGTCCTGACTCACTGTGGTCATTAAAGATCCCATGACACTTATCGCAAAGACTAGGGGTTTCCCCGGTGTCCTGGCTAAATTCCCAACCTGGCTCTTTCAATCTGCCACCTAATCATCCCCCAGTTTAATTGGCTAATAATCATTATCTCCCTCTCCACCTCAGCTGATGTGTGGTGAGCATTCTGGCGCAAAATGGCTACCAGGTGGGTGCTACACATTGGTGGTGGTAGAGGTGAGTTTCCCCCTCATCACTGTAAGCGCTTTGAGTGTCGTGAAAGGCTCTATATAAATGCAAGGTATTATTATTATTGTAAAGATGCAAGAGAAAAAAGGCATTTTTATTGAATGCATAACGAGCATGGCAACTTCACACATACAGATCCTTTCCAAAAAATTAGAATATCATGGAAAAGTTTTTTTTTTCCATAATTCCATTCAAAAAGTGAAACCTTCATAGATTATAGATTCATTACACACAAAGTGAAATATTTCTAGCCTTCATTTGTTTCATTTTTCATAATGTTGGCTTACAGCTCCAGAAAACCCCCAAAACAGTATTTCAAGAAATTAGAATAGTGTGTCGAAAATCAGCATTTACTTCAGTTATTTCACAGAATGAATGTTTTAGACTGAGTGTCACACTATCATCTAATTTACTCAAAACACCTGCAAAGTTTATCTCAGTTTGGTTCAGTATGGGGAAGACTGCAGACTTGACAATTGGCCAGAAGACCATCATTGACACCCTCCAGAAGATGGGTAAGCCACAAAAGGTCATCGCTAAGGAGGCTGGCTGTTCACAGAGTGCAGTGTCCAAGCATATCAATAGAAAGTTTAGTGGAAGGGAAAAATGTGGCAGGAGAAGGTGCACAAGCAAAAGAGATTGTCAAGCGGATTGTCAAGCAAAGACGATCCAAAATTTGGCGGAGATGCAGAGGGAGTGGACTGAGGCTGGAGTCAGTGCTTCAAAAACCACCACGTACAGACGTATCTGGGACATGGGCTACAACTGTCGGATTCCTCGAGTCAAGCCACTCCACTCATTCTCTGAAATAACTGAAGTAAATGCTGATTTTCGACACACTATTCTAATTTATTGAAATACTGTTTTGGGGGTTTTCTGGAGCTGTAAACCAAAATTATGAAAAATGAAACAAATAAAGGCTAGAAATATTTCACTTTGTGTGTAATGAATCTATAATCTATGAAAGTTTCACTTTTTGAATGGAATTATGGAAAAAAAAAAACTTTTCCATGATATTCTAATTTTTTGGAAAGGATCTGTATATTATAAATAAATAGGACCACCGGTTTGCCCCCCCCTTGTTTTCTCGCATGGTACTTCAGTCCTTCGCCAGCTAGAGGCCACAATAGCCTCTTCTCAAACAATTGTCCGATTTGCACCACCTCAAATAGTAATTACCACTACTTAAGCACAGACAATGATTGACAATGACGATGCGTACAAGGGACACTCTTGTGTTGAATTCAGTTTCATTACTTACTACCGTGGACCTGGGAGCAGTTTCATTAGACACTGACCTAGCAACAGTTTCATGAGACACTGACCGATGAATGGTTTTATTAGACAATGACCTGGAAGCAGTTTCATTAGACACTGACCTAGCAACAGTTTCATGAGACACTGACTGATGAATGGTTTTATTAGACAATGACCTGAGAGCATGTTCAATAGCTACTGACCTGGGAGCAGTTTCATTAGACACTGACCTGAGAGCATGTTAAATAGCTACTGACCTGGGAGCAGTTTCATTAGACACTGACCTGAGAGCATGTTCAATAGCTACTGACCTGGGAGCAGTTTCATTAGACACTGCAGTGACTGCTGCCTGGTCTCCTCCTTCTGCTGGCTGCTGCGGGCCGGGCGGGGCTGGGCTGGGAAGGTTCCCTCGGGCCAAACGGTTTCCTGGAGAACCCGCAGGTAGATTACCCAGCAAGGGGTGCTGGTGAGGTTAGCCATACCCACGTCAAGCCACCTGGAGTCACACAAACATACACACAGGAAAGGTCAATCAACCAAGTGACCAGTGTGTGAATTGACAGGGGAAGGGTCATGTCAACCCTTCTGCTTGACCCATTTTCATCCCAGGCTAAGATGCTATTCTTTGGTATTTTAATCGTCCTGTTGTCCTTGGGTCAAAAAATACCCTTTTCTGAGTTTAACAGCAGTGAAACCCCTGTAAATAAAAAATTTTCAGCATGAAATTTGATGGCTTTTCCTGGAGTGACCCTACCATTAGAAAAAGTTAAAGATTGCCCTTACATTGATAAACATTATCTCTGTCTCTCCTCTCTCTTTCTATCTCATATGCACAGACATACAGTACAAACACGCATACATGCATGGCATCAAATGGAGTTCCAGTGTTTTATTCTCTCTCATGCCAGATGAGTCTTAAACACAATACAGTATCATGTAAATGAAACTAGTATCATGTGAATCATTGCCCAGGTGGGTCAGACACATGTGAGCACGCACATGCACACGCACATGCACACACAGACAAACACAGCGAGAAAAAGAGAACATGTGTGCTTAAACTCGGACAAAACAAAAACTCTCGTGCATGTGCAGCACCACCCCTCCCCTGACTCTATTACTTGTGAGAAAACTGTTTTCCAGCCAGAAACACCATAAAATCAACATGTCTTGCGAGAAAACATTGTTGTGGGGTGGAGTCATAATGTTATAAACAAAACACAATGTGCTGCAAGTGTGAGAAATACATCTGTGAAGTCCATGCTTGCAGACTTGCGTACTGAATAGAGAAATGCACAGCCATGTGCTTGGTGCTCAAGTGCAAGAATGTTATTGCTATGTTTCCTTTCAGTAAAATGCATTCAAATCTTCATTGTTGCCATGTGCTAATTTATTAGGCTATTGATGTGCTATCTCTTTATGAAAATGAAAAAAAAGTCAATTGTTAACTTATTCAGTACCTTTAACCAAAATAATAATAAAAATAAATTGGGCATAGGCAGTGCACACATACAAATAGAGATTCATAATCATAGTTAAGCACCACACATGAAAAAAATCAATTGTGATTGTAATAGCCTACAATGTTTTGTAGTAAAAAGCAAGTGGTGTACACTGAAGAGATTTGGACTCTTTGGACTCTGAAGTAGGAAAACACGGTTGCAAAATAGATTTTGGGTTTAAGATTCAATGTTTCAATTTTGACCCTGTGGACACGTGCATAGGCTACATAATATGAAGAATACACATGGGTTAAATAGACTGGATGATAGAAAACAAATCCACTGTGCAATCCTTTAATTTAACACAAGTGCAGACCATAAGCTTATGCAATATTCAACATTCAGAATTCATATTTTATAGAAGCAGGATAATACAAGGGAACAAGGAATTAATATAGCTCACAACAGATGGTGTATCGTAACATGGAGAACTCCACAGAAACATATAAAGAGAACAAATCCCAGCATGTTAATTTTTCTTAAATTTCCTGTTAATTTTGTGCTTTTTGAATTGTATAATTTAATTGATTTGTTTTTCTCACTCTGCAAAGTTGGCAGTTTTAGGCACTGTATTGGCAGTTTGTTAAAGCCAAAGGTTTGCAATAGAGTAGTAGATTTGACTAGAGGAATATATTTCAAACTTTTCCATTCTGAACTTTTGGAACCCCTGCACTGAATAGTCCTGTATATGAACTGGACCTTGCACCTTTCAGGATTTTTAGATTTACAGCAATTTCATTTTTTAAAATCTACATCGTACATTTTAGTCCCCCCTCTCTTCCGCCAGAGGAAGCCTCACGCTGAACGTGTCCATTCAAGTTTTCTTCTAGTTTGTGGTGACCTCGATTAATCATCTTTACATAATACTACTGGCCCTGGCGAAAGGGCAAACTGCGCAGATTAATTATCCTCTTTGTTTTACGAAACTAAACGTTTAGGGAAACGTGTGGCTCTCAGCGGAGTGCCGCTTTAACTTCCGCCCATGTGACTGCGTGTTTTATGGCCTGGAGGTGCAATCAATATTTTTGGGGTGCTGAGAGACTATAGGCCTACAGGAGTATGCACACAAGTGAAAAACTGACGATTGATGATATTGTCACAAACCAACAGCAGAGGCAGACTAGCACAAGTATTCATCTAATAGGCTACAAGTGAACTGCGTAGATACGTAGATGAAAAGGATATTTAATAAGATGTTTTCCCCACCATGGGGACTTTATGATATCTCCACAACAATTAATCTCAAACGCAATTAGGTTAAAATTCACAATAGGCTACGCGTAAAGAAATTGTTATTTTTCCAGCCGGAAATAATATGCCTATTTTCTCTGCCTGTTCATTCAGAGAAAAGATTATTAATACCTGGTGAAAACCTTGTGTTTTCTTCTGACGTTGAAAGGTTAGCGTTTGGGGAATAAAAAGCCAGATATCCAAGACTAAAGAATCCCTGTGAGAAAATAAAAACCGGACACGCGTTGGCAAATGTGATGATGAATGTCAGCCCCGCGAACGTTAAAGGTTGTATCAGCGATTTTGGGTGGAAACATAAATGATCACATTCATCTGATTTTTCCTCACGATCCGCTAGCTGCCCGCCCCATAAGCAGGCCGTCAAAAAACCGCGTCTCTGTAGGCAGCCTATGCTCCGAGATCGTACACAAAAACAAATGGTACTACCAACCACTCAAAACCAAAATAAACAGTATTCCAACCAATCACAATGATCTGCACAAACGCTAATACTCTTATCTCGCTGAAATCTTGACGGATTTACAAACGGTTTGGTTTCTTACAAACGTTATTAACGTGGTTATAATTCTGGATGCTTGAACGCTATTTTTTAAAACATAACATAATTATTCATAAGTATGTTTGTTTGGGATTTCGCTTCAGAAGTGACGTCACCCAAAATCGCTGATACAACCTTTAACGTGGCAAACAATCTCATTAGCTATAGGCCTACCCTGCGTTGCACCCACGGCCCTCCAATTTATTTTCATTTCCGTGCTGGGGAATCGATGCGTTGTGCACATTAAGCGTATAGGAGGTAGCACGCTCTTCTCGTATGAGGGAGGAAGGCTGCTTCTTGTTTGACTGTTTATTAAGTCCACATGTATCCTTTCATCCTTCATGCTGTCAGCTTCCTTGGCACTGCATCTTTCAGTAGGCTAACAGGCTCCGGGCACTATACTCCCCTGGATTTCAAGGCACTCCCCATAAACATTATTGTCAGGTTATGTAAGGCAAACCACCTTATGTGTCACCAAATTAATGATCTGGTTAGGAAAAGAGAAGGAGGATGAAAAAACTAAAAATCCATTAAAAGAAAAATATATATGTAAATATGCCATATAGTAGCCTACAATGAAAATATTGATCTCAACAATGCCATAGGGTGTCACTCCAAACCTTACCTGAAAACAAATTTGACCTCTGATAATGCATTGCAATCTCCTCAAATACTTTTTAAAAAAAATAATAATAATAAAAAATATCAGAACAGTTTCAGCAATAGAAATGTTAACAAACTATGTATTTGTTTCTACTACTTAGTAAGTAAACAGAAACAATATATCATATACTGTATAATGGAAGACTTGGCGATGAGAGACACTCCTACCCTGAACTTGATATGTCACTTAAAACTAGGCTTCTCTTTCTCAGGGGGTCTATTTTCGTGGCCAAAAAACAGACCAAAGGAAGATGGTTAGTGTCCATGTTCCTGTTGACTAAGAATGAATTATTCAACATTAGTCATTTCTATGCTATCCGCTCCCATCTCCTACTTGCCAGCAGCTATCAATGGCCCGCTTCTCTCTATAATTGTGGCCACTCACTCCTCAGGTGAGGCCGTGCCTGTCTCAGATATCGAGCTTGAACCATTTTATTTGCTAATGTCACTTGGTGTATCACCATATTTCCTTTGTATCCCCTGTTGATAATCATTTTACTCCAAAATCTTAACTTTATTCACAAGTTCCACGCTGGATTTCCTTCCATGGCTCTGGTAGGCCTATTGTCTATTTGTCTGAGTGTCTATTTAAAACAATATCATAGACAAATAGATCAATACTTTCTGCTATAATTCCCAATTTTCTATAACTGAATTTCAGTTTCCTCTCACCATTGGTTAAAACACGTTTTCCAAAAGGCACTCTCTTTGCTAATCACGACCAGCACCCTATCCCTTCGAATGAATGTGTCATATAAATTTTAGTTAACTGGCCAGCGACTACATTTGATAGGCATAAAATAGATCCTTTGTCGGCACAATTGGATCATGTTGAATCTGCCCATGTATATCATTTATACTAATACTAACACGCTTAGTAAAATGATGCTCTGTAGAAGACAGTTTAATTGTCGATTATGTAATCAATGCCAAATTGTTTTTATTTTCTTGCCAATCACAGAAAACTAAAATCTCTTTCAATTAAAATGGTCAATTGTGATAAAAGTAGGCTTGTGTTAAAAGGGTACAAATGAAAATAAACGCTCAGTCAAACTTTGTTATCTTGGTAAAAATTGACTTGAACAGACTTCAAATACACAAGTTAAAATGACAGTCTACGCCAAGGTCATCATCGTAAATCAGCATTATACTTCAGCGTAAACAATGTTGACTGCCAATGTACTTTAATCCTGCGCTTCGCATGTCAAAATTGGCCTGGGCTTATCCTGCAGGATCCCGGCTCAATCCATGGCGGATATTTTCCCTTTAAATTCTAATACTGTTCTGAGAAACGGAGGGGGGAGTGTAATCAGTGCGCCTGAGGAGCCCAGTGAAAAGAGGAGGGAAAAAGTGCCCGACGCAGATGTGCTTTGAAGATGCACGTGAGCTTTGCAGTCGGGCAAAAGGGTCCACATATAATTCTATCATAAACCAGCAGCTACATGGAGATGAATTGGCCTGTCAGGGCTGCCAAGGCCTGCCTTGCTTAATCTGTTTGATAGAGTAATCAAACAATAGCACAGACTCTGAAGGTGCTCCTTAATTTAACCATTACATGCAAAGAAACTTTCTTTTTTGGGGGGAAAAAACCCAGAAGTATTGATAGGAACCAAGTGTTTCTCCTGAGCAACTTCATAATATATCTCCTGTTTTGCCCCTGTGGCTGGTCTGTGCTAGCAGGGAACAAACTCAGCAATGCATGAGCCCACAGGCCCTTTCAATCACAGCACTCTAGGCCCCTGAGACAGATCTACTGGGAACCTGTCTGCGGACTTATTTATTTGTAACAAACAAAGTTTGATCTACAATGAAATTAAAAGCAAACAGATTTTTACACGTTGACATTCCACTTATTTGCCTCGTCTACCACTCTACCTAGCTATGCCAAAACCTCAAACTGCCTTCAGATGGCCCTGCCTGTGGAGCTCATTTTTAATCCCCACAGTGAATCTGTGAGATGCCCTGAAGTTTCTGCTGTCTCTCAACATGAGGATCAAAGAAGTGTCAATGTCAGTAAAGCAGGCCACCATGAGGCTGACAAATCAGAATAAATTGATCAGATATGTATATATGAGAAAAATGCACGCACACACACATATGTATGTAATATATTTTACCCATTTCAAATAAAAACTGTGTTCAGCTCACGCCACAATTTGTCTTGCCTGACAAAGATAAATGTTACCTACAGTACACTAGAGCAAGCCCGGTCCAGTATGAACCAAACCAAAACAAAATCAGGATGTACTAACCGTTACAGATTAAAATATTCAGTGTTAATTCAATTTGAACAGAGGTTACGCAAGTAAAGAATGGATAAAGTTTACTGTCAAAGTAAAATTAATCAGTGGCCATGTTAAGTAGCTGCAGAGGGGTTTTAGACAAGCCATCACAGAAGAGTGTTTGATCAGAGATTAGACCAATTTGGCACCTGTACGCTAGCACGTAGGCCTGAACGTGGCCAGAGGCACGTGGGAGCCAAAGACCTCAGCCCAGAGGAGGGCACGGACAGGGCGGTGACCTGCCTGCCTCGTCTGTGTGACAATTATGGGGGGTCACTCCAGGCCCCTCCCTGATTTGTGTGCCAATGGCAATCAAATGGTGGAAATTCAGACCTGCCACTGGGTCAGACTGTGACATGATGGGGGAGGCTCACACTGGGCTGGACAGCAGGGGGTAAAACGCTGCAGGTCCCACAGTGTGGCATTCCCAGCACCGACTGTGGCAGGGACCACACACCGGGACTGTAGTGTTCCCAAACAGAAGAGCCTGGCAGTTATCAAAACTGTGTGTTGGAGTAATGTTGATTGGTCAGAAAGGGAGAATTGCCAGCTGCTTTTCGCAAGAGATTGAATACCCACCTTTTCAGACTGAAACTCAATTAAAGTTTAAAAAACAAATCCCAGCCCTTCTCTCCCCTTTGTTTTGCAAGTCATGTGATGACCAGTTCTAAAATGGCACTGATCTGATTGTAGCTTTAGTGGTAGCTTTCTAGCTATGTAATATTATAAATACTGCTTATGACTTTCGTCAAGAACATATGATAAATACCCAAACTATAACATTGTAATATTACAATTCATTACACAATATTTTTTGTGCTATTAACTTAATTTATTTAGCAATGCCTGACCTACCATCATCATTATCATAACCTGTGAATAATGTGGAAATACTTTGTAGGTGTGGCCTGCCACTCTGTGGTAAGAAACAGTTACTACATAGAGAGGAGGTACTTGATTCAGCCAGGATGATTCAAGCCCCCAGGATGAGGTCTCAGAGCTGCAGAAAGCAATAGAATTATGCCCCTATTGGCTAGAAAGCAACTGAATTCTGCCCCTATTGGTTAGACCCAGTTTGATGTCTTGATAATTTCCCCCATTGGGATTCAATTACACACTACATGGCCAAAAGTATCCGGACACCCCTTGGTCTGGGGCTGTTTTTCGTGGTTCGGGCTAGGCCCCTAAGTTTCAGTGAAGGCAAATTTTAATGCTACAGTATACAATGACATTCTAGACGATTCTGTACTTCCAACTTTGTGTCAACAGTTTGGGGAAGGCCCTTTCCTGTTTCAGCATGACAATGCCCCTGTGTACAAAGCGAGGTCAATGCAGAAATGATTTGGTGTGGAAGAACTTGACTGGCCTGCACAGAGCCCTGTCCCAACTAACACCTATAGGATCAATTGGAAAGCTGACTGCGAGTCAGGCCTAATGGCCCAACATCAATTCCCAATCTGACTTATGCTCATCTGGCTGAATGTAAGCAAATGGGTTTAAATCCCCGCAGCAATGACCAGACGTCTAGTGGAAAGCCTTCCCAGAAGAGTGGAGGCTGTTATAGTAGCAAAGAGGGGACCAACTCCATATTAATGCCCATGAGATGTTGGACGAGCAGGAGTCCATGTACACAATTTTCACAAAAATCTTTAATTTTCATTGACTACCAGTTGAATTTTATTTAATGTTTTTTATTTTTTATTTTATTTTATTATTATTTTGCCCAGTGTCATCTCTCAGCTTCACTCTATGCATGGCTCCCCTCCCACGAGGCTGTAGGTGTGATTCTACAAGAAAGTATGAGCATACGAAAGGAAATTATGATAAACAAAATGACTACATCAGGAAATATCGGCTTAGTGCACATTAATTGTTTTCAGATGTTATACATGCATACATACAAATTTTATGAAACTTAACCAAAGTGAGTAAGAATGTGGTTTATGGTAACAGGATGCAGTCATGTCCACTTTGTTACTGCTCAATTAATGATAGCGTACCTTTTAATATCAGAATAAACTTGGCTATGTTAGCTACATTTATGTTAACTAGGTTGTGAATTTACTAAAAGGAACTGATAGCTTTATAGATTTAGAATTACTGTTTTATAAATGCCGTGTTCGATCTTAAGTCAGACTGAGTGGCACGTCAAGCAAAACCAGTGCATCTTTCACTGAAAAAGTCAGATTTTTACCTTGAAACAGGCTATGAGAACATTCTTTTCTTATTTTCGGGGCAACAAGAAACGGTCTGGAACTACAGAGGACTACACAACCCTGAAGGATGCTGTCAAATATCTTAAAATTTATAAGGGAAAAAGAACAGACTAATACATCTATCCCAATATTGGGACCAGTGAAGCTGCTGAGAATTATATTCCAAAATTCCAAATTGTTGATCGATTGCAGTAGGAACCTCAATAAGTCATGGTAAATATTCACGTATAAAGTTGGCCAGCTCATAATAGATCTCAGTGGAAAGAAAGGAAAAAGCAAGTACTGGGTCGAGCCACTAGAGAGCATAAATCTCTCCAATAGCATTTGAACATGCTTGCGTACTGTTAGACCTTCTGTGACCAGAAAGTGACCAGATGGATCTGATATATGTCCTTGTTTGTAATCGCCCCCATAGGGAGTAATAGCAGGTCTGGTCTCAACTTAATATTGAACTAAAAAATCACCACCTGCTGTTGCAATGAATGTTGGGATACATCAACAATAATGACTGTAGCACTTGTGTGTAAAAAAACTAGACAACATTTGGAGGGATAAGTACATACTGCTTTGTATCAGATTGGTTTTCATGGAGTTGTTGAACATTATTATCTGTTTCAAATTATACTCACATTACAAAAAATTATTGGGCTGAAAACGCATACAATGCAACAGGAATTGTTAATCTAGGACTATTAATGCCGAGCATGTACATCCAGGCATTGCTATGCACTGTACATGGTAAAAAGACAGGGCCAAGCTGAACTGCCTTTCTACAATGTAACCATTTACAAAGTAGATACTGAATGTGACCAAAGTTGCAACCTGGTGGTGCCCAGTGTTAATGCACAAATATCCAAGCCTGACTGCAGGGGGCCAGCTCTCTGGTTAATGAATGCACACAGATCCATTTTCCATTCAAAATCCACTGAATTTGTTTTCTGGGTCAAAGTACTAGTATTCTGTTTGTTGCATGGAGCTCTAAATCCACTGGCATGTTTTGGGAGAGTCTGAGTGTTCTACATGCATGGTCTGGCATTCAGAGGTCTCTGAAAGTGCAGTGCCCCCCTCCCCCAATTCCCACCAACCACAACCACAAACATCCCACCCCCTCCAGTTGCTTTGGAGAGATGAAAATTACAGATACCGCTAAATGTTTCTTCCACTTTGTCTTTGGCCGTCAAATGACAGCACTCTCACCAGTGTGTTGACACTGGGCCTGTCATCCATCCAAAGCCTCACAGAGACTGGTTTTTGCAGGCACTGGCCTCCTGACACCTAGCCTATATTTCAGAGTCCGCTGAGCATGTGATGGGATCTAGGAGTTTTTTTAGAAGGAATCCCCAGGGGCACCTGGTCTCTAGCTCCTTCTGGCATGCAGTCTTAGAAATGCAATGGCCAGACCGTCTGAATCTGATATATAAATAAAGTCCAATATAGCGGCCCTCCAAAAAGTAGGCACCTACAGTATGTATAATCTGCAATCGCAATTACAGCCAATGAGGCATAAAAAAATCAACAGCAGATGAAGGATTTCTGTGTTGTCATTGCGGGAGCAACCAACCGTTCTGGGGTGCGATGAAACTTGCAGACGAGCCATGAATCAGGGCTTAGAGACATATTCAAACCAGCTATCTAAAATAACATTTATAAAAACTACCACCTCACACCAAGCAACCCTTGCTCCAACTCGTGTTTCTCGCCTTGTGGGACTCCAGCCAGGGTGGAGTCAAGTACAGGCCCCTGAGGCACACCAAGCAGACAAGTTAGCAAATATCCTGAACGCTAAAGAGAAGCAGAACACATACAAATATGGGTATACAGAGGAGCAGCCTACCACAAATGCCAGGCACTGATTTTCCTTCTTCAACTGAAAGGACAATGCAGAACATTCCTGAAAATCTCTAGGAATAAAATAATATAAACATAACTGATTAAAAAAAAATTTACATTATGCATTTAGCAGACACTCTTATCCAGAGTGAAGTGCATATTTACAGGTTTAGGCAACAAACAATACTAATGCTAAACCATAAGATTACAAACTATAGTAGCAGTCAATATATAATCTTAAAATATAAAGTTAGGCTAGTAAACCCATGAAAAATGTTCAGAGTTCAGTATTAGGTGAGCAGTTTAGATGGGTGCATTTCAGTCTATGGCTAAAGATGGTAGTGAGGAGGGGATGGGGGCAAGATAGAGAAGAGACATGATCAAGCAGAGGGGCCATTTAGTGAGGGGACAGTAAGGCAGCCAATGGATGCATTGAACAGTGTAATCCCCAACCTTTTTATTTGGAGTAAAAAACATTTAAAGGGTAACAAAACACGCTGGTTTAGCTAGACCCCGCCCCCTTTTGAAATTCGAAAAATGCTGAAATCTGGGCGTGATAAGGTAATAATATAGGGGCTGAGCTCCAGGTATCAAACCACGCCCCAGCGATTTTTTTTCACTAGTAGCCAAAAGCCCATTCTGCTCCGGACAGCACTCACGGCGGCTGCTTTGTTCCACTCTCTCTCTCACTACCTCTCTCACTCACACAAACAAACGCTCCAAACACATCTCCAGCTACTGCTGAGCCCCAAGAAGCTAGCCGCTGCCGAGGCAGAAGCAATGGTGGAGAATGCGACAGGCATAGCCTCGTTTGG
Organism: Synaphobranchus kaupii; assembly: GCA_029718625.1. NCBI lineage: Eukaryota > Metazoa > Chordata > Actinopteri > Anguilliformes > Synaphobranchidae > Synaphobranchus > Synaphobranchus kaupii. Next base: position 36,137,637 of record CM056389.1, on the reverse strand, counting down.
GCTTATAATGATGCGGCAGTCAACAACAAATCACACGTGTACAAATAGTTACCCATGCCATTTATTTTTAATAAACTATATATTTTTAAAAAATTTACTAGCTAGCTACTTGCTAAGCTACACTGGAAAACAAACTATCAAAAAATATACCAAAAATAGGTTACTATAACTTACTAGAATATTCAAAAAAGCTAAACTGTAAGCTAGCTATATATATCGCTCGCTCTCTCCTATCTCCTCTCCCCGTCCACGGCACGCAGATCAACCGCTGAGATTCGCTTTTATAGCTGGGGCGTAGCCCGCCCCTCGCTCCAAAGCTTCAGGGCATAGCTGTACAGATTTCAATTTCGTCACCGGGAGGAATACGTCAGCTGGAGGAAGTTTCTGGCCTGGACGTGCAGTACCTAACATTTTACCACTAGAGACACTTTTGAGCCAGATTCTTTGGGTTTACACTGTTTTGCGCTGACTACAGTAAAATGTCAAGATTTGGATCAGTATCAAAAACCAAATGTATCAGTTCTCATCTAAAATAAATGGTGTTAGTGCTTTGTTACCCTTTAAAAAAAATTTGAATTATCTCTTTTTCCAGGGAGTTGTGACGTCTTTTATATTGGATACCTTTACTTACATATACATCCTGCATATACATGGAAAGGTAATAACTTTGTGGGTTCTTGAGTGGCTCAGTCAAATACTTGTCACAAAAGTGAACTGAGAAATATAGCTGAGTCAGGGCTTTGTCATTAGTTGACTGACTGAGAGCCCACAGTGGCAGGACACAATGTGCTTCACAGCACTGGGGTTCCTCAGGTTACCGCTGCTCGCCAGGAACCTACAGTAGGGGCCTTGTAGTCGATGAAGGACGCTCTTCTCCTCCGATCACCACTAGCTCTCCTGTAGTACTGTGTGGTTGTAGTGCAGGAAATGGGCATGCATGGGAAAGTATGGGAGGATGATTGACTGTTGGTGGCACAAAAGCACAGCTGATTCCAAATATGAGAATAAGGGTGAACAGTAAACTGTGTTTCTAATTCAGCTCTTACTTTTATCTTTGCTCTTAAGTCATGCACCCCTAATGCTAAGTAGGCATGTAGAGTGACTGCAGTTAATTCCTTCAAATGCAACAGAAAATAAACACAATCTTAGAAGCCTTACGCAATGGGTCTAGTTAAATTATTAAAGTAATTGAAAAATGTTCTTAAGCTCGAGCCACTGATTACATATTTAGCCTGAATTTACAATTCCTATTTACTAAATTCTGATAACAGACTGATTCACAAAAAATCTCGTCTGTTGAAAGAAATCCAACAGTTGAACACTAATCCAACAGCCCCCCCCCCCTCCTTCAGTGGAACATTACCATTTCTGGCAAAAGAATCTTGCAGTGACCCTTGTTTGAATTGGCCAGCAAAGCTCTGGACGTCTGAGAGAGAAAAATGAGGGAGAGAGGGAGAGAGGGAGAGAGGGAGAGAGGGAGAGAGGGAGAGAGGGAGAGAGGGAGAGAGGGAGAGAGGGAGAGAGGGAGAGAGGGAGAGAGGGAGAGAGGGAGAGAGGGAGAGAGAGCAAGAGAGAGAGAGAGAGAGAGCGCAGGAGAAGAGCAGAGTTGCATTACTCGATGACTTCATGTCACTGAATGTTTATGACATGAGCTCGTGTCCCGCTCGTGTTACTCCAAGGATTGTGTTACCACTCAGGCCCCTTTTTTAGGGTTCTAACAATATCCTCTGTGGGCCGTTGTGGCTCGGACGGGCCGATCTGGGGGTTCTTGCATCATGCGTTCGGCGTTTTGGGCTGGAGGGGGAGCGGGGATGGAGCTGACATATTACTACAGCCCTCCGACCCGCTCCGTCTGTCAACAGGCAGCTGAATATAGACATCTCATTGTGTGTCTGGGAATGCAAGCCCCTGAAGGTGCACTGATTTTGGGGTGCTGGGGGGTGAGAGGGAGGGCAGCTTGGCCTTTACAGCAGTTTGAGAGGGAGCGGTGGCACAGGAGGATGAATTCACGGTGTTGCATGTTCCGGCCCTGGGGCGGAGGCCTGTCTGGACAGACCTCTCCTTGGGCGGAACCAAAGTCTGCAACAGCCTGACAGAGACTCACATCCAAAAATATGTATCTATACAAATAACTTATTTTTCCATAGAGTTCAATAGGAAAATTAGGAGAAACAACCCAAGTGATCCATCCATATCTACTGCATATCTGGCAGCAGAGTGATGGTTTGAGGCTTGTTTGATTTAGCCATCCATGTGTCCCATACGGTTCCAGTGTAATTTACAGATTAATCTAGACCCCCCCCCCCCCCCAAATTCCCATAGAGATCCATTCAAATGCAGAGAGGCGATAGTATCACTTTCAAGAGATATCAAGAGTCTTTTGATCAGGAAGTCATGGCATGCAAAGGATATGCAACCAAATATTAAATATGACGACTTTATTGAAGTTTATGTTAATTTGTCCAATTACTTTTCGTCCCCTAAAATGGGGGGCCTTTGTATAAAAAGGGCTACAATTGCTACATGGTTCATCTGATATGGAAAAAACCCCACAAATTTAAGATGAAAGTCTGTACTTTAACCTCAGTCACAAGTATTCATTCACCTTAGATATTTGTAAATAATTTGGAACAAATTGTAGATTTCACTTTTCATATTGACATTGTTTTGGGTTGAATAATGTACTGATCAAATGTTCATACACAACAAAATATGAAAAAGTCTAAGGGAGCTGAATACTACAACCCACTATATATAGCATGGTAGAATATCTCATATTTATCACTATTATAGCCATCAGCATACATTTAATCTATTTAAAAAAATATTGCAATATACCAAAGTAGCAATAATTTATATTTGTGCCCATTGAGAAGTGTTGCAATATTGTTTCTGATCATGGTAACATATTTCAATATACTGCTGTAGTTCCAAGGGAATGTACCGCCATTTGATTTACAAAAACCTGCACTTTTTCATCTCTTGGAATGTTAAGTTGTTGTGTAACAGCCCTCTGACAGGCAAACGTGCATTAAAATGAAGACCTTAGCACAGCTGTAGCAAACTCCCACGGAGACCCTCATCCACGGATGGAGAGCATTCTCTTCTTACTGAAGCATGTGAAGGAATGCCGAATACCTCTGCACTAAGAATATGTGGAATATCCACTACAGGGTCAGAGATTTGGACTGGGTTTGGGGAGAATTCTCCTCAACAATGAAAAACATTTGGTGTTGCATGAAAAACATGCCCGGGAGAATGTAGAAGACCTTGCACTCAGGACAAAAAACAGAATTAAAACACATTGACTTCTAGTTAAGTAAAATTAAATAAATTTGGATCCAGACCAGCTCAAAACACAAACAGGTTTCTGCCTTGCATCCTTTTGTTCCAGATGTTTACTTGTATTCTGAAGCAGAAATATGGTACTGGTCCATAAAGATCCAGTTTGACAATTTGGCTAATACTTGATTGCAAAATGCCTTATTTCTTCTTATAACCATTTTTTTCTCCACAACTGACAGGCCCAGTCAAATTGTGGGCCTGTCCTATTGCTGAAACATCCGTAGTTAGTTTCAGGAGAGTTACAAGCATGCATCTTCTCCAAAGGAAGTTCAAGCAGCTGACACTTCTCTTCATTCAGAGGGTCCACTAGCGCTGCTGCGCAGTCTTTGCACGGCTATGTGTGCCCATCACCCATCGTCCTTGCATAATGAGACTTGGACCACCCTGCCGACTGACACCCCCCCCCCAGCGAGAAATGTAACCAATGACATGCTGCCCAAACGGGCTGATGGCCATATATGGGCTTGGATCAGTCAAAACTCCGGACTGAAGGGCTCTTCATAACACCATGAAAGAATGCCTTAGTAAGATGCACTGCCCAGTATCCTCACAATGTACTTAACAAGAGAATTAAAACCAGAATTTGTGTACACTTGTGCAGTTAATGGTCATGGTAATCTGGTATAGGAGACTCTCCCAAAACAGAGTTTCCCCCTCCAACAATATATTGCTAAGCACCTGGAGAGTTTTGGACATTAAGAGCTGAAACAACTCATATGACATGTTATGTCCTACTCTGTTGAGCAGATGGTAGTAAGGAGATAGGAAATTCTGCTGAAAATGTCTTATGATAAGCAAGGTATGTGATAGAAGGGGCTGTCTTCTGTGTGCTAATCTGTAACTCACAGAACCCTCTGTAATCACAAGGGCAGGCGGGGCAAACGAGATGAAACAACTTCTTTTTTTCTTCTCTCCCCCCCAAATAAAACATCTGCTCTTGAGTCCTTAACAATGTATTCGGGGAACAGGGCTGTCCGAACTTTCAAAGGAATCCATTTTTTTCAAGTTTGGATGGTCACCAGGTCCTGTTTTTTTTTTTTTTCTTTCTTCTTTTTTTTCCTTTTGCTTTTTCCTTAAAAGGGACACAGTTTCACGTTCCACGTATCAAATGGTGCAGTCGATCTCTCAGACGCCTAGAATTCTTTTCAGCTCAATTCGTTAACTTATGGAGTGGATAAACCTGGACCCGGTCGACCAAAGGAGGAACCCAGGATGCCTTTTTAAAAATGGTCTGCCGAGAGCAAACATTTGCAATGCAATCGCAGCTAACTTAAGTTATGGGAGAGAGAAACTACAACTCTCCCCCAGCTTCAGCACACACAGCCTTCCTTTAATCCAAATCAATCTGTCACGGCAGTGTAGTATAATGGTTAAGGAACTGGACTTGTAACCAAAAGGTTGCAGGTTCGATTCCCAGGTAGGACACTGCCGTTGTACCTTGAGCAAGGTACTTAACCTGAATTGCTTCAGTATATATCCAGCTGTATAAAATGGATAAATGTAATAAGAAGTTGTGTAAGTCGCTCTGGATAAGAGCGTCTGCTAAATGCCTGTAATGTAAATGTCACTAGTCCCCCATCGCCCCACTATGCTGTTCATCACGGTATCAATTTCAGCCTAAGATTAAATTTAGGTAAAAAAGGGCATGAAGCCCACCCCAGATCAGCTACAATTTCCAGGACAAAGACTTCATGCAAGAATGTGAGTCCTGGGACAGCTCAGTGATTTGGGAAAAGTGCACACCAAAACGCACCATCTTTCTAGAGACAAACTTTAGAAATAATATTATTACACCATTTAACTTTAGCTATCCCGTCAGTAAGAATGCATTTCATTATTCTGAAAATGTGCCCATAAACAACAAATATATATATTTTTTATATTTGCAGATATTTCATTTATTCTGATTCATATTAGCAGATAATTTGGGAAAAATCAATATTCTGTTATGCCAGCAACAAAACCTTTGTATTTGAAAAAAATCGGGTATTTTAATATCAGCCAAATAAACTCTTTTCTAAAAGAGAGCTTGGTTTTCCCTGTCCCATTCCTTCAGTTGCCCTGGACTTCCAGGACATAATGTAACAGTCAGCTCACACCTTAAGGGGAAATGTGTTATATTTACCTCATGATTTACACAAGAGTTAGTCAACACCAATGGCGGGTTATGCAACCAGACACCACTGGGACATGGGTACTCTGTGAAGGTCATGGGATAAGACTTATTTACAAATTATAGGAATTAAAATAAGCCGCTGTTGGCTGTATCAGATTTAGCCCTCTGTGTGCTCTGCAGCATGGTGGAGACTTTCCAACAGGCTCCAATCGCAGAGAGCCATCACCAGCCAGAGGACCAGAAGACAGGTCTGTCAATCATTTCTGAGGACGGAGAAACTCTGTCACACTGTCAATATTCAGATTACAATTTGTGTGAAAGGCCTACAGACTGGTCCTCTCTGTCAATGTAAGTCTGCCTTAATGTACAGCAGGGATACTCAGATCTGGTCCATGATATTAGTCTTACGGCTGGTTTTGTTTTTAATTGTGCATCCAGCCAAAGTCTTCATACAGACAGAGTTGTCACTGGGATGATGGCTCCTTACTCCAGATTCTTGGCTCAGTGCAAGCAAGAAACAGAATATTTGACTGTGCCTAGATCACTGCTGCATAGCGTTCTTTCTTCAACGCCTTACTGCCTTAAACGTTCAAACCCCACTTGATTTGCTCTTGTAGTCATTCATGTTCCAACACAGTAGCTACTGTAAGAAACTGCACACAAGGAAATCCATTTCATTGTGAGCTATGCACAGTATTATTCCCTGCAGGTTTTATTTAACGTGAAGTCTATCACGTTAAAAACTAAAAAACTCTCAAGTCTCAACCGGAGCACGCCAGTATTCCGGGGTGCACTGTGTTGACGCGTGACATGGCGTGCTTTGCTTGAGACTTTGCGCTGTGCACAACAAGGTCTGTGGATGTTCGTGAGTAACCGTACCATTATATTTGGAAAGAGACGTTGGTTTTTTCAATGTAAAATGTTAATTTTTGGAGCTTCAAGTGCCACAAACAGCGCTTTAAGTGCTGAGCTGCAGCGGATATCTATAAAACTAGTGAAATCTCGTATATATATATTTTTGGGTGATTTTGGGTCATTTAAGTGATGTAATGTCTCAACTCACTTTCTCTGCTTAACAGGAAAGAAGGAATGAAGTTAAAGTCTGGTATGAAACAAAAAAGCACAAACAGGGGTAGGTATCATTCCATTTTGTAGTTTGGGAATAAAAGCAAACATATAATGCTAACCAATGTTGCATTCACCACCTCCAAGTTAAAAAAAAAAAAACACCATACTTAGGTATGTAAAGTATGTACATTGTGTCTTTAAAGAAAACACAGAAAAAAGAACGAGTTGAGCACCTAATGTGTTAAAATTTTTAAAAGCCTGAGCCGTAAAAAGAGAAAAACTAAAACACACTAATCCGCGAGAGGAAATTTCCGTTTCCAACCTTCACTGTTTTGCCAACTGTGACAAAATAGAGTCATCAATCAGAAGAAATAACTGCCTAAATGGCGTCTCTTGAGGCCACTATTAATCAGCAAACTGCATTTCAGGCATGCATATGAAAATGGCAGCATTCCATTTCACTTTTGATCTGCTTTTAATTAATAAAATGTGAAATACTGTGTATAAAACTATAACATGAAATAAGTTGATACACAAGGAATCCAACCAGCGAAAGACAAAAGTAGCCTCATTATCTGATCTCAAGGTTTTCATTTGTGCTGGGCTTTATGGTGACCCGCCTAATGTATGTTGTCATAATTAGGACTATTCCTGCTACACCTAGTCTGCTGGAATGTGGATATTTTTCAACATTTATATTCAGTGAACTTAATTAAACTTGAAATTAATTTCAAGCTTGCTCAATGTAAGACACCAACAAGAACCTGTGGGGTTTAAATTGTGAACTGGGTTTTTTTTTGGTGTTTTGGCAGAGGATGGGCCTCATAGTCTGGTACCTGGTATCCCTGCAGGGTAATGCATAAGTGCACAAGTACCACACAGGGAGGGATTGAATCAGCCAGGGTGACCTCGTCTCATCTCTCTCCAAGGCCTTTACACTGAAGAATAATTATCATTTTTGCTGTATAGCCAGGCAGCCCTCCCCTCCACATTTTTTTATTTTACAAATTTCACACTGTCTTTTCCTTCCTTAAAGGAAACAGAAAAGCACATGCAGGGCATTGTTTCTTACATTCAGTAAGGCCTGACCATCCCTGGCCTAACCAAAGTAAAATTTCAGATATGGATGCGAAAAATACCTTTTCAAAGAAACTGTGAAAAGGGGCAACAATATTTTCCGAAATACACCACCGAAAAGCAGTCGGTTAAAAGTAAAAATTTCTTTCTCGCTTTACCATTTAAGGCAGAGAGGCAGAAACTGAGATTCAAAAACATGAAAACATCTGGTTTCAAGAACAAAAAAGTCCCAGTTCACCTTCCATGGCTTCTGACAGCTGGTCGAACTGAAGCAAAACAACAAGGCCAAGAAAGGAGAATCTTTTTTTTCTTGTTTTTTTGTTATGTGTTCCCTGTCCACTATGGCGCTGATCCTCTCAGCTTCCTTTCGTATGAGGTTGCTGCATGTCCTACAGTGCGCAAATCCAGGCTCCAGCAGGTCGAACCTCAAACACGTGCATCCACTGCCGAGGGAATGCACAGGGCAGAGGCCACAGGCTGAGCTAGCCAGGAAAGGAAACCCTGCCAGTGCTGCATTTGTTTCAAATAATGGCGACCGCTCCCTTGTTTCATAAATGCACTGTATGGATGTCTATCTCCCACACATGTGGAAGCCACTTGATCCTCCACTTCTTGTCCTAATCAATGATACTTTGACTGCCATTTCTCTGTCTTGTTGGTAATGGTGTTAGTAACAAACCAAAATATAGGCACATCTTATGGCTTATGCAGGGAGAGGGCAGAAAAACAATGTGGAAAATGGAAATTGAGTCCACACTAAGACCTTACTGGTAAATACTTTTATTTACTTGATTTATCCGTTATTTTACCATGAACATCCAGTTTAGATCTAAATCTTTTTACAAAGGGGGCTTGACATAAAACACATTGTAACAAAGACAGTCAACGATCAATATGACAATACCACACAGGGATGAGACACCCGTGTGAACTGTGTCAGTGAGTGATAAACTGTTTATTTATTTAGCAGTACTTGCAACATCTGGACTTTTATGGTAATGCTGTTAGGCTAGAAGATAACCTAAGCATCCTCAGATAAAGAGGAGGACCAACTTGGTGTTGCTGTTAGTGTGTACTTAGCATTGCTGTTGTGAAGTCTGCGCTTAGCCTTACTGTTGTGAAGTCTGCATTTAGTAGGCCTACTGCTGTCTGAAGTTTTACCAGTGCCCTGTGGCATCTTTCTTACTTATAGAGCCATGTGTTCAGGTCCACTGACAGAATCATAGGCTCACTCAAATTAAGAGCAATGATGTCTGCTAAACCGTAACAAGGCAAGTTGTGCGTGCAAACAAATATTAGTTTTGGCGTAAATGTGGTTTTAAAAGGCTGCAGCATGCTGTTCAGCTGTAATTAGCTCCATTCTTCCCAATTTTGCTTCCAGAAAAGTTTTACCACTCCAGGGAAAATTACACCATTTGATCCAATGCATTTTTACAAAGCAGCTTTTATCCCAGAACAGACAATGAGCCACAGTCACAAAACATATGTATGATCACACTTGATCATTAATTGATACCATGAACATTTTTGGCACTCATAATTTATTTTCTTATCTGAATTTGTTCTTTGGTATGATCAGAATCTATATGTGTCTGAAAACATGCGGAAAGGCATATACACAGAAGAGGTTTCTATTTAGAATGCTTTATTATTTATGCAAAATCAATTAAAGTAGTTAGACATATTAACAACAAAACATCTATCAATGCAATTGTAGGCTATTGAGTTTAACTACCTAACATTATATATTATATATTAATCATAATAACCTCAGATTTTTCATTCATTTTTATTTTTATTTACTTTTCGATTTTCACTTCAATTTTAGTTTAGTTTTCTTTATTTTTTTTAACTTATTTATATTTCAGTTTATGAAAATAACCTTTTCAGGAACACATGACATTAATTTTGTTTATTGATAAGTCATTGATGTTGATGATTGATGATAATATATATATATATATATATATATATATATACTGTATATATATAAATATATAAAGACCCACAAGCATGCAGCCAAACCCAAAACTTAGCAATGGTGTATTTCCTGCTGTTTAGATTACTTGGCTAATTGTGCCTTGGGGTGAGCCTGTCTTTAAGGACTGTCCAGATATGTTTGGGGAGAGCAATGAATATCTGATGTTTGCACATGACCCTGAAGTCGGCAAAACTTTTATGGGATTGGCAAGGTGTTTCCTTCTGCTAATCAACATGAACAGGCACACGGGTCCAATTGCCATTCATAATCTGATAGACCTGCACACAATTTAAGGTCTGCGCATGTTTCATGAATCCCACGTTGGTTTTTCATGGGATCTTGTCTTAAGAACAAAAGTAAGAAGAATTTAAGAAAAGTTTTGTGAATGAGGCCCAATGAATCTAAATGTTTTATAATATAATTAGTTCCCAGAGGTATTACTCCAAACCATTTTGGTTTCCAACACCATGTTCTTTATTGTAATTTTCTATAATTATTTTCATAAGATTTTTGAAATTTTCATGACGAAGTCTCACTGTAAAATAAACTAGGCTGCAGATGGGGTACCTGTCAATGAAGGTTCCAAACAGCAGCCTGATGGTCTTCTGAACGTTCTCCGTGCACAGCCAGCTCCACTGGTCCTTCATGAGCAAGCACAGGATGTTCAAGGCCACGTCCGCCAGCGCGGTCTCTGCTGGTGTGATAACAAACAATTGTTCACACACAGAATCTGAACCACAGTGAATCCAGAGCTTAGAATGACAGAGATCTATTTGCAGATAGTTTAGTAAAGTAATTTAGATATTATGCTTTATATTGCTGAAGTCCCATATCACAGAATTTTGTATTGCATTTACGTCAGTTTGAAAAATATTTATTTGAGGTGTCTAATCGGTTGTATAGCAAAAGAGCATTCCCATGTTAATAAGTAATTTTTAACAAATAAAATGCCAGATAGAATCCTACAATTCAAAATTTTTGATATACACATACTATGAACATACCGATACACACTGTGTGTGAACCACAGCAAACAAACAATCCAAAAATGGATGTAAACTGCAGTGACCACACTGCACACTGGTCCTAAACCATTGTCCACACACTGTTACCATAAACACACTGTGGAAAACTAACCTAGCAATGTTTGAGGATCTACACAACTAGTACAACAAATATGCAGTGACAAGAAGACATAGGTGTCACCTAGATGTTTTCATAGGGGGTCCACCGAAAGGTATTCTTTTTAATCTGAAAAAAGTGTCCCCACCACTTTTCAAAACAAAGTGATGCCCTTGCAAGAAGACCTGGACCTATGCAAACATACAGAAGCAAGCTGCCTCTTAGTTGTATATTTGAACGGAATTTGAACTACCATGACAACATGACTTTGAAGCCTATTCACAAAATAATTACACCTCATTCCAGAGAAATTTCTAATTTGCCATCTGCAATATCGTTTAAAACTGAAACCCACGTTTGTGACTTTGTCTTTACTGAATCAATAAAGATTAAGTTCCATGCTCGGGTACAAAATAAGGGTCGACCTGCCCCCCTCCAACCCCTAAATTTGAAACCAAAGAGGTCAGGACCGATGACCAGACCCTGCGTCCCACACAATCTGGCATGAACTTATTCTCTGCTCAAAAAAAGACTAGGAAATGTCTTGTCTTTCTTTCTAGGCCCCAGCTCAGGGTGCCTTTGGGAAAACGTTTGCCTCATGCGTAATGTAACACTGCCATCTTGTGTCCACACAGCTGAGGTGCAGTTTTTTTTTGAGAGACACACAGAACAAGGCCCAGTATCATGAGGAGGTATGAAGTAATGCAGCACCATTGCAATATTATTGGATGGGAATTGATACAATAAACTGAAAAATTGGTGACAGGAGAGATCTGATAGTTTATTAAGAACAGAAACAGGATCTCTAAACTACACTTTAATCAAGAGTAGTTCAAGATAAAGGTTTCCCTTTGTGTGGCAACCATTTTTAAAAGTGTACTAGACTCAAGATTTATTACAGGTCGTAACAAATTTGAAGTTCAGCCTAAAACTAAAACAACAAGTTTGTTGATTTGATCAAATTGATTCCGGTGAATAATGGCTAAATAGGCAGTGTGCACGTTCACAGGCTCATGTTTTTTCCTCAAAGAACAGATCAATGGATAATGGTCTGAGAGGTGTGGTTATAAACCGCCTCTTCTATCACAAGTATAGAGACAACACCTGTGCCAAACATGGTGTACATTGGTTTTTCCTTTCTTTGTCCCAAAGCTAACTCTGACCTGACCAAGAATTTTCCAGTTTTTGCATTTGAAAATCTCCTCTGTTGATTTAGCAGTATGTTATAATCATTGTCTTGCTGTAGGATTGAGGTGTCATCCAATGAGTTTGGAGGCATTTGCTTGAACATAAGCAGAAGAGTCAGTACCCATGGCAGCCATACATCCCCAAATGATAACAACCCCACCACCATGTTTCACAGAGGAGGTGGTATGCTTTGGATCGTTCTTTTTGGCCTCCACAGTTGCAATCATTGAATCTTGGTCTCATCTGTCTACAAGACCTTTTTCCAGAACTCTGCAGGCTCTTTTAGATGCTTCTTAGCTAAATCTAACCTGGACCTTCTGTTTTTGTGTAGCCTCTGCTGTTTGTGAAGTCTTCTGTGGACAGTAGTCACTGACACATCCACGCCTGCCTCCTGAAGAGTGTTTCTAATCTGTCTGCCAGGTGTTTTTGGATTTTTCAGAATTATGGTAAAATTGAAATTTGTATAAAAAGTGCTGTAATTTCTACACAGTGAAAACAAAATGTATAAAAATACCGTTTAATAAAAGCCGAGAATCTGCACTTTAACCACATGTGAATTGTTTGATTACAAATCAAAAATTGTGGAGTACAGAGCTAAATCAATAAAAAAATGTCTTTGTCCCAAACATTATATGGAGGACCCTGTTTTTATATAAACAGCTAACAACTGAAGTAAAAACACATCATAAAACAAACAGGCGTAATGAGATGATAAAGTTTGCTGTATCTCACCAGCTCCCTGCACTTTTTTGTCCAGACATGCAGAGCCGACCGAGTCCCTGCTCTCCTCACTGCCCTTGGTTTCCTCCTGAGCGTGGAGGCTAGGTGCCCAGCTCAGTGCCTTCTCCTGCTCCTTCAGGAAGCCCTCCAGCGCCGTTAGGGAGAGGCCACTGAACACCTGCGCCAACAGGGCACAGACATTACATCATTATATCAGTCCACACACTAACACACATTAATACTGTGTCAATGTAACAGAAATAACAGACCACATCAGGGATACTGAAATCTGGCTCACTGCTGATTGTCATTCTTCCCCTTTAACATGGGACTGATTTAGACTGTCCAATCAGTGCCATTAATCAATGAATTTGCTATCAGGTGAAAAGAAAACCAGCAATACTACCAGATTTGAGTGCCAGGTCTGAGTATCCTTGCATTACATTCTAGCTGCAGGGGTGGTCACCCCTGTCCTGGAGAGCTGCGGGGACTGCTGGTTTCTGTTTTTCACTTTAAACACATAAGGAATAAGATACTATACGATACATTTATTATCCAAATGCTTTGGAAATTAATTTTACAACTTTAGGTCAGCACAACACAAGAAAACGCCACAAATGCACACTCAACAATCATTAAAAGGACATTGGGAGACATACACATCACATACAGTATATACACATCACATACAGTATATACAACATACATACGTATACCTTATACATACGTATACCTTATTCACTGGTACCACATAGACTTCCCCTAAAGCCATGTAACTTAGTTGAGGAGCCCAGTGGCCGGTGAATAAAGTGGTGTGTGAAAAGCTGCGTCAGACAGTAAAACGTGAGGACCGGGACATACGACACACTTACTGTGCTCCCTTCACTGAAGCAGTACTGCACCTTGGGCTGCAGCTCATCCACGTTGAGAGCAGGAGAGATCTTACTAGAGAACCTGAGCCGGGACCTGGCACGGCACAGAAAGACAGGCCAAATCATTAAGGGGATGATTAAAGGGGGTGGGGTCAGGTGGTTCTGCTTCAGTCACAAGCAGCTTGCCTTGGCCTCCACTACTAAGGACTTTCAGCAGACAATTCAAGACAATAATTTTCCTGCTTCATAAATTAATTTCAACATGAAATACATTTTAATTTTGCCATTGTTATGACACATGATTGCAAGGGGTAAAATCATAAAGGTATACTTAAATAAAATCACCCCCCTACTCAGAAGAAGCACGCAGATATGAACGCCTGAACTCCCTTCAGGAGTTCATAATTGTATAACATAAGGACAACTTTAAGAATGGATACGTTCAACAGGAGAAATCCCCTCAATCTTCACAATACAAGTCTTGCTTGTAACAAAAGCCATGTGCAGACACTGCAGCTCACTGAGCTGTGGAGTCACACCCAAGGCGATGAGCTAGAGTGTTTGCACTCTGAGGGTAAGGGTCTCATCCTCCTCTCACCAGATGGAGAAAGGGATGGGGCTGTGCGTACTTTGTTTTCTTCCCGTCAGACTGCGCTTTCCCGTCGGGCTCTCCCTCCGGCTCCTCTGTAGGGCTCTGGGGCTCAGAACGGGGGAAGGCTGTTTTTAGGGTGTCCACGATGGCGTTCACCACAATCTGTATGTTTGTGTGTCCGCATGGAGAGATAGACAAAAGGAACACTCACACTTAGCCAAGTCAATACAAGCACTTGCCGCTCACCACAAACAGGAACTAAAGGTCACCAAGAACGGTTTTACTTGTGAGTGCTGTATTTGTCAGATTGTTAAGGTTATTTTGAAGAATAGCAACCATTAGCTTCTCATAGAAGCAGTTATAGGCTAAGTCTATTGTGAAAAGACTTTTTTAAAAGAGAACTTAAGACCCAATAAAATAAAAAAATTGCAATAATTTGTAATATCTAAATAGCTAATGGTAAGAATAAGTGCTTATTCTATTATTTAATTTTATATTGACAATATAAACATGATAAAGTTCTTTACTATATCATATCTTATATCAGGGATCAGAGTATACTTGTTTTGCGAACAAGTGGTTCTACTGATGTATATACCGTTTAATAATCATAAAACCATATAATTAATGTACTGAAGGATAAGAGGCACAATGCAATAATGTGTAATATGTAAATGCTGGGGATTACCTTATCTATCCTTGAAACAACAAAAGGTTTCTTTACAAAGGCTATTCTCGCATCAGTATTAAGCGCCAGAAACTCCTGCACCTCTTCACTGTTGGCAGTTTCAGGAATAGTACAAAGTTGCTAAGAGATGAAACAAAACAAAATAAATAATGAGAAAGTACATGATATTATAAGGAGATAACTTAATCGGTAATGAAAATAGTATTGTACTGTTTATCTGAACCAATATCAGAGGCTCATTCTCAACCTTGAGAAACGTCTCCAGTTGGCCTTTCCGGGCCCCAACTTTGTCAATGTCTGTGTTTCCAAAGGAAAGATCCGGAAAAGGTTTCTTCGGCCCTTTTACATCTACATTTTAAACAAAATGTCATTACTTTTCAACAACAATTTACCACACTTTCAAATGTCTCTGAGAATCCTGCCCATTTTTTTCTTTGTTAACACTTCAGGGATGGGACGAGCACTTCAAAGCTCAGAAGTTTATTCATTTTATTTATTCCTTTATCTTTTATCAGGTAAGTTGATGCAGAAGATACGCTTTCACAAACCTGAAATGGCTGAAAATGCACTGCATTCGGACTGCATTTCCAATCCCTGCGGATCACATTTACTGTAATAATCATTCAGCTGTTTGATGTGTGTTTGCCAGAACGCTCCTCACTTTTTATCACCTTCCGCAGATCAGGCTTCTCCTCCAGGCGGGTCTGCAAGTTTAGGAACTCACTGTAGCGCCGGTTCACCATGTGGTAGGCAACAGGCTGAAATGTGCCTGTGTTCTCCGTTTCTACCGTGGTTTCATACTGCATCACAAATGCAGGGACAGTCAGACAGAAGCAGGGACACTGCAGCCACACACCCCCTGCCCATTACCCTCCTCCTCATCCATCAGGCAGGATGCAACCAAGACCAGACAACACGAAGAACACAACAGCATGCAAATGCACATCATTCAATTGAATCTAAGAGATATCAACCTCAGAATTAAGAACTGACAAGCTAACCTGATGTAGCAAGAACCCAGTAGCATACACAATTATCAAAATCTGTATTTTCACAGATTCAAATTGGCAAACATTAATCAAAAACAAGGCACATCTTCCATTGTTAATAAAGCTTGACACACTACTAAAACTTCACAAAGGGACATGTCACTGCACTACTGTTAAACAATAGAATGTGGAAAAGTCAGCAGGTGGTGTTTGATATAAAGAAGGGAGAGTCCTAAATAAAATTAACTGGAAGGTTGACACTGAAAAAATGAATGGATGTTCTAAAATCAAACCCATTACCACTGGTTTTCTTACTGGTGATTACTTAAAGGATTATTCTGTAGCTACAAAACGAGAGTGGCCTAATTAAAGAATATGGCGACCATAATGTTAGGTACATGTTTCCAATTAATAAGTAATTAAATTTCTTAAAATTATAGAATTTTCATGTCCATTCTCAAAGTTAGGAACAACGTGAATGTACAGCAGCTTTCTGACAGTTCTCTGTAAAAAGCACTATACTGAAAAAATTGCATTGAATTGAATGACCTCCATTCCCAATGTCTTTGTTTTTATGGATTTAGGTCTTACTGTATGTGCTACAACAACTCAATGTGAAAGTATTTTTAACTAAATACTTGAGTGCTGGAGATAGTACACTCTTCATAGTTCTTTATTTAGATTATTATTATTATTTATTTTTTTTAAGAACTTTAACAGCTTTCATACCTTGACTGTGTAGAGGGTGTAAGGGTGGGAGCCAGAGCCCTTGTGCTCCTTAGCTGTGATGGTGCCAGTGATCCGCAGGTTCTGAATGACCACTGGTCCTTCCGGGCTGGTGAGGGGCTCAAAGCTGAAGGTGCTCAGAGGGACCCCCCCAGCAACAGCACCGGCGGTCTGCAGGGAACCCTCAATGGAGAGCTCATTCAGGTCACCCCGCCCTGCTTGCTTCATGCTCCCTGACTCCTTCTCTGGGACTGCATCTTGGTAGATGTTTCCCCAGCTACTTTTCCTTTCTCCTTTTGTTCCTGCCATGCTCGCTTGGTTTTCAGGCTGGTCAAGGTCCTCCGTGATCAACACCTTTGGGCAGCAACCCTCCCCTACCCCCGGAGAGCCCTGCAGCTCTTCATCCTGGTCCACAATACCAGCAGTGTATTCACACAACCTGTCTGTCAGCCCTTCCTCTGGGCCAATCAGGACCAGGGACTCCATGGAACCTTTCTTGTAATCGGATAATGGAGACTCCTGGTCGGAATCAGACTCTTGGTAGAATGGGTTGAACATGTCAGGCCTCAGGTAATCCAGGGTGCTGCCTCTCCCTGGCTTGCCATGGTTGGCCACACCTTCCTGCCTGGCCTCCTCTTCTATGTCTTGCTGGTAGTACAGCTCAGCAGGGTCGATGACATCATAAGCAGCCAGCTCAGGAGGCAGGGTTTCGGTCACAAGGGGCATTTCTGGCTGAACTGCCAGAGTCAATGGGCAGGGAACATCTATGCCTTTCTCTTGCTGCTGCTGTATGGTTAGCAGAGGTGAGGGTGTAGCTTCTGGGTCCTCTGCATCTTCCGCGGCTTGCTTGCTGGACTTTGCGAAAATGTCGATGATCAGCAAGTTCAGCCAGTCCGGATCGGACATCTTGGCAATGAGAGGGAGGAGGACATTGCAGGTGATTAGCTCGCCAACTACAAACCGACCCGTTCTGGTCTCCAGGTGAGGGGCAGGGACCAGCACGTACGACAGCAGGTCGACGATGGCCCTGGCATAGTTCAGCTCTGCAGCGGAGCTCTGCATTGCTGGGTGAGCCCTGCACACTTTACAATACATCGTCCAAAGGTTGTCCAGGCAACGGTCATCTTCATCTCCGTTTCCCACCAGCTGCTTCTCCTGCTCAGCTAGTACCTCTTTAACCGTAATGTAGCTCTGCAGGTGGCAGCCACACAAGTCCAAGACTCTCTGGGTCAGGGCTTTTCTGTCCACCTTCCGCGCCCTGGTCTTCAGCCCCTGAGCCACAGCCAGCATGGCGTTCTGTACCTCCACCTCAAACTCCTCCTCTGAGGACACGGATCGGTACCACGAGGACACAAAGTCACGGATGATCTTGTGGATGGTGCTCTGGATCTCACGGTCCAGCTGCAACTCACTCTCCGGCAAGTGGGGGACCATCTTCAGGGAGATGAAGTGCTCCAGGTGGAGCACACTGTTGGCATCCAGGACCGCCTGGTACCCCAACCAGCCGCCCAGCACAACCAGGAGGCTTGTGAACATGCATAGCAGCCAAATATTCACCAGCAAGTGGAACAAAACCATCCAGGCCAGAAGGGCCCCAAAGCCCCACAGTCTTTTTTGCCCCAGCAACTCTGACAAAGACCAGGGACTTTGGGTTAGAGTCTCAGGTTGAGACATGTCTCCTGGTGGCGCAGGTATCTACACCAAAATATACGAGATTAATCAATCACCTTTATTTTGTATCTATATCAAAGTATATGAGATAAAAAAATAAAAAATAAAAAATATATATATATACAGTTGAAGTCGGAAGTTTACATACACATAGGTTGAAGTCATTAAAACTCATTTTTAACCACTCCACAGATTTCATGTTAGCAAAGTATAGTGTTGGCAAGTCAGTTAGGACATCTACTTTGTGCATGACACAAGTAATTTTTCTAACAATTGTTTACAGACAGATTATTTCACTTTTAATTCACTATATCACAATTCCAGTGGGTCAGAAGTTTATATACACTAAGTTGCCTGTGCCTTTAAACAGCTTGGAAAATTCCAGAAAATTATGTCATGGCTTTAGAAACTTCTGATAGGCTAATAGACATTATTTGAGTCAATTGGAAGTGTACCTGTGGATGTATTTTAAGGCCTACCTTCAAACGCAGTGCCTCTTTGCTTGACATTATGGGAAAATCAAAAGAAATCAGCCAAGACCTCAGAAAGAAAATTGTGGACGACCACAAGTCTGATTCATCCTTGGGAGCATTTCCACCTGCGCCTGAAGGTACCATGTTCATCTGTACAAACAAGAGTACGCAAGTATAAACACCATGGGACCACGCCGCCGTCATACTGCTCAGGAAGGAGATGCGTTCTGTCTCCTAGAGATGAACGTGCTTTGGTGCGAAAAGTGCAAATCAATCCCAGAACAACAGCAAAGGACCTTGTGAAGATGCTGGAGGGAACAGGTACAGTATCTATATCCACAGTAAAACGAGTCCTATATCAACATAACCTGAAAGGCTGCTCAGCAAGGAAGAAGCCACTACTCCAAAACCACCATAAAAAGCCAGACTACAGTTTGCAACTGCACATGGGGACAACGATCTTACGTTTTGGAGAAATGTCCTCTGGTCTGATGAAACAAAAATGTAACTGTTTGGCCATAATCACCATCGTTATGTTTGGAGGAAAAAGGGTGAGGCTTGCAAGCCGAAGAACACCATCCCAAATGTGAAGCACGGGGGTAGCAGCATGTTGTGGGGGTGCTTTGCTGCAGGAGGGCCTGGTGCACTAAAGTAGATGGCATCATGAGGAAGGAAAATTATGTGGATATATTGAAGCAACATCTCAAGACCTCAGCCAGGAAGTTAAACTTGGTTGCAAATGGCTCTTCCAAATGGACTATGACCTGAAGCATACTTCCAAAGTAGTGGCAAAATGGCTTAAGGAAAACAAAGTCAAGGTATTGGAGTGGCCATCACAAAGTCCTGACCTCAATCCAATCGAAAATTTGTGGGCAGAACTGAAAAAACATGTACGAGCAAGGAGGCCTACAAACCTAACTCAGTTACACCAGTTCTGTCAGGAGGAATGGGCCAAAATTCCAGCAACTTAATGTGAGAAGCTTGTGGAAGGCTACCCAAAATGTTTGACCCAAGTTAATCAATTTAACGGCAATGCTACCAAATACTAACAGAGTGTATGTAAACTTCTGACCCACTGGGAATATGATGAAAGAAATAAAAGCTGAAATAAATCATTCTCTCTACTATTATTCTGACATTTAACATTCTTAAAATAAGACAGGGAATGTTTACTAGAATTAAATGTCTGAAATTGTGAAAAACTGAGTTTAAATGGATTTGGCTAAGGTGTATGTAAACTTTCAACTTCAACTGTATGTGTATACTATATATATATATATATATATATATATATATATATACAGTGAGCACCATAATTCTTTGGACAGTGACACATTTTTTGTTATTTTGGTTCTGTACTCTAGCACTTTGAGTTTGAAAGGATACAATGACAATGTGGTTGAAGGGCAGACTGTCAGCTTTAATTTGAGGGTATTTTCATCCATATTGGATGAACCGTTTAGAAATTATAGAACCTTTTGTACATAGTACCCCCCTATTTTCGGGCATCAAAAAATATTGTTTAACATAATGTAGAATAAAATAATCACTTTTAATATTTAGTCGCATATCCTTTGCATGTGGGACCCAACAACTCTTGATATCTTATTTTCTGGTAGTCTTACAAGCGATACTATAACTTCTCTGCATTTGGATGGATCTCTATGGGAATTGGGGGGTGGGACTAGATTTAGCTGTAAATTATGCTGGAACAGTATGGAATACATGGTTGGCAAAATGGCTGTAAGTCATCAAGGGTCTGAGGTATCAAACGAGCCTCAAATCATCATTCACACATACAGCAGGTGACAAATTAAAGGAAAAACCTGAATAAATGAGTGGAGAAACATAATGACACGTGTACTGCATGATACAATTAACGTCCTATCATGCTCTGTGGCATGAATAAAAATGCTGAGCAGGCCCAGTTGACCTCGATTTTGCATCACGATGGCAAGAGGAAAAGATCTAAGTGACTTTGAAAGGGTTCCTTATTGGGGCACGATGGCAGGAGACTGCTCAACTGGCTAGTATTTCAATAGGAACAGTGACTAAAGTGACATCTGCATTTAAATCTATGGGAAAGACATCAGTAAGTAGAGTCGGAAATTGTGGTTGAAAGGACACATTCAATGACCGTGATGCTCGTGCATTAGTGCAATTTGTAAGGAAAAACGGAAGAGCAACTCTTCCTCAGGTGACTGAGAATGACAATGCAGGGCATGATCAGACTGTGTCAGCAAGAACAGTCCGTCAACAACTACTTAGAGGGATATTATAGTAGGGTTGCAGTGCATAAACCCCACATTACAAAAATGAATGCACATTTGAGAGTTCAGTGGTGCAAAAACCATAGGTCTACAGATGTGGGGAAAAAATTATATGGTCAGATGAGTCATGCTTCACCATATTCTCAACAAGTGGCGAGTGCATGTGTGGCGTACACCAAGAGAACGGTACAGGCCTGAATGCTTTACCCCTACAGTGAGGGTGGCTCTGTTATGCTGTGGGAGGCATTTTCCTGGCATGGTTTGGGTTCCCATAGAGGGAAGGGTCACTGAAAATCAATACAAAGTTATTCTGAGTGATCACCTTTGTCCTATGAAACATTTTTATCCTGATGGGAGTGGCCTCTCCCAGGATGAAAATGCCCCATCCACAGGGCATGAGGGGTCACTGAATGGTTTGATGAGTATGAAAATGATGTGATCTGCTAAATGACTGTAATGTAATGTAATGTGAATCAGATATGGCCTTCGCAGTCACCAGATCTCAACCCAATTGAACACCTATGGGAGATTGACTGACGTGTTAGACAGCGCTCTCCACCACCATCATCAACACACTAAATGAGGGAATATCTTTTTGAAGAATGGTGTTGGCACACTGAAGCTGTTCTGGCAGCTCGTGGTGGCCCAAAACCTTACTAAGACACCATGTTGGTTTTTCCTTTCATTTTTCACCCATCTGTATACTATATAGCCAATATACTTTTGGAAATAACCTCAGATGGCGCAATAAAATAAGTGTTGTCTGTTAAACATAATCTTTTATTTCACAAGATAGTTTTGGAGGTCATAATAAATAGGTGAACAAATTCTTTCCATTTTCCAACAAGATGAATAAAATCAAGCTGGTTTTGGGACAAATTGGACAAGCACAAGGTCAAGCACAAGCAACCCACGAGCACTGTGGGAACTTCTACACCAGTGTTGTATATGACTGCGCTTGTAGAAAAAAATTGCTCCGCAGTTATTACTGCAAACGGTGGCTATTTTGATGAATCTAAGATTTAATTATTTTTAGTCGGATAGCTGAACGTGTGGAAATCCAGAATTAATTCAACTTATTTCAACAAGATAGCTACTCTACTGGGGGAAAAAACCATACTCGATACTTTCATAAATGTATTTTCTGACATAAATGTAATTCCTGGCTTCGGCTAACCTTACCTGTACAAAATACAACATTAACCGCGCGCACCTCCATTGACTATTGCTTGCCATACAGAATGTTCATTTGCTGGCTAGTTATACTGTCATTACATCCATGCATTTCTCAAGCGGATTGAGAACGTCACCCCCTCTTTCAAGATATGAATAATATACGTCTCGAGCAACATGCTGGCTAGTTCCTTCAATTAGGCAGCTAGAATAAGTAACGGGCACTTGCATCACAGACATCTATTTATCCAGCAAGGCAGACAAAAGGACAGTAAGCACCTTGGTGTTGCGAGGTTTGGATTTAGCATGCAATCCAAATCTGGAATGTAATATACTGATGATGTCCCAGAAAAGATTCCTTCAAAATTACTGTGTGTTTGTGCTGGAGCAAAGTAGCAAGCCAGCTAAAATTAGCTCCTAATCTACTTTCATGGTGACCAAAGCACTAACATTAGCAACCCAGACACTGTGGCTTCTGTAACCTACATAAATCGGCTGGACGACATACCTCTATGTCAAAGAGCAATTCGACAGAAGTTCACATGCAGAGGAAAACAGCAACTTAGAAATGCACTTGAAATAAACTGGAATGGGTCCATGTATTTTAGACGTCCACTGTGATTTAATTATCCCATCTTCCAACGACACCTGTAATGTTTACTTCCTGTAATTCCAGCGTGACGTTTCCTGAGGTCGTAATAGAAGTCGAAAAGGAGGAAACGCGTTACATTGATGAGTAGTGTAAACCGGAGAGGATTTTATCTCTGGCTAAATTAACCCCCAAAGGTTTGAGTCCATGGATAATCTTTTAAATTAAATACCAGTGTTTTACTGGAGTAAATTATAATGCCATCGATATCGATGCAATGACATGCACGACGTTGAAGTTGGCTCCTTATTCGAATTTTCCGGTCCACCTTAAATTTATGGAATAAAACGACTTCTGCCTAGTAAATCACACAACTTCGCCCATATTTCCACTGATATCTTGAGAGGAAAATATGATGCTATTATTTTTACCTAGCTAGGATTATAAATGCAATGACTGTATTCTTACTAGCGTATTCAGAACAGTTTTAAAAGGGTTAAATCATCTTGGACCACTGACGTGACAACTGTGAACAAATGCTCATGAGGTCTATCCAACCTGGCCCAGAATGGCTTTTCTTTTTAAAACGGGTCAAAACATGCAAAATAGTTTTAAAAAATGCAAGACGAGCTTTAAATGAGTTAAATCCTATATGGACATAATAGTTTAAGAGGAAATAGTTTGTCCGGACCCAAAGTAGATTTCATGCTGAAATTCACAGCTGAAATGCTGGCTTCTTTTGCATTGTAATGACTATATCAAATTCAAAATGGGATTTCAAGCATTAAATTGTCTTGGGCCACAGATATGCAACCTAATCTAAGAAGATACATCCATGCAATATTGGCCCAAGATGGTTTTCCATCTCAAATCATGGGTCAAAAACAAGACTAGGCAAGCCTAGCTCAGCCCGGATGCCTGTATGCAGCCAGTGAGGAACATGTGACAAGGCACGGCGGATATTGTTCTGGAGCATGCAGGTTGGCCTGCATACTAGGAGGACGGAGTGCATCTGATTCTCAAAGATGTGTGTGGCAGAGTATGTGAGCGGGAGCGAGCGAGGAGGGGAAGCGGACATCATTTAATTAGAGTGATGAATGTTAGTGTTGTAGAATGTTACCACTCCTCAAGCTCCAGTTTGCTCCGGTACCACTCAGCCTAGAATGTCTTGCTTCTGCCAATAGTTCTAATTTCAACAGTGAAAGATGGAGTTTTGCAAATATTTTACAAAAGCCCCAGACAAAGGTTACAAGTGTAACATAAACTAAGAAACCTTCCTACTACAACCCTGTGGAACGTTGCTGCAATATTGCTCTACAATGTTGTAGCCACATTCAAACATAATCTTAATAAAACATTTTCCAAGAGACTTTGCCACAACATTGCTGCAACGTTGCTACTGCAATGTTGGCCTGTAACCTTCCTGCAATGTTCCTGGTATTTAGCAGTTTTTTTGTGTTTGTTTTTATTCCCATTCTAGTAGCATTTTATTTTGTGTTTCTATTGACATTTAAATAACTGTTAAGACACCACAGCATTGTCAGCAATCCTGGATTGCCTCCAATTATTTCTCAAATAGGATTCTGAACCATTTAAACATTCAAACAGTTGGAGTACAATCCTTCTGTGCAAGCTGTGAGCTCGCAGACCTCGCAGTTCCCAGCATGCACCGCAGCTCGCAGTTCACTGGCAGCTCGCAGCTTCCACCTCATAGCTCGCACCTCGCAAGCTTCTAGCAGCTAGCAATAATACCAGTTAGTAATGATTTATCTCGTTTTTCTTTGTCTTTCTGACATTCCTCACACCGCATGCTCTTTTTCAGAATTAATGAATCACAATTGCAAATATTTGTAAATAATGTAAATATTTATTTTGACAGTGGTTAGCCTACTTTAATTTGTCGCTTGACCATTTTGTGGACCAGTGGTTTGCTCGAGTAAATCATAATCTGTCAACGTGAAGGATGGAGTTGAAAAAAAATATGTCACTGTCATTTTTCCCGGTTATTAAGCTTGTTTTACTGTTAACTGATTTTATAACATTTGCGTTGTATTTTTGGATGTTTGTCGGTATTATAACATTTTAGTTAGCCAAGCGGCTCCCGTAGGCCTACAGCCACAATAATTAAGTGCAGAACATGGTTATTAAAAAAACAACAAAAAAAATAATAATCCACTGTCCGATATTTGTGCTTTTATTGGTGTGCTTTTATTGTTTATTCTTTTAGTTTTAAAAAATGCCCACTGTCCCAACATCAAGCTACACTAATTATGATTATAATAAAGTGTAACAGTACAGTAAACACTATTGAATTCAGATTGAAATACAATTCAATTTCCATGCCTACGAGCGACGTGTCATAGGTTACTCCACAAACCCCTGGTTTCTCAGGAAGTGCGGCACGGTAGCCTAGGTAGCACTGTCCCTGAAGCCACACAGAAAGGGGTAAAATCTGGATTGTGTGTCTTTAGGGGGTTGGACTCTATGTTCAGTTTTTTCCAGTGGTCCTCGTCCACCTCCCATATCTTTTGCCAGTCTTTTATTTTTATTGAAGTCCATCATAACGCCGTCCCGGAGGAAGTTTTGGATTCTCCTCCAGGTCTGTTGTGACCAGGTCTATTGTTGTTTTTTGCTGGACTATGGTGTTCCTCGCCTCCCACAGTATGTGCTTGGAGTGGAGAAAAAAAATTATTTTATTGGATATTCCAAAAAGAATAAAAACGTTTCTTTGTTTCAGACAAACTTACATAAACCTGTGAGGGGGACGTGTAGGGTACGGAGGACCAGATGCAGTTAAGGAAACTGGAAAGTTCCCACGAACGGGAACCACAAGACGGAGAAACTCCGATAGACGGAAAGGGAAACAAAACGAGAAAATAAACAAAGCTCCCACTCTCGACAGGAGAGTAACAAAGAAAGGGAGGCAGAAGAGAGGAGAAATAAAAGCGACCCGTGGGGGAAACGGGTGAAAAACTTGTAGACACGAGAGATAATATAGAGAAACACCTCCTCCTTGGACAGGAAACAGCCAGACTACACTAGTAGTCGGCAGGCAGAGAAAGGAAAACCAGAGCGAAAGACCTAAAGTGCAAGAGAATGAAAAGTACCTACAAAGCTAAATGCACTGAAGGCAAGTCCTGCATTACCCCAAAAGTATATGGGGCAAAGTGGATTATGAGCGCCTAGTCCTATACCATACCAGCTCTGAATAGTAAATTAATACAATACAGAAGCCCTGGAAGCAGGAAACGCAGAGCCTATATAGAGAACAGGTAACTCGCACGCTCTGCGTCCGGGCAATCACTCTACGAGCTACTTCAGGCCAGTTACTCAATCATCTTGGGCCAGGCTGAATATGACTTGGCCTAATAGTGCAATACTTTTTTGGAAATTACTGGAATGGTTGCTCAGTGCCATTTCAAATGTTCCTAGACATAGCTGCATGGTTTGCATAGCTTAAATGGAAAACAAGTGTTTTTAGTGGTATGAAAAAAAACTCAAAATGCTTTTTAGATTGTTTCCCTACTCTTTTGCAGAACTAGCATGACTACATTCTTAAGAAATACACATGAATTGTGAACACAAATAAATAAACCATTTTGATATTCCATAAAAAAACAGATGCACCACAGGAACTTCTTCAGTTGATCTGCTGTGTGTCTGCGCCAGCTACATAAGTGGTGCTGGTGCAGGTCACCTGCGCGAGGACAACGTGAGAACACAATCAAACTCATTAGTATGGTGACAGATAAGGCTTTATTTTCAATAGTAATCTGATTATTGTATGTGCATTTCCTTTTATTTACAATTTTCAATTTGTTCTATCATACTTTACATGACAAATGACACGTATACCAGACTGAATACAGTATAGGGCTTCACTGATCTGGCCTACAATCTCTTGTTTTTGAAGAATAGAAAAGTAAAATGCAGAAAAGGTGATTCCATTATTATGTTGAACTGATTATAACAATAGGTTTAAATTATTATCATTATATATTTCTGAATACTTAATTTCCCAATGCAGTTTTAAACATAATCTCGATGTACAACTGATGTACAATATTTTAGACTGCAATATGATTCCATGTGTCAATCTTTATTATCTTTGTGGGATAAGACTTTCCAGTGTGAGAAGTCTTAATTTTTTTCACAGACATGTTTCAGTTGGAAGGGACAGATAGACTTGTTGCACTGCCAGCAGTTTTGGATTGCATGTGGACCAGTGCCCATGTCTTGATGGCACTGGGTGCACTCTCCTGCTGACGTCTTCTGGGATTTTATCAGCTTGCGGAGGTCCTGGCGCTTGGCCTTGTCCACACAGCAAGCCACATCCACGATCTTGATCCGGCTGGGGTCCCAGACGCAGTCCTCTTCTCTGCCCGATTTGATGCTGCTAATTTTGCAATTTGGGGGGATCCAGGCACAGTCATAGCCATTTTGGTGCCAGGATTTCTGTAGAGGGAGATTGTCGGAGTCAATCTTCTTCACTTTACCCACACGCACCCGCAGCTTAAAGACCACCTTATCTTTCTTATCCACAGTCAGAGGGTAGCACTTGGCTTTATCTACGTTTCGGCTAATGTACACGCCTGCCCCAAGAAGACCATCTTTGGAGCGCTGGAATCCCTGGGTGATGATAACTTTGGCATTTTGGATGTGCGCGCCATGGTACATGGTGTAGGCGTGCCCACTCTTAGGATCCTCGTCCTCATGCAGCGGCTTTCTGTCCTCCACCACCTGCCACCCTGAAAAAGTGACTGCCATCTTCAGTTTTAATGAGAAACCTGAGAGAGAAACAACTGGTCACGCAAGACAACAAGGAGAGATATTGCACCCTTCTCATCTTTGGAGCATTTTAGTCCTTTTGTCAAGAACTTGCTATTTTCAAAGAGAGGAAGGAGGTAGATATACAATGTAACTGTACCAGCCACATACTGTACCAGTTAAATCAGAAGTCAGAGGTCGATGGCTTGGAACCAGAGGGGCGTAAGTGCCATTTGGCAAACTTTACAGGAGAGCCGAAATATATTTTCACCATTTTATTTGCTTTGGGCACACTGTGGAGTGTTTAAGTGCGTTTTGTAGTGGATGCTACCGGTTACCATATAGTTGCGCTAGCCTTAGTAACGTGTGTATGTCCAAAAGAAGGGACAGCATGGAATTAGCTGAAAATGGTTTCCATCAATCAACTACATCATGGGTAAGTTGTAATTGAGACATTATACTCAAAATTCCAAACTATCCCTTTAAGTGCTGTCTTAAGGCAACACCCACAATGCATTGTTCAGAGCCAGAATGGCGTAACTGCACTTACACCTTTCTGGCTCCAAACCATTCTCAATTTTTGTGTTAGGTCTTTGTTGTTTTGTTGCTTTATTCAATACTGTTTGTGATTTCAGTTGTGTCCTTTTGGCACTGGATAGAGCTTATCAAGAGCTTTCATTTGATATATAGAACAAATTTTCACCCAAAATGCCACTTAAGCCCCTCTGGTTCCAAGACCACAAGGTTCAGATTCCCCTCTGATTTGGAAAAAAAACAAAGAAAATTAATAAATACACCTTTACGTTTAGTAAAAGTTAGTGTATTTAAATAATTTCTGAAATTAAATATTTGTACTAATTCAGGTTTTATAGTTTCAGGATTTTGGTGAGGAATGTAATCTGTGTAGTATTAAGGACTTGTATTATGTTCTTGCTTAGCATAGTTCAATTGCATTAGTAGCCTACTTAGTACTCAGTGGTCTCACTATTACCCATATAAATTACCTTTGTGTAGCCTATTACTAGGTCTATATATGTCGCTCTGGATAAGTGCATAAACTATAAGTACCTACATAAACTTTTTATCCGTTATCATTAAAGTAGACCTATTTGGGCCGAAGCTCATTTATACATTTACACATGTTGACCAAATGCATGTATTAATTATAAATACAATAATAAAACCTACATCAATTAGGCTACTTTATCTTCGTTTACGCGTTGTGCTTCTATTCGTAGATGCAGCTAAATTTAACACAAATCCGTACGTAACATTAAACAACATAGAAGCTTAGAAAATGTAGGCTAGTTTTATTTCCCATTAAATGTAACTTAATATAACTGAATGGTTTAAACGCAAATATTGAATTAGCTGTTCCCTTTCTTTATTCATGCGTTTTTCAGCGGTTTAATTTTTCACAAAATTCGCAACCTCTTTATGACGTTATTAGAACAAGTCATTAGACCTCTCTGTGCATTAGGCTACACTAAAACAATCAATAGACAAGTAAAACGCACACCAATAAACGTTAAAATACAGTACAAACCTTGGAGTGATTTTAATGCACCTCAGTGTCTTCAAGTCGTTTGTTTCAGTTTCGTTTCCCAAGAAGAAGGGGTGTTCTGTTCCGCACCCTACGTAAAAGTTGTAGGTTATGGAAAGCAGGTGCAAAATATGTGCTTTAGCCTATACATTTGCATTACTTTCATAGCAGTTCACTATGTTTATCATTCTGTCAAATTTTCTTTATTTATATCCTTTATTTTTACAGGTAGTCTCATTCAGATCAAGATCTCTTTCACAAGAGAGACCTGCGAACAAAATAGAAACATGTATAAAACTACAAGTAGCCTACAATTCAGCCACATTAACATTCAGCATTCAAACAGCATACAGGGATATATCAAAGGAAAGAAGTACGTAAAGCATTAAGAAAATCCATATATAAAACTTTAAAATGTTCTAAGGGAATACGAGATTCTAATTTAAAAGTTTTAGCAATTCATTCCAATTGTGAGGGGCATAATATTGAAAACCTGTTTTGCCCAGCTCAGTATTTACAGCGCCCTCTACAATTATTGGCACCCCCTGGTAAAGATGAGTAAAAAGGGTTATAAAAATTCACCTTTTGGTGAACACTGAAAAAATGAGAAAAAGCCAACCTTTAATTGAAGTAAATTTATTCTGAGAAAAATCCCTCATCAAGAAAAAAATATTTTTAACAAAACCACGTGTGCCACAATTATTGGCGCCCCTAGAAATTATTATGAACAAAATGTAACTGGAAAAAATGCTTCATTTATTTTTTTACGTTTTAAAGTTGATCAGAGTGTTTAGGAACTTTTAAGCAGTAATCCATGACTTCCTGTTTCATTGGGGTATAAATATGTGGTAACACAGAGGCCATATTCCGTTATTCATACATCAACATGGGAAAGATAAGAGAACACACAAATCAAATGAGAGAAAAGTGTGTTGAGCTTCATAAGTCAGGGAATGCCTATAAGAAAATAGCTACTCACCTGAAAATGCCCATATCTACCGTTAGGGCAATACTTAAAAAGTTCAAAGCAACTGGAACTGTTACAAACTTGCCCCCCCCCCCCCCCCCCCCCCCCCCCACACACACTGTGAGGAGGATGGTAAGAGAGGCAAACAAATCCCCAAGGATCACTGTTGGAGAATTGCCGAGGAAAGTAACATCTTGGGGTCATCAAGTCTCCAAAACTACCATTTCACGTCACCTCCATGCCAACAAATTATTTGGAAAGCATGCCAGAAAAAAAGCCTTTCCTGTCATTTCACTACAAACGTAAGTGCCTGGAGTTTGCTAAACGCTACTGGAACTTTGACTGGAACTGTGTTCTATGGTCAGATGAAATGAAAATTGAGCTTTTCAGCAACCAACACTCAAGGTGGGTTTGGTGTAAAAAGAAGGATGGCTATACCGAAAATAACCTGATCCCCACTGTTAAGTATGGTGGAGGTTCCGTGATGTTGTGGGGCTGTTTTTCCTCCAAAGGCCCTGGGAACATTGTTAGGGTACATGGCATCATGAACTCCATGAAATACCAGGAAATTTTAAATCTGAATCTGTCTGCCTCTGCCAGGAAACTAAAACTGGGTCGTCGTTGGATTTTCCAGCAGGACAATGATCCAAAACATTCGTCCAAATCAACAAAAATGGTTAACTGAACACAAAATCAAGCTTCTGCCATGGCCATCTCAGTCCCCAGACCTAAACCCCATTGAAAACCTGTGGGCTGAGCTGAAGAGGAGAGTGCACTTAGGCGGAGGGTGAACCAACTGCAGGGTAAGGCAAGATTAGGGCGGGGTAGGTATCCACCTTTGTGAGAGCGCAGGAACATTTTTTGCATTAATTTCACCGTAACTACAGTTTTATGAGTACAAGAGCCCATGTAGGCTTTGGTTGTGAAGTAGTCTGTATCGGGAGACATAAAGCCATCCACGAAAATGACAAGCAACAAGTCTATAATGTAATTCTGTGCGAAATTCTCTAAAACAGTTTTTTGTGCTTTTTTTTTTTACCATGATACGTTGATAAAAGATGGTATAAATGACAAAATATAGTCAGTAAAAAAATAATAAGTTCACTAAAATAAAAAAATAACCTAATGGTCTGTGTCTCTTAGCCTTGCAACTGTAGGCTCCGCTTAACTGTGGTTAACGTTATTGTTATAGCAGTACCTAGTGGCAAAAGTTGGTACCTAGGAATTTTAGGTTCTAGGTTTGGTTCGGATTTGTGTAGTACCCAGCAAACAAATGACGTCCTGAGGACGTTACGTAACGTTTTCTTTAGGTCAAAGTCTGACGTTATATTGAAAATGTCCTGACAACGTGTTCTGGACGTTCAAATGTTATAAACAGGTCTCCTGAAGGTCGTATCATAACGTTTAAAGGAAGACCTTCATATAACCTTTTGTAACGTTCTCTTTTGGTCCTACCATGGTGACGAAGTAATGTTACAAACATGACCATCACAGTACTTGGAAAAATGTTCTCTTTTGGTCCTACCTTAGGCATGGAACAACGGTACAAACATGACCATCACAGTACTTTGAAAAACGTTCTCTTTTGGTCCTACCTTAGTCACAGAAGAACGTTACAATATGACCATCACAGTACTTTGAAAAACGTTTTCTTTTGGTCCTACCTTAGTCACAGAAGAACGTTCAATATTACCGTCACAGTACTTTGCAAAACGTTCTCGTTTGGTCCTACCTTGGTCACAGAAGAACGTTACAATATGACCGTCATAGTACTTTGAAAAATGTTCTTGTTTGGTCCTACCTTGGTCACAGAATAACGTTACAATATGACCGTCACAGTACTTTGAAAAACGTTCTGGTTTGGTCCTACCTTGGTCACAGAAGAACGTTACAATATGACCCTCACAGTACTTTGAAAAACATTCTGGTTTGGTCCTACCTTGGTCACAGAAGAACGTTACAATATGACCCTCACAGTACTTTGAAAATCGTTCTCTTTTGGTCCTAACTTAGTCATGGAATAATGTTACAAACATGACCGTCACGGTACTTTGAAAAATGTTCTCGTTTGGTCCTACCTTGGTCACAGAAGAATGTTACAATATGCCCATCACAGTACTTTGAAAAATGTTCTTGTTTGGTCCTACCTTAGTCACAGAAGAACTTTACAATATGACCATCACAGTACTTTGAAAAATGTTCTTGTTTGGTCCTACCTTGGTCACAGAAGAACGTTACAATATGACCATCACCATACTTTGAAAAACGTTCTCTTTTGGTCCTACCTTAGTCACAGAAGAACGATACAATATGACCGTCACAGTACTTTGAAAAACTTTCTTCTTTGGTCCTACCTTGGTCACAGAAGAACGTTACAATATGACCCTCACAGTACTTTGAAAATCATTCTCTTTTGGTCCTAACTTAGTCACGGAATAATGTTACAAACATGACCGTCACAGTACTTTGAAAAATGTTCTCGTTTGGTCCTACCTTGGTCACAGAAGAATGTTACAATATGCCCGTCACAGTACTTTGAAACATTAAACATCCTAGAAAATATATGTGTTTTTCAGCAGCTTCACTTGAAAATTTGCAACCTATCATAACGTTTCATTAAAACAAGTCATTAGAGTTCCCAGTGAATTAGGCTCCACCAAAAGAAAAGACACACTGATAAACATTAAAATACAGTACAAACCTTGGAGTGATTTGAATGTCTTCAAATGGCCACCCGGTCGTTTGTTCTGTTCTTGATTCACAAGAAGCGAAGGTGTTCTGTTCCACACCCTACCTAATAACTGTAGGCTATGGATGACACATGCAAAAGCTATGTGCTTTATATATTTGTATTACTTTCATAGCAGTTGTTGTGGAATAAGCCACTCTGAGGTTCGGACTGGTGAATTAAAGTTTCAGAAGCCATGAAGTTTTTATTCATGCACGTACAAAGAGAACAAACACATGGCAGTCAGTGACTATTCTGAAATTAACATAAACAAGTCACCACTACTTAGATTCTTCAGTTATACAGAAACAGGATAACGACTGTTTTCTTCCTTTCCCACCATAAATTGTTTTGGGAACTGGTAACATATACTGTATCTTGTTATTCTCTTCACCCTACGTGACCTGAGGTCAAAATGGCCTTGGTACCAGTCACACAAGCCGATGCAGGTATTCATATTTATTATGGTTTCAGAGCAGTCACAACATTCCTTCAGTCAATATCCAGTTCTCAGCATGCACAAAATAATTCTCTACTAGGGCTATTTTATTTTAATTAAACTTCCACATTCCCCCCTTTTGTCTTTAAAAGGACAACACACAGTTCAGTTTCAATCTTACAATGCACAGCAAAAGCATAATTTATTTCCTCTTCAGGGTGTTCAGCATAATATGGGACTTCAAATCATCACAGACGCAGTCACACTCTGCAGGTGCTTGGCGATAACAATCATAGAGGAATTGTAATTAGGAATGTAGGTACAGCACTCAATTCCTATGATTGCGCAGACACCACCTTGGGCAATCAACAAGAAATCCAAAGTTGCTCGATTCAGAGACTTCAGTTGACAACTCAGTTATAGCTAAGGGTGTGTCATTTGCCATCACTTTCACAGCTGATTGGAGGTCTGAAAGCTGGTCAATTGCCTTCATGACCCCATAGCTAGGAAATACGGCTCCCAAGGCATTTTTAAGTTGAGACTGGTGATGAGTACCTAAAATATTACTTGTTCCTCTCTTAGGCCTGGCGCGTTGGGCTTCTGGCAGAGTTGCAGTTACTCTCATGGCTGGGAGGCCGATATGTCAAAGCTATGCCGGCATCACTATTTTAATTATTCAGAACAAAATTATGTGTAGTCTATCTGAAATGAGAGAGACACTACATTTGGGACATGAAGGTTAAAACTGAAAAGAAAGACTTGCACAATACTGAACAGAGACTGCAATGCCCCTCACAGTATTTTTGATTCAATGATCTAGGGCAGTAGCTCTCAACCTCTTTGTATTTTTTTCGTTCCAACCACAATTGCAATTCCAGAATTTTAAAAAGCCGTTCATTTTTCTTAATTGTGCTTTTCGTGTGTAGAGGGATTATTTACCCTCTTAAGGAACGTTATGTGAGACATAGCTATGCATGCCACAAAGAATAAAATTCCCATGTTCATATTGTGCTGTAATGCAAACAACTACAAAAAAGATACATTTTTTTAACTGATCAAATTAAAGACTGAGGTCAATCAATAGGCTCCTAATTAGGTGGTTGAACGTGTTTAATTCCTTCATTCCTTTTTTTTCAAATCAGAGGGGAATATGAAATTTAACATTGTATGTTGCCCACTCAATGCTCGGTAGTAATGTAATATAATCGGTAGACATTTTAGTTATATATATTACAAAACATATATTTCATTGTTTGTCTTTTTTTATTTATACAGGGATTTTTTTAGTTGTGTCTCAGGGCAATCCCGTTGGGTTGAATGGACCTTCCCTTTGTATTCCTTCACAGAGTGGCGTGAACCGTCACACACCCAGATGTGCCGCGGTGGTCTATCATAGATTACATTACATTACATTTATTTAGCAGACGCTTTTATCCAAAGCGACGTACAGTAAGTGCGTACAGAGACATCATCATCATTACAGAACAGACAAGGCAAAGCACATCCTTTGCATAATGTAGCAGCTATCCCTAGCAATGAACGTTGACTGTAGTTCACAGTAAGCTGTGGGCAAATCAGCAACACCACACTTTCATTCCAAATACTATTATAAACTATGCTATTATAAACCATTCCAAATACTATTATAAACTATGCTATTATAAACCATTCCAAATACTATTATAAACTATACTATTATAAATCATTCCAAATACCATTATAAACTATGCTATTATAAACCATTCCAAATACTATTATAAACTATAATAAACAGACAGGAAAACACAGGGAACAGGGAACTGATATTCCTAGGTGAGGATATCAGTCAAGGTGGAGTCTGAAGAGGTGTGTCTTCAGGCCTCGACGGAATGCAGGCAGGGTTGGAGTAGAACGTAGGGGAATGGGAAGTTCATTCCACCACTGAGGTGTTAATGTGGAAAAATTCCGCAGTCGGGACAAGCGAGAGCCTTTGACACGGAGGGGGGGAAGTGCCAGTCGCCCTGCTGTAGAAGAGCGAAGTGGTCGAGCAGGAACATAGTTCTGGATTAAGTCCTGCAGGTAGGCGGGGCCTGTCCTATTTGCTGCAGTGTAGGCCAGGGTCAGAACTTTGAACCTGATCCTGGCTGCAACTGGCAGCCAGTGGAGAGACCTCAGCAGGGGGGTTACGTGGGAAAATTTCGGGAGGTTGAACACAAGCCGGGCAGCTGCATTCTGGATGAGTTGAAGAGGCAGAATGGCGCAGGCCGGTAGGCTTGCGAGCAGGGAGTTGCAGTAGTCCAGGCGTGAGGTGACCATGGTCTGGACAAGAAGCTGGGTGGAGTAGGTGGTCAGGTACGGTCGAATCCTCCTGATGTTGTACAGGAGGAACCTGCAGGACCGTGCCGTCGCCCTGATGTGCTCTTTGAAGTCCAGCCGGTCGTCCAGGACCACCCCCAGGTTCCTTGCAGAGCGGGAGGCAGCCACCACGGTCCCATCAACGGTGATGGAGAGGTCATGTAGTGGGGAGGTCTTGTACGGCATGAAGAGGAGCTCTGTCTTGTCAAGGTTGAGCTTCAGGTGATGGGTAGCCATCCACTCAGAGATGTCAGTCAGACAAGCAGATATCCTCTCCTTAACCTGTGGGGTAGAGGGAGGGAAAGAGAGGAAGAGTTGAGTATCGTCAGCATAGCTATGGTATGAGAAGCCATGTGAATGGATTACTGAGCCAAGAGACTTAGTATACATAGAGAACAGCAGAGGACCCAGTACAGATCCCTGCGGGACTCCTGTAGACAGGGGACGGGGAGCAGAGACGGAACCCTTCCAGGAGACTTGGTAGGATCTATCAGTGAGGTACGATACAAACCAAGAGAGGGCAGTTCCAGAAATGCCCATCTCAGCGAGTGTGGAGATCAGGAGTTTGTGGTTGACCGTGTCGAATGCCGCAGACAGGTCAAGGAGAATCAGAACAGAGGAGAGGGAGGAGGCTCTAGCAGTGGCGAGTGCCTCAGTCACAGCCAGGAGAGCAGTTTCGGTGGAATGGCCGGTTCTGAAGCCAGACTGATGCGGGTCAAGCAGGTTGTTCTGGTGGAGAAAAACAGACAGTTGGTTAAGGACAGCACGTTCAAGTGTTTTGGACAGGAATGGCAAGAGAGATACAGGACGGTAGTTCCTGACATCAGCGGGATCTAAGCTAGGTTTTTTAAGGAGTGGGGTTACACGGGCAGTTTTAAAGGCAGCAGGAACATGGCCACAGATTAGGGAGGTGTTAATAACAGAGGACAGATATGGAAGGAGCTCAGCAGATATAGACTGGAGGACTGCTGAAGGTATGGGGTCTAGTGGACAGGTGGTTGCGCGCTGGCGCGTCACCAGCTCGAGCACATCGGAGTCCTTCAGAGTCTAGATCAGCCTTTCTCAACCCTGGTCCTGGAGGGCCACAGGGTATGCTGCTTTTTGACCCAAGATTCAGACCCAAGAAACCAGGTGTGATGAATTAACTGTGTTATGGCTGCTTTAATTGATCAATTAAGTACAAAGTAACAACCAGCATACCCTGTGGCCCTCTAGGACCAGGGTTGAGAAACACTGCCATAGATGCACCTCAGATTTGGACACACAGGACTAAACACAACACGTTTTATTATGAATAAGAGACCATCTGATAATTGTGAACTACTGTATGTAAATGCAAAGAAAACGTGCTGATGGAATGTAAGAAATATGTTGCAGAAAGAGAGAGACTTTGTACAAGGATGAGTGAAATTGGCAGATAATGGAACATCAAAGGAGTGTAGGAGATAGGGGATAAACAATGGGAATTAAAATTCATTAAAATTATTTAAATATTTATATAATACAGGACTAATAAATTGAATATAAATCAGTAATGTAATTGCCATGATACTACACACTCCGGTACAGTAGGTGGCGGTATGCACCTTTAAATTAATTATAGTAAATGAAGACAGAAAAGAAGAAATACAGAAATAAATAAACATAAATAATGTCTTAATTTCCATGTCTATTTACTTTTTTTTTTTATCCATTTATGAATTTATTGCTATATTTATTTATTTATTTATTTATTCATAAATTCCTCATTTTGGCATTTCTGGTCATCCATACTGTGGCCCATTGTTAAAACAGCGTTTTTGGCAAGTGCTCTTATGTGGACTTTTCATAAGCGCTACCCACCCTTTTTGAAAGCCAGCATGCAGCATGCACATTTACCTGCCCCCGGAAATGTGCCATTAAAGTCTGCAAGTCCACAGTCCAGAGGGTGTGTTTGAGATTCAGCCCCAGACGTAGCTTTAAGCTGAAGGTCTAATGTTTATTTCATCATGGCTGGTATTGTCAGAATAAGTTCTATTTGTCAACGAGGCATCAGACGTAAGTGTTGTGAAATGTATGCAAAATATAAGAACAATTGTGCAGTGCTATAAAATAGTGGTGATTAAATGGTGATACAACTCTGAAATTATGGACGTGTGTATGTATAGACGTGTGTATGTATAGACGTGTGTATGTATAGTTTTACTAACTTTGCTGGATAAGACAACATTATTGGCACAGTGCCAGTTAGAACTAATGTGAACAGGTGTCCGAATTGTATACTGTTTAGAACGCGACATACAGCATGCAAAAAATATCCTCCCATACTATTTTCCAACCATACTGTAAAGTGTATGGTTACTCCCTGAAAAGTATGCTCCCGAATATAGGCCCAATCACAAACAGAGTCCTCTGGACTTGTGGATGGTTGGTGCTTTTGGCCGATCCTCGTAAACTTGTACATTTCTGAGTTTATCACCAGGAAGTTGCACTTAAATGGCAGACAAATTTGTAAATACCAGTGCAAGTTCGGGCAAGTCCATGATACCTGAGTTTACCAGTTGTATCACTGACCTCACCCTGCTGTCAACATTTGGTGGACAACTGGCAAACAATGTATGAGGTTAATGGTAAATGTAGCAATATAACCTTTATGTTAATGTACTTTTTGTATGCCGCTAAATGTCAAGAAACTGCACAGGTCATTCTTGGCTTCCATTAAATTTCGTCTCGGGCAGTCTCATTGGTCCAGCTTCTTGACATCTCTGCGGACATACCTATTGTTCATGTGATAAGCTACTTCATGTGATAAGCTACTTGTCGATAACCACCCCAATGCAAATACCTAGTATAGATGACTTGGTCATGGCGTCATGTGATATTTTTCCGACTTGAGGATTTGATGAGGACAGACCATAGACTGTATAAAAATATGGACAAAGTCACTGTGACGTCACCCATTGCCTTCCCACGGCCTCGTAAAAACCGAATTGAAGCTCCGGGTGCATTTTTCGCCGCCAGTCTGTACAAACTGCGTCTGCTCCGTGGAGCCGAAGAGGACTCAACCTGTCCCTCTGATTGGTCCTGAACAAATGTTAATACCCTGTCCAAACGACACAATATTTTTAAAAAATCAGCACATGCAGAGGCATTAGATGAAGGAAATGCACCTATTGCAATTACATTTTTTTTGTGGGAAAAATGTATTGACTGAGTATTTGACCACATTGCTGCCATTGACTTACATGGTGAAAGACCTATACTGGAGTCAATCGCAGTGGCGCTAGTGAGCAACGGCACAATTGGCGCTCCCAGCCCAACCAGGAAGTGAACTTCAAAACAAAAGCCCAGTGTTGGCCCCTTGGGACAGACCGAATGCAGTATATGGACTCGCATACTTATGCTGTATTTCCAGGGACAGGTGAGTCCGCGAGGGAGTGACACGTGACACGTTGCTGAGAGACGGAGACACAACCTGGCTCAAATTCATGACAAGCCACGAAAAGGCGAGTCATTCACCACCTAAATGAAGCATGTAGAACAGGGGATGCGCTGACAACAAGTGTTTCTGAGAAGTATTTTTGTTTTTGAAATAAGTGAATTCCAATGACTATTGAAAGGAAAATTACATGAGAGGGGGGCAATTGAGAAGGCAAATATGTTGTTTTTTTATTGCAGATTCATGCAGTGCATCAAAAAATCAGTTGTGAATAAGGCTGGGTGTTTGTCACTGAAAATATTGGCTAAAGTCATGGAGCTGTCCCAGCAAAGTTGTTGAAAATTGCGGACAACTGAAAAAGAGGCAGAAATTGTGGATCACGTGTTGTAAAATATATACATATATTGAATTAACCAAGAAATCTCATGCGCAGCAGTGGGAAATCATTGAAATAACATGAGCAACTGTATTAACAGTAGCTTATAACAAGTGCTTAAAGTAAAAAAAACTAAATCAGCGGGGAGTTGCCGCGAGTAACCTACTGTAACAAATACGAGTAAAATGCATCATAGGCTGCTGCACTTAATCGCTTCAGTCCATCAAGGAAAGAAAGCATGTATTCATAGTTTTCCTGAGTACTATGCTAATTCTATGTAAATTCCCATTACATTACAGGCATTTAGCCGACGCGCTTATCCAGAGCGACTTACACTTCTTAGCATCTTATTACATTTATCCATTTATACAGCTGGATATATACTGAAGCAATTCAGGTTAAGTACCTTTCTTAAGGGTAAAAAGATGTCCTACCTGGGTATCGAACCTTTCGGTTACACGTCCAGTTCCTTAACCATTATACTACACTGCCACCTATTCCCCTTGCTTACCTATGAAAAAAAATATTGCCACCCGTATTTCCTATGTCACTGACTTGAACTGAATTATGGGTAATTCCCTCAGGCACAGGATGTGTCCGAACTAGACACAGGCTACATTCGGTTTGTCAAAAAAATAGGTCCTTTTTCCTTTCCTCGCAACTTTTCCTTGACCTCACTAGAAAACGTCACGGGGGTCAAGCATAGGATGGAAGGAGAGGTTTACTAGGAATCTACCTTAACTGTGGAATTCAAACCTCCTTCTCTACCTTGGGTCATGGTGCAACGTCAGGTGATATAGATTTTTTAAGGACTCTGCATTCTTGCATTCTAAGTAGTACATACTCTTTAGTGCACTTGGAATTACAAGTGCATGAGTATGCAGTGTGCAATTTGAGACGCAGCCTGTGACAATGACGTGCACGCAACAAAACAATTATAATAATTTTTGTACAACATGGCGGCACAAAACTGCACTTCCGCTGTTTCAAAACACTTTTCACAACAATCCCATGGAAAGTCATTAGGTGGCGTCACAGTCACTTTGTCCACATTTTTCCTGCAGTCTATGATGCACACAGGCAATGATTGGTCGGAACAGATCATGTGAACGGGGGCGGATGTCCGATCGCGTACCGGAGGGGGTGGGTAACTGTACAAATACACCACAAACCGGACCTGTACAAATAATTTGAAAACGGGAGATTTAGGTCCGGACCTGTAAAAATGCTTTGAAAGCTGGACATTCCAGGAAAAAACAGGGCATCTGGTAACCCTATATAAATCGTGTTATGGTCATCAATAATACAAACTTCCAGGTTTCTACCTGAAAGTCAGCCCCGCATGGTTTCTACCGGAGTCAGTCCCTGGTCAAATTAAACCTCCAAGTTGTCTAGTATTGATAACCATAATGCGATTTCTACCGCAGTCCATCCCTGGTCAAAGTAAAATCGAACATGCTCATCCAACATACGGCAATGTGTTATCCCCCGATCCATCACACACAATCACTGTGCATGCAGATTTTAGAGGTTCTCATAACTTTTGTTATGTCGAGATCATAAGATAATAAGTTGTGATCTCGAGATGAGACCAAAATGTACAGTATAGGACTACGGACTTCCATAAGTAGGCACGTTCATTCGTACAATTTTAACACTAACTCCATTTTAGATTAAAAATCTGGGAGCAGATTTGCCGAAGTGCTGAGCAGTCACAACATGGAGTTATTTTGCTTTTCTCTTTTCTTGCCCTTGCCCAACAGCATTTCTCAGCAGGTCACTCCTGGGCGCAACTCTGCAAGTGGAAAAGAAGAACTATGAAGATCCATCCCTGTTGGCCATCCCAATCCAGGCATCTTCATACCTGTTCAGTGAGTGTTGAACACATGGCCTGTGCTTAATACCAAATGATCGCTAAACTCAGAGTGCCTACAGGGACACCAGAGCATAACTGCTGAAATTCAGAGCAGATAGTCGCATGTTCGAGATGAACTCCAGGCCCTAACTAGCAGCTGCTACCAAGAACAATTGAGCCCAAGACTGATATAGTGACCAAGTCACCATTAGCTAACCAGGTTATGCTAGTGATGTTGCTTGGTGG
Organism: Synaphobranchus kaupii; assembly: GCA_029718625.1. Lineage (NCBI taxonomy): Eukaryota > Metazoa > Chordata > Actinopteri > Anguilliformes > Synaphobranchidae > Synaphobranchus > Synaphobranchus kaupii. The sequence goes on along the minus strand of CM056389.1, from coordinate 36,096,304 downwards.
GATATACTCTAGCTGCATATGTGGCTGATGATTCTTCTCAGAACGTCTGAAAGAATTGTCTTGAACAATTTCTGTAGTGCAGTTTTTTTTGACCTGTGAAATGTCCATTGTGAGGTGCTGTAGGACAGTCTATTAGCTGTGTGTAAACAATAGAATACATTTTATATATTTATTGGTGTGCTGTATACAGATATAATTTGTTGTGCACATTTTGCAACAATCATCAATCAATGATGGAAAACCCAGTTAATAAAGATTGTACCAAGAGCACTTAAAAACCCCTTCGCGCAGACCCCCTAGTGGCCATGGCGCCGGCGCCAAGATTTTGCTCAACTCAGTCATTCATTGCTCCTGCATTCAAACTATGAGTGGAAACAACAAACCCCATGTTTTATCTTTATTAGTACATGTTTTGTGACAACTCTGCCGAATACAGAGTTTCTAAGTGCCACTATAGTCACATAGCTGGTCCATGTACAGTCTCACCTGCAACTATGCTTACCCATTTTTTTACCCATGCGTGACAGTGAACAATCGTGTCTGTGAGTTCATACAAATATTTTTTCACCCCCAAAAATTTGTATTCCATCATAGCAACAAGATAAACCCAACAATAGCCTGAACGTTTGCCAAAAGAGCTGTGAAAAGCCCTGGTCACTCAAATGCAAAATAAACAAATATAAATAAAATGAAATTCTTGTGTAATTATACCACGTCATTCTACTTCTCTCTCCATATATCAACTACATCAAACCTTTCCATAAATTCATGCAATCCGGTGAGTTTGAACAAACTTGAGGCCACCTATCTTGTATTATCTTAAGTTAAAATCTCCACCAATAATTATGGAGAGGGGAAAATTGGATAATCAATGTAAAATACAATTTTCTAATAATTCTAGCATTTTCCTTTTTAGACTTATGTATCCATAAATGTTAACAATTATTTAGATAGAGGCAGTGACCAGATGGGTCACAGTCAGAATGCAATATATCTCCATTGAAGTTGTTTTTCAAAGTAGTGACACCTCCAGAATGTTGAAAACCATGTGATAGCCATACATGACACATCGTTTCCCCACTATGATTTCCAAAAACAAGTGTCCGACAAAGTACATTGGGACTCTTGGAAAAAACAACGTCTGTTTTCAATTGTTTAACAAATAGAAATAAGGCTTTAATTAACAATGTTATGAGAAGACCCCTAGCATTAAGTGAAGTTATAGACAAAGACACGGAGAAACAAAACAAATGTTATTAATTAATTAAACCTCCGAGTACAATAGCAGCAGGCTAGTCAGGGGTAACCCTTATGGAAAAAGAATACACTGCAATATATTGTAACTATATCAAAATTATCTTCACAATATATTTAAAATATACTGCAGTATATTACATTTCCATAAGGGAAGGGCTCTGTATCAATCATTTATAATTGTAAGAGAAAACACAAACTTAAGTAATATAAACATCGAAATGATTGAATAAGTCTATGTTCAAACCTTTCAGAAGATAAGAACAAATGGATGACCAACTATGTTTCAAAGATTCGCTTTGAATTTATGCAGTGGTCTATGTTGAATGAAGGGATTGTTATTACCTGAATATTTCTAGACTAACAGCGAGGGGGTTCATCACCTCCACTAGGGGGTGATATTATCTGACAAAACAGTATAGGCCTAGATAGATACTAGAAACAGAAGTTGCGGCATACAAAGGCAAGTTAAAATTCTCCATCGAGCTATATTATAGCAGTGAATAAACACCTGGGGATAAAGATTCCGATTATTAACCGTTAATGTCATCAAGGTAATGTTACAAAATATAACAACCTCTCTAAAGAGAGAAAAACTGCGTTGATAGGCACCTTGGCCTATATTGTAAAAGTAAAATTATGTATATCTAGAGTGAGTCAGTTTTGGAGAAAAATAGTCTTCCAATTTTTTCTAGTAATTCAACAGAAAAAAACCCCACAATTAAGTGTAGCTAATTTTAAAAAGGGATCATAGAAAGCTGCTGATAGACTATGGCATAGCCACACATCAGGGCTATTTGTCGATTGCAATTATTATTATTTTTAAAAGCCTCTGGTAAAATGGTTACCTAGGCGCACGTCCAATCAGCATTATGACGGATTGTTTTCAGTGCAATTATGACAGCCCGTCCCAAGACGAAACGCTTTCCTTATCCTCTTTTATGAGATCTTCAGCAAAACGGAAACCCTGGCGGCGGTCTGTTTTGTTTGATAGGCATACTTGATGTGTTTTGTTTGATACTTTTGACTGCGTGACAAGACGTTGTGCTTGAGCGAATAGTTTCACCGAGCATTTTCAGCTTGACCGCAGTAGATTATGACGGGGGAAATATTTGAATTAAAGTTACATTTAACGATCAAACTATTATGATTTAATGGAAGAATGTCTGGGGGATCCTAGAAATGCCTAACCGTAAATCCGTCAAAATACGAGAAAACGTCAGGGGAAACGTTGCAGATGGAAAGGGTGTGCTCCTCTGAATATCTTTCTCTCGTCCAATGCAGTGAATGTACAACGTTGGCTCTTTTGGCCTTTCTAGAGAGCTCCACAGACGTGACAGCCCTCGTGAATTTACAGAGAAGTCACGTGACCAGGCCAAACGTTAAAACCACAGAACTATATAGCCTACGAACAAAACCCATGCACTAGTCTACTCTAAAACCCTATTCGGATGGGGTAACGTTTACAGGGGGAGGTGGGGTAATGTAGACTAATAATTACCAGAGTATCTCCGTTATTTTAGTCCCGTCCGAATATACCGTGTAGCTTTGTAACTTTTACGGACTGCTCCCGCGCCAGCTACGAATTCCGGCGTCGTTTACCTACTGTTAAATCTACCTACTGTTAAATCTACCTACTGTTAAATTAAACCCAGGTTAAAGCAATCGCGTGCGAATTGACATGTCGGTAAATATTCTGTTATTTCCTGTGAGAAATTCGTTTTCCCCAGTCTTTTCTCCTGGTTTTTCCACGTAAGCACACGAGGATAAACTATTGTAGCCTAGCTATATACATGTTATGGTCGAGCCTCAGTTTAATATTTTTCTCAAGCTAACGTTAGGTGTAGCCTAATGCAGGGTTCCTCACGCGTTTTAATATCACGCACCTGCTTTTCAATTGCTCCTTGCCCGTGATTTTATACCAGAAGCAATCAGTTTGCAGCGAAGATAGGGATGTGTAACGTTGTATGACGCGTGGGGAACATTTTTGATGTGACGACAACATGGAGTAGACACTCCCATCTCTGCAATTCTAGACGCTGATTACGGAGATACTTTACACTGTCCTGAAAACTTATCCCGTCCGAATAGGGCTTTAGCCATGTCTTCAATGAGAACGCCTTTTCCGGGTAAGAACTTAATATCAAATGTCGTTTATGTTTGCTGTTGTGTTATGTAATTGTCTCTGCGGTTTTGACCACGGTTTTGTCTCTTAATTCAGGCCTGGGATATATTCATGAAAGCTTACTGTTGGAATCTCTGTTGTTAATTGATTTTAAAAGTGCCTTTACTCATATCAGAGTGTTTGTTTCAGGATGTGCCTGCAACAATAATGCTGTGAGTTTTAACACTCCATGACCTTAAACAAGCCTTATTGATACTGTTGTTGTGAAAAATCTGTGTAGTGTTGTTAATGTCACAGGGTATTCGCTTCTGGAGTGTGTGTACATTTGAGAAACAGACAGAGAGAGATCCAATTTAAGAGATTTTTAATCTCAATTGTTTATCTGATAAAATAAAGGTTAAATTAAAAAATATATATATATGCTTTTGTCTCTCTCTGTCTCTGTCTGTGAGAGAGCGAAGCTGTGTCCCCCCATGTTGCAAGAAATTAGTTCTACTGGAAGGATACAGAGGAGAGGGTGTTGTTAAGATGGCTTGCTGTTTTGCTTATTTCTATTTTTATTGCTTTTTTATTTCTTCTATCCTTTTTATCTTCTGTTCTTCTGTCTCTTGCAGTCCTTGTTTATTTTGGATATTTACCCCTTCTGCTAGGTTGTTTTTCTATATTATCTTATCCCTTTCTCATCCTTTAACTGATGCCTTCTCTTTAAATTATCACATTTGCTGAATAGCATGTCCTATTTATTTTCGTTGTATAGTTAACACGCTTAGAGCATGACACCTCTCTCTCTCTTTCTCTCCCTTTATCTCCCTTTCTCTCTCTCTGTCTTTCATCTCTCTCTTTCTCTTCCCCCCTACCCCCCTACAGCAGGCGTGACAGTGAGCAGCTCGGTCTCTAAGGAGGAGCAGCGCAGCGGAAATGCATTGGGCCTGCAGTGTATCGCCTCTCTGGTGCACTCGGTGGAGGAGACGCCAGAGCCCATAAAAACCACCGTCCGTGGGAACATCCCAGCCTGGATCAGTGGCAGCTTCCTGCGCAATGGGCCGGGCAAGTTTGAGTTCGGCAACCAGAGGTGAGCTGAGCAGCGAACACAAATCAGCTGTCTCTACACGTTGATTCTTTGTGATCAAGAGGTTACACAGTGCGATGTTTTTACAAACAGCATGCCAATGTCAAAGTGATGTACTGCACAATTTCGAGAGATAAACCAGAGGAAAAAGTGCATGACCTCCTGAGTGTAGAAGGAGGTGGTGTTTTATGGAGTGCTGAGCTCCTATCAGGTTCACAGAGGGCTTCTACGCAATAGACAAATTGTTCCTTTACTTTTATAATGTTCTGCCAATTAAACAGGATGTTCTCCCTGAACAATCCAGTACATTTTGAAACACTTTAAAAATCTTTTATGGTAATGTCATGGGGGTGGGAATTTTGGCTCTGCTAGACTGGTGCTGCAGTAACGTATTGTAAGGGGTTGGTGTGTGTGGCCTTCATAATATGGCTAATTATATTCATCCTCTCAGTCGTCCTCAGAGCACCAAAACAACATTCACATTTAAATTTTGTGCTCTTAAAGGCATAGTTCGGAATTTTGGACATAATTTCTCAATTACGACTTACCCATGATGTAGTTGATTGATGGAAACCATTTTCAGCTAATTCCATGCTGTCCCTTCTTTTGGACATACACACATTGCTAATGCTAGCGCAACTCTATGGCAACCGGTAGCATCCACTACCAAATGCACTTAAACACTCCACAGTGCACCCAAAGCAAATAAAATACGACGACAGTCTATCGGGGGAGCGATACTTTACGTTACCTACGAATGTAGTGCCAGTACTGTTCGACTACAACAACAAAGAAGAGTAACAAGTTGCAATGGCCACATTCGCTCCGCCGCCGTACTTCCACAGAGAATATTAGGTCAGCACAAAGTATAGGATTCAACGATAGTTTGGCTTCAAAAATGATGGTATAAACACTCAAAATAACCCAGATAGACTGTCGTCGTATTTTATTTGCTTTGGGTGCACTGTGGAGTGTTTAAGTCATCATACAAATGCATTTAATTTGATTGAGCATGCCCACAGACTAGCGTTTATGCTTCCTCCAGCTTCAACCACTGGTTTGATGGCATGGCCCTTCTTCACAAGTTCAAGATAGAGGGTGGCCAGGTGACCTACAAGAGCCATTTCCTGCGTAGCGACAGTTACAAAGCCAACAGCGAGCGCAACCGTATCATGGTGTCAGAGTTCGGGACTATTGCCATGCCAGACCCCTGCAAGAACTTCTTCCAGCGTTTTCTGTCCATCTTCGAAATGCCAAGTGAGTCTTAATGCCATTTGAGGTGGGGTGAAACTCTCGGTTCTTTGTTCACATTCACATTGATGGACAGCTCAGGGTAATTTATGAAGTGCTGATGAATTCATATCCTTTTACCAATTCATAAAGTCATGGCAGTAAAAGCAGCTTAGCCAAATATAACTTCCACCTTGGATATCAATAGCTTTCTGGCCCACCCTTCTCTCCTCTGATCTTCCCAATAAAATCACCTTGAAATTGGAGTATTACATTACGTTACATTACAGGCATTTAGCAGACGCTCTTATCCAGAGCGACTTACACAACTTTTTACACCAAAACTTACACCAAAACCTTGCAACATGTAGCTCCCACCCTACTCGTATGACCTGGAGTCCCTATAAAGTCACACATCTGCTTTCAAATATTGATGCTGACTAAATGGTCTGGTTTCTCTCATCAGTCTCCTGCACCAGGTGTGGGTCCCCACAAACAATCTCCAGCCCAAAAATGCTGCCCCCAAACTTGAAATTCCAAAAACGCTGACTGTTCAAAACTTTCCTATAACCCCATCTTTTAACTCTCGGCTACAGTTCTTCATAGCTTTCTGTATTATCTTCTCAGTTGTCATGTTTCCTGTTGCTGAGGTTTTCCCTTTGTCCTGTATTCAGTATAATTTCCCTGTTATCCCTACCTATACTGCTTTTTTTATACTTTATTACTGACTGTCTGTGTTCCTTGCATTGCTATGACTGTGTAATATATAAACTGTCCTTGGGAAGTTGGGATCTGACTGGAAAGACAGTATATGAATAAAAAAATATTATTATTGTATTTGTAGTGATATGCTTTAAAATACAAGTTTATTTGACAGCATGGTTGTCAGTAGCCACTGTAAATGATGGTGGGTAAAACCAAATTTATAAGTGAAGACTAAAACAAGGTATGCCCTATGTAAGATGTGTATAAAATTTGATCTGCTTTAAAAACCTACTTCAAGTGAATTTCCATTTGAAAAATCCATTAATATAACTGTGGTTACTTTCATATCCATATAGACAGTGTTATTCAGCAGAACTTACCTTGCAAAAAGCATAACAGATGTGTGTGTGTGTGTTATGCAATGTGCTGCTGATTTGCCAGTGTCAAATGAATTAAATTATGACGTTCTGTGGAAGTACTGGCAGAGAGTATAATTTTTCAGCAATGTGTCATGGTAGTCAACTTCCAACGCTGAAATTAAACACGCATGCTTTCTATTTCATGTGTAGCTGATGTCTTGGGACATTCATCTGTGGAGGTGGTGTTGGGGGTGGTGTTGGCTGGGATACAATGCTATATAACCCAAGTGCTAAAAATGTTTGAGGGGAGAGTGGAATTCCCCCCATGCCTGTGTGTCTGCAGGCGTTCAACCCAGATGAGCATCACAGGTTAATGTGTCCCCTATCACGTTGCAGGAAACGTTCAGTTTTCATTCCCATTAGGCTTTTTTGAATTTCTTTCCCATTTGGTTGTGAAATAATGTTTTATAAAGCACTGTCTCCTTCTTGGATGGTCACCCGACCCAATACCCTGTAGGGCTTCACAATAAGGATGGTCCGGGCCAGTACGAGATTGGTACAGGCCAGTTCATTGATCAGTAACATGCCCAATCTGCTTTGCCATTGGCCCCCTCTCCTCCGTCACTGTATTTTGGGCAATCCCATTCAACACGGCGCTCAGCATGTGGAAATGTACCTTGCAGGCAATTACAAGATAAGTCAATGAGCTGGTTGGGTACTCAAGATTATGGCGAATTATAAAGATAAACACACAAGATTGTGTTTTTTTTTTTTCTCCCCCTCTCGTGGAAACATACATTTTCCACAGGTCAAGAACAACGACAAAGCTTCTGTAATGTATTGTTCAGTCTACAGACAATAGGCTATCTAAGGCAGCATTTGTCACAGAAAACATTGGCTAAAGACACAGCCCAGTTGAAAATCATGGAAAACTGAAAAAGAGGCAGAGTGTTTTTTTTTTTTTAAATGCTAGAAGTTTAAAAAAAAAAAAAAAAAAAACCAGTTTCAAAAGGATTAGTAAATCAATTAGTAAATGCATTGATAGGCTGGTGAATTTAATCGCTTCAGTCTGTCATGGAAATAAAGAACATGCTTTTTGCCTAACAGAACGTTGTTAGAAAACAAGCATGCTCAAATTGCATTACTAAAATAATAAAGTAGGGTTACTGTGTCCGTTTTTATTTCTTTAAAGATTGTTTTGGTACAACATGTAGCCTACATTGCAATGTTTGTCTTTAATGGCGTGCCTGTTGTCACTGACAACTTTACTGTAATGGGAGAAGGAGCGCTCACTATCAACACTGTTGACAGGACCGTGAAACATCGGTTTGCAACAACTGACTGAAGGATATGTTAAGGTTGACAGTTGCCATCCAAAACTGCTGAAATCACAGAAATCACTAAGAAATGGTGGAAATCGTGGAAATGGCATTATCACCCGATTAAACCACAAATCATATGCTATGCTATTTTGAATAAAATTATTATATTTTATCAGTAGTCTAGACCAGTAGTTCTCAATCTTGGTCCTGGGGACCCCTGTGTATGCAGGTTTATGTCCCAACCACAATCGCAATACCAATATTTTAACAAGCTGTTTGTTTTTTATTAATTAGAAGCATTTAATGTTTTGAGGGATTATTTACCCTCTTAAGCAACAATATGTCAGAAATAGCAATGGATGCCATGAAGAATACAAATCCCCATATTCACATTGTGTTTATTGAGCTATACAGCAAATGCTTGCATAAAAAGAGGTTAGCACTTTTTACATTACAGGCATTTAGCAGATGCTCTTATCCAGAGTGACTTACACAACGTTTTAGCATTTTTTTTAACATATTATCTATTTATACAGCTGGGTATATACTGAAGCGATTCAGGTTAAGTACCTTGCTCAAGGGTACAACGGCAGTGTCCTACCTGGGAATCGAACCTGCAACCTTTCAGTTACAAGGCCAGTTCCTTAACCACTATACTACACTGCCGCCCAGGTAGTGTAGTATAATGGTCAAACAAACTGATCAAACAGACTGAGGTGAATCAATAGGCTTCTAACTGGTGAAAGTGTGGACACCTGGCCACGAAAACTAACCAATTGGTGATAGTGAAGAATTGGGGCAAAGCAAATGATAATTAGACAAGCCTGCACTGTGTTAACAAGTTTAAGGAAAAATTATGAAATAACTTTAACGCATGTGTTCAACAAACTTAATTGAGCAAGAGATTGACTGTAACACAAAATCATTATATACAGAGGTCCCAGGACCTAGTTTGAGAACCACTGCTCTAGACTGGCATTATGCAGCTTCTATAATCTATAAAAAGCAATTACAGCTGGGCCAGTGAAAATGTTAGTGGGGCAAGCAGCTCAGTTGGCCCAGTAGAAAAAATTCTTCATATCAAACCCTGCCCTGTGTAATGATGACAGCACGGTCAGGTTGATTCAAGGCTGAGTGATTATTTACTGCTCAAAGAGAGACCCATTGGGATGGGTGAGGACTTTTTTTACCCCCCAAACCAAGGACATTTTGGCAGAGCTGTGTTTGCTGATTAGATCCGTATCTCTCTGAAAGGACAGTAGGGAAGCAGTGTAGTACACTGCCTGGCCAAAAAAAAAGTCGCACACTCTAATATTTCGTTGGACCGCCTTTAGCATTGATTTGTCATGGCATTGTTTCGACAACCTTATGCAACGTCACAATATTTATTTCCGTCCAGAGTTGCATTAATTTTTGGCCGAGATCTTGTGTTGACGACGGGAGAGTCAAACCACTCCGTAAAGTCTTCTCCAGCACACCCCAAAGACTTTCAATGGGGTTAAGGTCAGGACTCTGGTGGCCAATTTATGTGTGAAAATGATTCCTCATGCTCCCTGAACCACTCTTTCACAATTTGAGCCTGATGAATTCAGTACATTCAGTACATTCAGGTACTCAGCTGACTTCATTTTATTGCTGCATAACGTTGCTGAGCCTAGACCTAACCAATTGAAGCAACCCCAGATCATAACACTGCCTCCAAAGGCTTGTACAGTGGGCACTATGCATGACGGGTGCAACGGCAAATTTTTTTTTAGGGCCAGGCAGTGTATAATAGTGTAGCAAACTAGCCGTGTAATGCAGTAGTTGCAGGTTAGATTCCCCTTTTTTTAATAACCATGTGTTCCTTCCCCGGTCTTCTGCAGAACCCACAGACAATGCCAGCGTCAACTTTGTCAAGTACAAGGGAGACTATTACGTCAGCACAGAGACTAACTTCATGCACCGGATAGACCCTGAGAACCTGGAGTCAAATGGGAAGGTAGTGTACACCTACCTTCATACTCACTTAGATTACAGGAGAAAATGGTTTCTTCTTTTTCCTGGTCTAACTGACTTTGCTCTACCTCATGCAATATTTACACTACCCCATAGTGCATTAGAAATATCCCATATTGTCACAGATCCCAACATAAACAGTGTGAGGAAGACTGGTCTTTTAATTGTTGTCTATACCATTATGACAAGACATGTATCAAACTGGGTAATTATGTAGAAGATTAATTGTATAGCTGCGTGTAAGATTTTTTTCCTGTCGACATGTGCTTAAATAAAATCACAAGACAATATTTAACTAGGAATAAGTATATTAAACCTGATTAAGTGGCAAATGGACTACACCTTGTAAAAAGGAACCGTAATAACAATTAACACTTTCCCATATTTACATTAATCGAATGAAAAGATGCATCATCATTACATAATTTTTACATAATACTTCACATGACGGGCGGCAGTGTAGTATAATGGTTAAGGAACTGGCCTTGTACCGAAAAGGTTGCAGGTTCGATTCCCAGGTAGGACACTGCCGTTGTACCCTTGAGCAAGGTACTTAACCTGAATTGCTTCAGTATATATCCAGCTGTATAAATGGATAATATGTAAAAACATGATAATAAAAAAAAGTTGTGTAAGTCGCTCTGGATAAGAGCGTCTGCTAAATGCCTGTAATGTAATGTAATGTAATGTAACATGACTTAATTGGGATTTGTTCATTAGAATGGCAGCAGTGAACAATAAAAAAGAGAAGCCAATTGGATGTGTAAGCAGAAGGTTGCTACTGTACTATACTGTACTACTGTACTTATATAATGTTCTTCGGTTCCCAGGTCAGGTAGCTTAGTTGTGACTAGTGTGCACAGGCAAAATGAATGCCCTGCCCCCAGCTGGAATGTTTCTGTATAGCTTGATGCACTTGACCTCTGACACTGTGTTCCATCACGGTTTTGTTCCCACGGGTTTCATTAGAGTTTCCTCATTTCTTCCTTCCTACCTTCAAAATGGTGTAAAGGCCCTGTGTGCAGTCATGTTTTTTCCCACGCATTTGATGTGTTTGCTTTTGAAGCCTAAAGATAAAGAAGATACTTACTCTCTTCAGATATATACACAATAAAATAATGTTTTTTTTTTTTTTAATGTAAAGTACATCATGTCTAAACACGACCGCTGGAGGGCTGGCATGGAGTCTCCATTCTGGACATTCACTTAAGGTTCACTTCTGACTGGCACCTACTAAACTGTTCCACAGCTGTTAAATTGGTTAAAATGTAGAATGTCCTGTTGGTTAGCAGTAAACAAGATCACCAAATTATCAATACTAAGTCCTCCAATAGAAGGCAGTATAAGACCTTTATTGCTCTCAGGGGGAAAGAATTTAATCTCAACTGAAAAAAGTTGATATCATAGATTTTTTTCCCTTTGGTTCTTTTAATAAGTAATGATTGAAGGAAATGATGGCTTGATTGTATCGGGTCTTTAATATACAAATTTTTACAGCATTTGAAATCTTAGTTTTCCAGATATTTAACCATATCTTAACTTTTTGAAGGTGGACTGGAGCAAGTTTATCGCTGTCAATGCAGCCACAGCCCATCCGCACTATGACCCTGATGGAACGGCATACAATATGGGCAACTCATACACTGGTAAAGGTCTGTGTGACATTCCTCCATTATCCCATTCAATGTCTGTGTGAAATTCCATGTGTGTACAATGCACTTAGGCCTTTATAATTTGAATAAAGTCTGATATTTTGTCTGGAAATATTCTCTGGGTGACCTATATCAGACTTGGCAAAAAACATTAAGCGGGTGCGTAGATCTGCTAAGTTGCGCATGTTTACTAAGCAGGAGTTCACATTGCAAAGTGCTTATCTTTGATATTGGGAGCTGTTTCCTAGAAAACTGGAAATTGTAAATTTGCAGAGGTTAAACAAATGTACAAAGGTGGGGAATAGGTGACTTGGGAAATAGCTTACGTGCTTTGTCCCGCAAAGGCTGCAGAAATTGAACAAGATAGAGATATTACTTTTTAATCTTTAATTTTTAAAAGAGTATTGAGACAGGGCAAACCGACAGCGACTCAATTGTTGAGGAACATCTGGAACTTTGCAAATCTGTACGGGCGCAGACAGTGTTTAAGAGTTGTAAACAGAATAAGGTTGTTTACTTGCTATTCAGGACGGTAGCACTGTCGCCTCACAGCAAGAAGGTACCGAGGGCCTTTCTGTGTGGAGTTTGCATGTTCTTCCCGTGTCTGTGTGGGTTTCCTCCGGGTACTCCGGTTTCCTCCTACAGTCCAAAGATAGGTTAGATTAAGTGGAGAGTCTGTAGGTATCTGATAAGTATCTGATGTCTGAGTAGACCCCAGAGAGTGTACAATATGAGGGCTGAAGATAATTAAAACTTAAAACCCTTCATCAAAGGGCCCTCACAAGAAGCCTGACATCAAACGTGTGTAGGCATGACCATGGATAATCATCTGGGACCACAGAGGTTAACAAACAATTTCTTTTTCATTTAACAAAGTTGTCATAGCTTTGGAGGTAAGTTAGGAGATGGGTTACAAGGGTTTCCAGCCAATCCGTTGTATGGTCAATAGGTTATCAGAGGCCAGGAAATCACGTTTACATCTGATAGATGTTTAGATTAATCAGTAACCAATGGTGTCATTTGTTAGCAGCACAATCCACGTCCTTCCTGCAGAGACTAGCCTGAAGGGTGGCAGTATAGTATAGTAAGGGTTGGGGAACTGGGTTTGCAATGCTAAGATTATAGGTTCAATGCACAGGTGGGGCACTGTCATTGTACTATCAAGCACGGTACATGACCTGAATTGCTTCAGTAAATATCTAGCTGTGTAAGTTAATTGTTTATAATAAAGAATGCAATCTGTGTATGGAGTGTATCATTAATCATCAATTTAAAAGAACAATTTTGTAGTTCTTTAGATAATTGGTGAAGTACCACACCATTTTTGAACAAAATATGGTCTGTTAATCAATCAATACATAAAGAGTATTTTTAAAACAATGAGATGCAAATGGGCATATTGAAAACATGGCAGTTGTATTTACCATTTTATTATTCTCAGAAATTTTTCACCTTTAAGTTGAGGTTTTATAGTGAAATTTCTTACCAAAAAAGGCACAGAAACCCCCTTTCAACACCTTTGCGCAGAGGCTTAATTTTAACCATTTTTGTCTGTTTTGTAGCGTTCTGTTTAAAGCTTTGTAACTCCAGATGTCACCATTACACAAACACCTATAATGGCTTAAATTAAACAATACATTTGTACCATTTAATATCATGCCTTAAATTAATTTATTTTCATAATTCATATGTAAATTATGGGCAGTGTATACACCACCCCCAGTGAAAAGAAAATTCCACCACTCTGGTTTACAGTGAACCTGTGAGAGTCACATATGTGAATAAGGTAAAACATTTAATTTTCTGGTTTGCAAACCTCCTGTCTGCATGTATACAAAATATGAAACGGATATGTATTACTGCTCAAATCCCATAAGGCAATTTAAAATGGTGTACCTTGGTGTCCAAAAATCTATCCAAAATGGATTATTGTGAATCACAGTAATTCAGGAGGTACTCAAGATTTTTCAACAGATAAACTCTTGACTCATTTGAAGTATATTTGCATCTATATCATTTGATAATTTACAACTTTTGCAACAGATTAGGGGAATGGTTATACGTGTCCAAACCCATGGAAAAACTATGCAAAGCTATCCAAGGTATCTAAACCTATCCAAACATGAACAGAGCTTTATTGTCCAATTGAGCACATTATTGCATTGTATAAGGAGGCAATTAATGAGGGGAATGACCTTTAGACAATACATTTCTTTGTCTCAGTGTAGTTTTCAGTGCCAAAAATGCCAAGCGGAGCCCTGTTCTGGGCATAAATGATAATTTATTACCAAACAGTCAGACTAACAATGTATGAGAACATGCACACAATTTACAGGGTCATATGAATTACTATAACTATCTACTATATAAACATATGCCAGCCCATTAGCTCACATTAGCTAAGCTGGTGCATCCAACATAACGAATGCCTATTGCCTAGGCCACACACTGAAGCTTCTACTATAATGTAGTATAAATTGCTAGTAATGTTGCAGTTCAGCTGTAATAGATTGAAAGTTCACCACATTTGTCATTACCTATGGTATACAAATCCAAGTAGCCTCAGGCAGGGACTTTTTTCATACTTTATCATTGAGCCTTATTCAGGTTTACCTCACCGGTTGTTTCATGCGCAAATTAATGGAGACGCAGAAACTTATTGATAATGCTGTTCTGATAATACGCTTGTGACACGCACAGCTCTGACAATCGCTCACAACTGTCCAATGACCCATCTTGTATCTCTTTGGAAAGCTTAGATTGCATTCTTTTTTGGATAATCAGGCTGTCAATCCAATACAACTAGTTTCATGATATTACCATATATACTGCCAATTTTAATTGCGTAATGTTACGCAGATGTTTTTTTTGTTAGTTTTTTTTTTTAATTTAGTGTTGAACTCACCGTACACCACATATAGACAAAAAATAACTGCAGAATCTTAGAAACAACATTTCTGGCTTTAATAATGTATGTAAGGTTATGACTTTATTCCATACTTTGAGAGATTTTTATAGCAGAAGGAAATTGTGTTTTGATGACAGAAATTCACTCTAACAAGTGAGCAGGCAAAATAACATTTATGTATACGTCTAGTTTCATTTACATATATTCAGGACGTTATGTGTTTTTTATTGTTGCTGTGATACGATTTTTTGCTGGTGAAAGAAGAACTGTAACAACTTCAAATATATTTAAATGTCCAGTATCTTCAGTCAGATTCACGCACATGTAGATCACACTACAGAGGAAGAACGGTGGCATGTAGAAACTTCTTATTTTGCCCGATAATAGCCCAAATGGCACTAATGAAGATGATAAGCAGTTTTCCATGATATCATGCTTTCTGACGTGGTATAGTAGGATGTTTGTGATGTAGACCCCAGGGTCTACGCCACGAGGGGGCTGAACAAATGGGTTAACTTCACAAGTGCTTTAATTACTCTGTGATACCTCACATTATCCTGCTTAGACACAAACCTGCTCTGGATTTGATATGATTCCCAGGGGCCTTCTACAACATCATCCGTGTCCCTTCAGAGAAGGCGGGGCCATCCGAGACCCTAGAGGGCACTAAAGTGCTGTGTTCTATCGCTCCAGTGGACAGGGCCAGACCGTCTTACTACCACAGCTTTGGTGAGTCTTCTGCTGCCACTGGTCCATATCTCTAACCTGTTCCCCAGAGGTGAGCTTTTCTAAATCATTCAATCTTACAGTTGGAAATAAACCGTGTGTTTTACTGTACACATGGATCCCACTCACATACACAGGAAAACGTTGTCATAGAGTTGGCCAGATCCATACAATAACATTCTTCAGGCTATCCTTCAAATAATTATGTGGCTGCATGTAAGTGCCATGATATCACTTAACCTCTTGTTTATGTACTGCTTGCCTCTTCCTGTTGCTGCGCAAACCTTCACAGTGTGTTCCTTGGTTAATCTGTACAGCTTCTTTGGGTTCACGCCAAATGCGTTGTCATAATAATAATAGTTAATAATAATAATAAAGATGGTAATGGGAATAATGAATCAACCCCATATATGTACACTGAATTAAAATGAGTATACATAAAAGACTCAAAACTAGAAAATAAGAGGGAGAGGCTTAAATACAAGAATATAAATAATAGAGACTTTAAAACTTGTACGTATATACAGTCAAGCCGGAAAGTCTCCCCACCCCTTTCACCTTCTCCACGTTTTATTACGTTACAGACATATTCTACAATAGATTGAGTTAATTTTTTGTCTCAAAATTCTACACAAAATAGCCCATAATGACAAAGTGAAAGCAGGTTTTTAGACATTTGTGCTAATTTATAAAAAATCTAAATGTAAAATATCATATGTACACAAGTGTGCACACCCTTTGATATGACACCCAAAAGTGAGCTGAGGTGCATTTTGTTTCCACTGATACTGCTTGAGATGTTTCTACAACTTAATTGGAGTCCACCTGTGATGAATTCAGTTTTGATTGGACATGATTGGGGATTGCCAACACCGGCCTATATAAGGTCCCACAGTTGACAGTGCATGTCAGAGCAAACTCCAAGCCATGGGGTCAAAGGAATTATCTGCAGACCTCAGAAACAGGATTGTGTCAAGGCATAGATCTAGAGAAGGGTACAGAAAAATCTCTGCAGCTTTACAGGTCCCAAAGAGCACAGTGGCCACCATCATTCGTAAATGGAAGAAGTTTGGAACCACCAAGAATCTTCCTAGACCTGGCCGCCCGGCCAAACTGAGCAATCGGGGAAGACGGGCCTTGGCCAGGGAGGTGAGCAGGAACCCGAGGGTCACTCTGACAGAGCTCCAGCGTATCCTTGTGGAGATGGGAGAACCTTTCAGAAGATCAACCATCCAGGCAGCACTCCACCAATCAGGCCTTTATGGTAGTGGCCAGACGGAAGCCCCTCCTTAGTAAAAGGCACATCACAGCCCGCTTGGAGTTTGCCAAAAGGCACCTAGAGGACTCTCAAACCATGAGAATCAAGATTCTCTGTCTGATGAAACCAAAATGGAACTTTTTGGCCTGAATACCAAGCGTCACGTCTGGAGGAAACCAGGCACCGCTCATCACCTGGCTAATACCATCCCTACAGTGAAGCATGGCGGTGGCAGCATCATGATGTGGGGATGTTTTTCAGCAGCGGGAACGGGGCGACTAGTCCTGATAGAGGGAAAGATGAATGCAGCTAAGTACACCGAGATCCTTGAAGAAAACCTGCTCCAGAGCGCTCTGGACCTCAGACTGGGGCGAAGGTTTACCTTCCAACATGACAACGACCCGAAGCACACAGCCAAGAGAACAAAGGAGTGGCTTTGGAGAAAATCTGTGCATGTCCTTGAGTGGCCCAGCCAGAGCCCAGACCTGAATCCAATTGAACATCTGTGGAAAGAGCTGTATTATATTCTGGCTGTTTCTGTTTCAGGGATGTCGCAGAATTACGTGGTGTTCTTGGAACAGCCCCTGAAGATGGACCTGCTGAAGATTGTCACCGCCAAACTGCGTGGGAAGCCTATAAACGATGGAATCTACTGGGACCCCAATTTGGAGACAGTGTTCCATGTGATCAGCAAGCACACCGGGAAGGTTAGAGCTGGGTGGCTAAGCAGGGGTCTGCAGCCCGGGCTTCTGGAGATCCATTTGCCTTTAGGTGTTTTGCAGACCCTCTTATGCAGAGCTTTCATTTTTACATACCCTGCATATATATACAGCTGGATATTTAATAAAACATTTCAGGACAGAAATTTCTCAAGGACAGAGTTGCAGGATATCTTCAGAACCTAGGTAGACACACACACACACACACACACACACACATTAACATCAACAACCAATTCAGATCCAAGAAAGCAGGTCAGGTGACTCAACTGTGTAATTGACTCACAATATTTATTTTCCTCCATATGGAGGTCCGATATATCGGCTTTCTTGATTTGTGACAAAGAAAGGTGTTCAGATAATACTTTCAGTTTAAGTACACATACCAAAGATATCAAGACATAATACTGACATAATTATTTCATGAAATAAGAAAATGTTACTTGAAATGGTACTTGAAATATATTGTAATTTTTACTGACAAATGCATTAAACAATCTATAGATATATTGGAAAATATACCCATTGTTAACTTTGGTCTCATTAGCATACATATGAATATAACCAATATAATGTATTAAGCAAAAATTACAATTTATTGTGCTGAAAATATATTAGGAGTGCCTCCATATATTTAAATGTATTGTTCAATGTGTTACAGTATATTTTTCAATATATGGCAATATATTTTATTCAGGAGAGTAACAACAAAAAACAGAAAACGCTGTGGCTCCCCAGGTCCAGGGTTGGCCACCCCTGCTTTAATTCCTGTGTACGTCTCATTGGCTCTGTCTTGTCATCCGAACTCCAGCATCACTTTAGCTGTCTAGAGGATTCTGCTGTCTTTAAAGAGCCACATTATTTTGTTATCAGTAGGGGTGGCAAGCTCTGCTAGTGGAGGGATGCAGGGTCTGTTTTTCTTACTCTGCACTTAATCAATTAAAGCATTTAATTCAGCAGATTTAACCAGGGCTGCAGACCCTTGGTTATCAGAGTGCAATGTCTAAAGTGTCGGTGCTTTGAGACTGAATGGTGCTCTCTCTGTTTCACAGCCAATCTCTGTGAAGTACCACACCAAGGCAATGGCCAGCTTTCATCAGATCAATGCTTTTGAGCAGGACGGCTTCCTGCTGGTGGACCTGTGCTGCAGCGATGATGGGGGGTCCATCAACGACTTCCTGATCCAGAACCTGCGCAAATCTGGAGAGGCCTTGGACCAGGTAAAGCACAAACGCACAACTGCATATAGGCCTACATGCAAACACAATTACTTCAGTGGTGGCTGCTTAGCTGAATTTGAGGGGGCAGAAAAATTCCCCTTAAACTGTTTATTGGTCTTGACCAATTACCTGCCAATCTGAATAATCCACCGGCAGGTAAACGCACGGCTTCTTTCTTCACATCATGTTAGGGAGGTTAAATGATAAATTCATTTAGAAAAATTAGTTTTAATCACTAAGTATTTTTTTTAACGAAACAATATACACCACCCTGTTAACTACCTCATTAGCTTTCAGCACCTGCAATAAATAACAATACCTACACTTCAAAATTGTTTAAATGACAAAATTTGCACATTGCAGATCTTTCCCATAAATATTCTCAGTGTGAGTGCAGAGAACAAAGAGCACATGTATCCACAATTTTACATAATGTTGATTTAAAATGTACACAGTTGCGATGCAAATAAAAATTATTTTTATCACTCGCCTAATAGCCTAATTCAGGAGAATTGGCTATATCTAATGCTATTGAGTATTTTGTGAATTCATGCTGTATTGCTAATCAAGGAAAATTATTTAAAACCGGTGAAGATCATCATTTTAAGGGGAATTTTCAGCTCAACAGCCACCACTGAACTACTTGGTACAAGGCCCTTCCAGATTTGTTTTCCAGATTGGTAGATTCTGGATTGAGTAAAGCACAAATGCACGTGTGTTAAAATGTGTGTGCATTTTGTCTTTTTTCCATATCAGCAGTATGAGTCCTTGCCCAGAGCCTTCCCTCGCCGATACGTCTTTCCTCTCGGTGTGGACGACAACACGCCAAGCGGTCAAAATCTGAACACCAATCATTCCAGCCTGGCCACTGCTTTCAAGGTTGCCAAGGATAAGGTATTCTGGGAGTCTTTGTCTTCACGAGTATCTGTGTTTTGCGTATTTTCTGCAAGATGCATCAGTATGTGCTCATGCTGAGTTAGACTTTTCTTAAGTTAAAAATGATTAGGAAAACTTAAAAAATGTAAAAATGTAAAATTGAAATGGTGACTTTGGGGTATTTTTGCTTGCCTTAACATGTGGCTTTTTCCTATTTTGTTTTTTAATGCCCCCCCTGTATTCTCCAATTAGAATTCCTAATCATGCTTGTGCTGCAATGGTCATTGCAACCTCCATTGTGGGGGGAGAGTGCAGGCGGGCAAATTATGTGATGTCCGCTGCCGCTTCTTTTCACACCGTAGTTCACAAGTTGGACTCTCACAGACATGAGTTGGAGGAAGACAATTCGGACCTATTTAGACAATCAGTAGTGTTATACTTGCGACGGGAGGGCGTACAATGTATTGAAAACAGGGGTGTGAATAATTTTGATAACTTCATTTTTTTGGAAAGAAAATTACTTGTTAAACTTTTTCACTGAACAATTGTATTGATATTAAAGAGTATAACTGTGGGGGGCTGCTCATTCGGTTAAGGCACCACACTGTGGTGCATGGATGAGCCCCAGGGTTTCGAATTGAATCCGACTCTGGCTGGTAGATCCATAGGGTGACACGCAAGTGGCAGTTGCGTCACCCAGGGTACGGCAGGGTTCTGTCGGTAATGGATCAGGTGCCCATGGACTGCATGCAAACAGCGCATATGAAATGTCTTCCAACTCCATTCCATGCAAGCTTAGCTGTGGGCTATGGTGTGAAACCACGTGTTTCAGAGGAGAACCTCGGATGTCTACACTCTCCTGAATCGGTAATTTGGTTCACGCATGAACGCAGCTGTGGTTGCAAATGCATTCCAAATTAGGGTGGAAATTGTACAGCCTCTGGCACCAATATACAGTATATATATTTAATATAGTCCTTTTCTGGCCATCTTTATCAAGGGTACCTATAATTCTGGACCTGCCTGCATATACACTTAATATTGAGGAACAACAGTCCCCTTAGTGTATCTATATGATCTTGTAATGTGTTTGTAGACAAGTTACATTTCTGATCGTGACTCCATTTCAAAGTTATTCAGTGGGTTGGTGTGCTCAGATTTTGAGTATCCGTAGACTTCTGGGGCAGCTGGAGTATATATACAGTAATGTTACATTTGAAATCAGGATTGTAGACAATTAAGTTGAAGCTATTGGGATAAAGGTACACTCAGACACTAATCAGCTGTCTCTTAGAGCAGTGTTTCTCAACCCTGATCCTAGGGACCCACTGTGTAGGCTGTATTTTGTTCTAACCGTAGTAACAGGCACCCTATTCTGCTAATTGTTCTTAATTAGACGTATTATGTCTATTAAAGGATGATTTACCCTCTTAAAGCCACATTATGCCACAGTAAAGGCACTATGTCTGCCCTAAAACATAAATGTCCCATATTCATATCCCAGGAATTGGTCAGACCAACTTTTGCTTTCATTTACAGTGCTGTATATACTATGTAACAAATACTGCCAATTGAAAGAGATTTCATTTTTAATTGATTAAATTATAAACTGATGGGTGAAATCAGTTAGATCCCATTTGCTGAGAGTGTGAAAGCCTGAAACCATATGTGCAAAATGAATGTTTACTGTTTACTGACAGCAAATTTTAACAAGCAAAGCCTGCATTGTTAAATTATGTTTAACCACACAATTATGGTAGAACTTTAAACACATTTTCCAACAACTTTAATTGATCAGGAGATTGGCTTTGCCAAAAACCAGCACACACAATAGATCCCCAGAACCAGAGTTGAGAAAAACTGTCTTAAAGCACCAATGGCAGAAACGTAAACATGCTGGAGGGTCTTTTTTTTAAGGGTCTGTTTATGAGACGTGCATTTGTCACCTGCTCTCTCTGCAGGTGTACTGTACCCATGAAGATCTCTATTCTGAAGACCTCCATGAGTATGGGGGCCTGGAATTCCCTCGGATTAACTATGCCAAATTCAACACAAAACCATACCGCTACTTCTACGGCTGTGGGTTCAAACACCTAGTGGGGGATTCCCTCCTCAAGATGGATCTCCAGGGGAAACGGCTGAAGGTCGGTTCTAAGTTGTACCATATTTTAAAGATTTTTGTTAGTGTGTGAGGTTTACTTTGTGAGGTCATTCTGTTAGTGGCAACACTGCTCTTCAGTAGACACCCTCCCATATTCTGTAAAGATATCCATATCTACTGCATATCTGGCAGCAGAGTGATGGTTTGAGGCTTGTTTGATACTGCAGACCCTTGATGACTTACATCCATTTAGCCATCCATGGGCTCTATACTATTCCCCTGTAATTTACAGCTTAATCTAGTCCCACCGCCCAATTCCCATAGAGATCCATTCAAATGCAGAGAGGTTATAGTATCACTTGTAAGAGTACCTGAAAATAAGATATCAAGAGTCTTTTGATATCTTTTTATACCCAGTCATGATAGCATCACCTGTTTAGCTTTGGAATGTTCCAAACAGGTGTTTTTTGAATGTCCCAGTTTATTTGGAACGTGTTGCAGGCATCAAATTCTGAATTAGTGATAAGGTAAAACATTCAATATATTTTCTTTGTACTGTTTTCAATTAAATGCATGTAAAAGGAGAATTTACAAATCACTGCTTTCTACTTTTATGTGCATTTTACATACTGTCCCAACTTTTTTGGAATTAGGATAAAACTGTAGATAAAGTGGACAAAATACAAGAACAATATTATTAAAGATTAACAAATAAAAAGTAAGCACATGATGTAAATTTACAAGTATGATGTAAATATAATACATTGAAAATGTATTGAAATATATTTTCAAGATATTGCAACGCTCCACAATGTACGAGCACATTTTCAAATGAGCACTTTTGGATATTGCATTACTGTGAAATATATTTAGCTTAATTTTTATTTTTTTTATTTTAAGTCCAGACGTTCCATACGTATATGACAGTATATCGTAAGGGTGCTGATGGGTTTACTGAGGATTTGATGTTAACAACGGTTCATTCTGTGACTCCAGGTGTGGCAGCACCCTGGGCTTTTCCCTTCTGAGCCAGTCTTTGTTCCATCACCTGACGCCACGGAGGAAGATGACGGAGTCATTCTGTCTGTGGTCATCACTCCCACACAGGTCGGTTACTCCTTATGAACACAATAGCCATGACAAAATGTCATGATTATTAATAATAATAATAATAATAATAATAATAATTATTATTATTATAATAAATATTATTATTAGATATAACTGTTGTTATATTATTATTTTATGTAATTGTGGTTGTAATATCATATGGTGAATTATCCTGTTATACAAGTATCTCTATTAAATAGTAATTGTATGGTTAATGTAGCTGTACTCAGTTCACCTTTTTCCCATTTCTGTACAGTTCTACAGCCACTCAATGTTGTCTTCCAAGTGAATTTTTTGCGAGTTTAGGAACTGGAAAAAACTATATGGACATACCATCTAGCAGTATCTGAAAATAGATGGTACCCGCAATTCACAAAAAAATGATTCCATTGAATGTCTAAATTATTTATATTGAATAACTCAAAATTATGCAAGTTGTTTTCTTTTTATGTGTATTTAATGTGGAGGCAATGCTGAGGGTTATTTAAGTATTATTAGAAATAAAAGGTTGTGGGAATAGAAATAAAATGTTAAAAAGGAACATTCTCAAAGAGGGCTGGATAAACAAATGATTGCTATTGATTTTTGAGAGAGGAAGAGTGGTGATTGATCAAAAAAAAAATCAGGGATAATGGTTAGTGAATAGGGAGGTATTTCACAAAGCAGGATTACTGAGTTAGCTGGATAACTAAAAACCTGCCCATGTTCCAGATTTGGGAGGGTTTCTGGGTTTTCCTCAGTGCAGTTATCCAGCTAACTCAGTAATCCTGCTTTGTGAAATACCCCCCTGGGCTTGTAACCCAAAGGCTGCAGGTCTGATTCCCAGGTAGCACCCTGCCATTGTACGTTTGAGCAATGCAATTAACGTTAATTGCTTCAGTAAATATTCAGCTGGATAAACGGATACTAAGGTGAGACATCTGAGTAGAAGCGAGCAGCATTAACTCCTGCATACAGTGCGCTGTTAATGTATGACGACTTCCGGTTTCCGGAATCCCAATTTTGCGCTCAGAGATTCGTGCTCTGCTCCAGCTGTTTTTATTTCGTTTTATTTGTCTTATTTCTGCGTTTTTATTTCGTTTTATTTGTCTTATTTCTGCGTTTTTATTTCGTTTTATTTGTCTTATTTCTGCGTTTTTGTTTAGTTTTATTTGTCTTATTTCTGCGTTTTTATTTATTTATTTATTAACGCTTTTATTTTAATTAATTAATTTTGTTTTTAAATCATGCCACCGAAAGCGAGAAGCGGAGAAGAGGACTATGTGTCTCTATCCCAAGTACGTGACTTGATGGAACAGCAGAAAATGTTTTATAGAGAGTTGTTGAAGCAACAGGAGCACAGCTACAAGAACGTTTTGACAATCATGACCGAGGCAAATAATAAGAGACTGGATGAATTCGCTAAGGAAGTAAGTGGACTGCGTGAAAGCCTCCACTACACCCAAAAGGACGTCGAGGAACTCATAGCCAAGGATAAGCGATCTTCCTCGAAGCTTTCTGAAATTGATTCAGAAGTTTCAATCGTGGCTGCAAACATCCATTCATTCCTGCCAAAGTTAGACTACTTGGAGGGTCAGTCGCGACGAAACAACATCGTGATTGACGGGATCCAAGAGTCTGGAAATGAGAGCTGGGCTGAATCAGAGGAGAAGGTACGGAAACTCCTTTCTGACAAGCTCAAACTCACGGGGATTGAACTTGAACGAGTGCATCGGACCGGACGATCAACTGGAGAGAGAACCAGGCCGATAGTCGCAAAATTCCTCAGGTTCAAAGACAAAGTCAAGGTCATGATGAAAGCAAAGGATTTAAAGGCAACTAACGTTTACATCAACGAGGACTATACGGACGTTGTTCGCCAAAAGCGCAATTAACTCATACCAGCTATGAAGGCCACCAGAGAGCGAGGGGACATTGCATTCCTGCGACACAACAAACTTATTGTCCACCCTGCCTCCCACCCGAGGAGCCAGAGGAGTGAGAAATAAATCCAAGGAGCGGGTCAGTAATCTACTGCATCTACGAGTGCACCCACTGACTATTACAATGTCCAATACATGAATGACACTGAACAACACAAAACAATAGATAGAAATGATGCAGATGCTGAACCGAATTATGTGAATCAGGTCTTCAATCCATACAAGCTAAATGACTGTAAATACACGGACAATATTGACTCATGACCCAGATGCCAACTTTTTCAATTATGCAAACAGTGAGCCTCGCTCCTGTAATTATTACAATGAATGTGAGTTCAGCACTTTAATTGACAATTTATTAAAGAAGTCTGACATTTTCTCTACATTTCACTTAAACATACGCAGTTTACCAAAAAACAATGATCAACTAACCCATTTTCTGTCAGCTCTAAATCATGATTTTTCTGTGATTGCTTCAACGGAAACATGGCTCACTGAGGAAATAGCAGATGTTTACAACATGTCTCAATATAATTCTGTTCACGCATGTAGAAAGGATAAGTTGGGAGGTGGAGTCTCTATTTTTGTGCACAATGACTTTCAGTTTAGGATAAGGAAGGACCTTACTCTAATTTCAGATGAAATTGATGTTGAATCTGTATTCCTAGAAATACCCTTTTGTTCACACTTTGGTGGAAAAAATATTATAATTGGAGCCATTTACCGCCCACCTGATAGTAATATTAATTGTTTCAATGAAGTGCTTGCTGCTGCTTTGGATGTTATTAATGATGAAGGTAAACTGTGTTTTCTACTTGGCGA
The DNA here is from genome assembly GCA_029718625.1 of Synaphobranchus kaupii. Lineage (NCBI taxonomy): Eukaryota > Metazoa > Chordata > Actinopteri > Anguilliformes > Synaphobranchidae > Synaphobranchus > Synaphobranchus kaupii. The sequence continues at coordinate 36,070,928 of CM056389.1, read as the reverse complement.
TTTCAATATCAATCTTTTCAAAAGTGAAAATCATTCTCCTACAGCTGATTTTTTAAATGTATTGTATTCATCTTATTTCTACCCTCTCATGTATAAACCAACTAGAGTAACAAATAAAACTGCCACCCTAATTGATAACATTATAACTAACTCTTTTGATTATGTACCCAACTCAGGGATACTGTATACTGACATTTCAGACCACTTCCCTATATTTCAATTGATTTCAGCAACTGGTGGTTTACAAAGAATGAATAAAGATAAAGCAAGCTATTGTAAATTCAATGAAGGGAATATAGATTGTTTCAAGTCCATGATTGAGGATGTTCCATGGGATCATATCTATACTCAACATGATGCTGAATTAGCATACCAATCTTTTTCTCAAATATTCAGCTCTACGTTTAACAAATGCTTTCCTCTAATTAAGTATAAGATCAAGTCGGGCCAAGTAGCTAGTAAACCATGGTTCTCTTCGGGATTATTGAAATCCTCTATAAAGAAAAATAAACTATATAAAAGATTTTTGCAAAGCCCAACTCCCCACAATCTTGTTACATACAAAAAATACAAAAATACATTTTCACACCTAATTCCTATAGCAAAAAAGAAATATTATTCAGACAAGTTTAAAGAGTCTGCTAGTAACATAAAATCCATCATCAATCAATTACTGAATAAGAAAAAGGCTCCTGTGAAAATCCCATCTCAATTGACTGATGGTGACATTTCATTTAACAACCCTTCTGATATAGCAAATGGATTCAATGACTTCTTTGTCAATGTGGGTGGCACTCTTGCAAAGAAAATTGCTCACACAGATGAATGTCCAATAGATAATACACTGCCTGGCCAAAAAAAAAGTCGCACATTCTAATATTTTGTTGGACCGCCTTTAGCTTTGTTTGGACAACCTTATGCAACGTTGCAGCATATATTTCCGTCCAGAGTTACATAAATTTTTGGCCAAGATCTTGTATTGACGACGGGAGAGTCGAACCACTCTGTAAAGTCTTCTCCAGCACATCCTAAAGACTTTCAATGGGGTTAAGGTCAGGACTCTGGTGGCCAATGCATATGTGAAAATCATTCCTCATGCTCCCTGAACCACTCTTTCACAATTTGAGCCCCATGAATCTTGGCATTGTCATCCTGGAATATGGCCATTGATGGGATAACCTGGTCATTCAGTACATTCAGGTACTGAGCGGACTTCATTTTATTGCTGCATAACGTTGCTGAGCCTAGACCTGACCAACTGAAGCAACCCCAGATCATAACACTGCCTCCAGAGGCTTGTACGGTGGGCACTATGCATGACGGGTGTAACAGCGACTTTTTTTTTGGCCAGGCAGTGTATTACTGGTCATTTTCCCGCCTTGTGTAAATTTGAACCCCCTACATCCAGAGAAGTGCTTGACATCATTGTCAACCTCAAAAACTCTGCTACTGGTCATGATGAAATTAAGGCCAAGCTTTTAACAGAAGTGGCGTCTTCATTTAGTGAACCACTAACCCATGTTCTCTCTGTCTCTTTAAAAACTGGGGTTGTCCCAAAGGACTTGAAAGTTGCAAAGGTCATACCGTTATTCAAGGAAGGGGATCCTAGCCTTTTTACTAATTATCGACCGATCTCTATTTTACCTTGTTTCTCCAAAATTTTGGAAAAGCTACTCTATGCAAGAGTGCTAAAACACCTGAATGATAACAATATCCTGTATAAACACCAATATGGATTTCGACTAAATCACTCAACATACATGGCTCTTACAACTTATAGACAAAATCTCCACAGCTTTAGACAATAATATGTTTGCAATTGGTATATTTTTGGATTTATCGAAGGCTTTTGACACAGTTGATCATAACATTCTCATTGCTAAACTTCATCGTTATGGTTTTCAGGATGTTGTTATCAATTGGCTTAGTGACTACCTTAATAATAGAGATCAATATGTATCTATAAATGGTTGTAGTTCAAACAGAACCAAGCTATATTGCGGAGTGCCTCAAAGATCTATTCTTGGACCACTTCTATTTCTCATCTATATAAATTACTTTGCTAGGATGTCTGATTCTGCATTGCTTATTCTATTCGTGGATGATACCAATATTGTCATATCACAAACAAACTTTAATTCTTTGATCAGAGAAGCCAACGATATTCTATCATATACTGCAAAGTGGTTCCGGATGAACAAACTTTCTCTAAATGCCAAAAAATCCAATTTCATAATTTTCAGAAACAAAAATAAAAGTTACGCAAAGGAAGATGCTAAATTGTTTGTGAATAATATTGAAATCAATCAAGTCACTTCTGCAAAATTCTTAGGTGTACTAGTTGATGAAAAACTGTCATGATTATGTGTGTAAAAAAACTATGAAATCTTTTGGCCTCATTAGAAAAGTTTGTTCACTAGTAAATCAATCATGTCTTTTAACACTTTACTATAGTTTAATGTACCCATACATATCATACTGTAACATCGTATGGGCTAGTACATATCCTTCTGCCCTCCAAAAAATTATTTTAATCCAAAATAAATTTTTGAAATTGGCAACTGCGTCAAATCGATATGAACCATCAGCTCCCCTGTTCAAGAAACTAAATCTGTTATCCATCTTCAACATCAATGTTTATCAAACATGTATATTTATGTATAAATGTATGTTACAAAATCACAGCCTACCAAGTGTATTCCACAATTTCTTTTTAATTAACTCAGATATACATTCTTATCCAACCAGACAAGCAAAGGACTTTCATATTCCTTATTGTCACACAACTCTTGGTCAATACTCCTTAAAATACAGAGGACCATCGCTCTGGAATACCAGTCCCCTCTCTATCAAAACCTGTACATCACTGTCTGTATTCAAGTCTAACATGAAAAAACACCTGTGTCACAGTTAAGGTGCTCAGTAAATGGATTTATGTGCTTTGTGTCTGTGTTTACTTTTTTATTTATTTTATTATTACATTGTTATTATGAATTTCTTTATTTTTATTTTACTATGTTTTTTTATTTTCATTTTGTGTTAAACAAGTACTAGGATAAACTGTAAATTCTAGAGGGGAGGTTTCATTATAAGCCCTTTGGGGTTGCTTACCTCTCCTACACAATCGCTATTATATATATGCTTATTCTGTATGCTGTCATTTTTTATTATTTTCTTGTGCTAATAAACTAATAATACTATGTAAAAAGTTGTCTAAGTTGCTCTGGATAAAAGTGTCAGCTAAGTGCCTGTAATGTAATGTAAAAAGGCTTGAGTCTGAGGATTTATGATCCCTGATCACGTTCTCTTTATTTTTCATCCAGGAAAACAGTACCTTCCTTTTGGTCCTGGATGCCAAAACGTTTGAAGAGCTTGGCAGAGCCGAGGTGCCTGTAAACATGCCATACGGTTTCCACGGAGTGTTCAATAGCAACAAATAGTGCCCCTACTTTTACATCGCAGCCAGTTCTATTTTCATAACAGTTTTGACTTTGGAATAATTCATTATATATAACTAGCCATAGTGTTGGCCTGAAGGAAGAGAGGAAGGGCAGAGAGGAAGAGGAGGAGGGGGATAAAACACTACAAGCCAAATCAAGGGTCAACCATGCCTTAACACCCTTTTAACATGGGTGCATTTGCAAATATGAATAAAATGTGTCTGATTCAAAAATATTTTTTTATAAAAAAAGGTGCCTTGTTGGAATACAGTCTCATGATATGTTCACATGTATAATTACATTTTATCTTTACATTTCACTATAGGAGTTTTAAAATTAGACTATTAAAAATGTATACGTTTTAAAAAATTCTCTGCAGTTTTTTCAGCTGGGTTCAAATCAGTTACCAGTGAACCCTGTTTCATACAGGTCCTGCAGAAAAGCAGTGATGTTTTCTCTAAATAAGGGGTGAGGCACCATATCCCTCAACGGCTGAAATGGTTCAGCCTTTCACGGTGTCTTTTACAATGTGGCACATCCCTACCTTTCCACCATCTCTGATCAATGCAATTTTAATAGGCTTTTTTTTTTTATGCTGACCAAATGGCAACTCAAAAAAAAAATTGTTAGTTTTAATCAGAATGGTCAATATCCAATATTGAGAAGTTCTACTCGGTGCAACAGACTTTAAAAATAACACCCTTTAAAAAGGTTTAGGTTTTATGGCCAAAGATGAAATGTGGTCTTACATTCTACACAAATGGCATGTTGACAATCTTTGACAATTTGTAAATAAGTCAATGTTTCTTAAGGGCCTCATTTAAAAAAAATAAAAAGTTTGGTGTTGTCTAGCATGCAGGTATCAGAATCCACTCCTGGGGATCGCAGTGTCTGCCGGTGTGTTTCAGCACCAGTGATTCATTTATGTAATTTATTGGCTGAAGACGCACACCGTTGGCTAACGCTCGCGTCTGGACCGCGGATCAGCTTGGTGCTGCTTGACCACGTCACCGCGTTAGCCAGGTAACCTTGTACGCCGTGTCTTAATTGGTTGCTGATTGAAAGGAAACCACGAATACCTGCAAACACTGCTGCCCTCCAGGACTGTCTCCAGTCTATCAGTATGGTCAGAATGGTCTATGTCAATCACAGAAAGTACTGTACTGCTAGGGGTAGTGGCAGTGCCACCACAGAAATAAGGCTCTATACATGGCCTGGTCCTCTATAATTATGATGTAGAGTAGACACACCACAGATTGTGAATAGAATGCAAACGTTTATCATTACTCAACACAAATGTTAACAAATGTTAATTCCCTACAACAGATATGAAATACTGTGGCTGTAGATTAGTGAAACCTCTGAGGCTATAGCACAAAACTAGCCTAAATAAAAGATGGGACCTTCATCCTTAGCTCAGCCTGGCTAAGACTGAGGTGCTACACATTCCTGCCAAGTCACCACTGCAAAACCTCTCCTTTCATCTAAAGGAGACCCTAGGAGGAGATCCTAAAGGAGAATTCGCTCAGAGCCCTTCTACTTCAGGAAGCCTAGGGGTAACCCGAGATATCCTTCTCTCTAATGTAGCAACAGTGAGTCAGGCATGAGGATTCTTTCTATACAACATCCAAAGAATCTGGCCTTTCCTCACCACAACTCCAATAGTCTGGCACTATAGCTCATGTTAATCAGGTGAATGCGCTTATATTTCTCCTACATTGTACGTCACTCCGGATAAAGCTTTATGAATGCAATGTAATGAGCACCCAGCAGTCTGAAACAGATTTTTACGTGCTGCCGCCACAAAAAACCTTTCTTGTTTTATAACCAAAGATTGTCAACAGGAGCTATTGACTCAATTTCCTCCCTCTTCTCCTAAGCCAATGTGTGGCAAGTGTGGGGCCCGGGTGTTACACTTTGGTAGTGGTCGAGGTGATTTCCACCCTTCACTATGAAGTGCTTTGAGATTGTTATTCCTTGTCTCTGCATCCCTGAGCATAGAGAGGTTGAGCCAAACAACCTCAGGCTCTTGGAAGTGATAGTCTGATAGATGATGGTTTTTTTTTTTGGTTTTTTTAATAAGCTGGTCTACTCTTCTGACCGTAGTACAGAACTTCCACTGACCAGGGATCAGAAAACTGCTTCCTGTGTCTGGATATTCCCATTCCAGCCCCATTTTCCTGAACGGCTTTAAAATACAGTTTTGTTTGTCCTTGTCAATGCCACCTATAGTCTGTACCACCTCGCATCTTGTCCTGCCACTGGTCTGAAAATAATTTCACCAAACAACTTTGAAATTATGACAGTGAAGTGTGCCATGATAATGTCTGACTGGATTCATATTTATTCATGCTTTTCCTATCAGATGTCTCTGTTAAACAAATTACTTACATTAGTCTTGTTTAGTCAGGGGAAACATAACATTGCCACAGCTCTAAATGTATGGCTTCTGCTTATACCACCTTTGGCATTGTAGTGTTCTCATATCCCATATACACTAGTGCACATAACATGAAGCTCTCTTTCACTTTCTCTTTTTTATTAATTCTTTGATTATTTAATTAACCTTTATTTAACCACGAGATCCCGTTGAGATATAGATCTCTTTTCTGAGGGAGACCTGGCCAAGACAGCAGCCATACGTAGTTACAACATATAACACTGTATAACGTATACAATACAACACATTTCACAATAATACATAAGCATCAAATTCAAGTACAATTTTCTCTTAAGAAAAACAGCAACACACCTCAGTCACTATTCTCTGCAGTGCATTTAAAATCACTTAATGTTATGAATGTATCTAATTTAAGATCCTGCAGATTATTCCATGCCGATGATGCATAATAACTAAAAGCAGTTTTTTCTGTGAGGACCCTGGTAACATGAAAAAGCAACCATTTTAAGGAGCGTAGCTGGTAACTGAATTCATACAAAGAAGGGCACAACAAACACTTTTTGTCTTTCAAATTCTGCTTTCTCCTCTTTTTCTAATTTACCTCATCCTTTTAATTCCCTTGTATTTCACCCCTCTGTGCCTGTCGCCTAAAAAGCAGAGCTTGTGATTGTAACTGCGGCAGTCTGTGTCCGCGACTCCACTGAAACTCCTTTCCAACAGCACGTCCTTCATTACTTACCATGTCAATGTCATCTTTACCAATCCCAACTGTTTTCCTCTCATTTCACCAGCCTTGGGTGTGCAATCCCTAACCCATCTTTAATTTAGCTCATGAGTCATATCCAAGTTGTTTGATGTGATATCATACTGAGGAGTCATAACGTGATTTCACAACAGCTCTCAACTCTGAAACTGGGCCACTTGATATCAAATGTATTTTCTCAGCACATCATGATTTTTTCACCCTCAATTGCTTTCCTTGTTACACTGCAGACATTATTGTGCTAAAATATACATTTGTGTTTATTGTCTGCACATATCTTATCTGGGACAGAAAATGTTTCCCTTGTGACACACTGTGTTGCTTTGACTATCAAATCCATAAGTACTGTGGACATTTGATACATTTTATATTGAGAATTTCTTGCATGCAGTAAACTCTGTTTAAAGACCAACAGATGGCCCTCAATGAGTAGCACTAGTTTTTCTACACTTATTTTCTTACATGTACTTCACTCCTCTGCCAGCAAAACGTTTAATTGATATGTTTTCTGTCAATCCACATGCCAAACAATTATCCTGAATGCTCCGCCCCAATCGTCTGTGTTGATAATGTAACTGCCACTAATTAAGCACAGATGATTAATGACAGTGATGTTTACAAATGACACTGGAATGTAAAATTCAGTCTGAATTTAGGACTGCAGACATTCTGCAGTATTTTGAAATGCTGATCAGGGGATATTAGTTCTTGTTTTAAGCAGTGGGAATTGGGAAATGCTTATATTGAAAAAGAGAGCAGTTCAGCAGCAATTAAACTTGCACAGAAATGCTTAAATATATAAATAGTATCAATAATAAAATAGTTGCATTTTTCTGCATCGACAGAGTTGGTTATAATGGATAAATAGTATTGTATGTTTTTTGAGAAATATTTATTCAACTGTAGCCTCAGAATACACACACTGACATTGCAGTGCTGTTTTCTTGTGCTTAGATCCCAGTTTGGATAATATATATATATGAATCATATGCTTTGGCCTTCGCAGTCACCAGATCTCAACCCAATTAAACACCTATGAGAGATTTTGGACCGACGTGTTAGACAGTGCTCTCCACCACCATCATCAAAACACCAAATGAGGGAACATCTTTAGGAAGAATGGTGCTCCATCCCTCTAATAGAGTGACTGTGAAGGCCATAGCATATGATTCACATCATTTTCATACTCATCAAACCGTTCAGTGACCTCTCGTGCCCTGTGGATGGGGGCATTGTCATCCTGGAAGAGACCACTCCCAACAAGATAGAAATGTTTCATCATAGGATAAAGGTGATCACTCAGAATTAGATCACTCATGCCAGGAAAATGCCCCCCACAGTATAACAGAGCCACCGGATTCCCTCACTGTCAGGGTTTTTTCTTTAATGTGTCACCCGTCAGTGTACATATACAGATCCTTTCCAAAAAATTACAATATCATGGAAAAGTTTTTTTTTTCCATAATTCCATTCAAAAAGCTAAACTTTCATAGATTATAGATTCATTACACACAAAGTGAAATATTTCTAGCCTTTATTTGTTTCATTTTTCATAATTTTGGCTTACAGCTCCAGGAAACCCCCAAAACAGTATTTCAAGAAATTAGAATAGTGTGTCGAAAATCAGCATTTACTTCAGTTATTTCAGAGAATGAATGTTTTAGACTGAGAGTTTGCTTTTCAAGGGAGCTTACAGTAACAGTTGATGCATCTCACTGAATGATACACTTGTTATAGAAGTTAAACAAGTGGGTAGATCCTGCTTATGTACCAACAACACAATGCTTACAGAATGAATGTGATTATACTGTGTTAGTAGGCTAAATAAATAAATAGAACTTTGATGAAACATCTAGGATGCATTAGGCTACTTAAGGCTAAGGGCAAGTAGCATAAATGTGGGAATTCCTGTGCAACCATTTTGGTCACAGTGCTGGTCTACCACTGAACATGTTCTACAAATAAAAACTTGAGGTAGAAGGGCCACAGTACCAGACCCACAACAACCCGAAAGAACAATTTGTCTCTGTTAAAATTAGTTTCCCAATAGCTCACAGCTTCAGGCTCTGGAATCAGTGTAGGCCTACTCAAAATAGTTAACAATTCCTTGTGTCCCGTGAGAAACCGTGTGCATTGCGTAGAGTCCTATTCTTTAAAAATATATATATTTCAATAGGGGATTGTTATGACATTCACTGTTTCATGTGATAGTAGAGATTCAATGTTTTCATTCCATCCCATTTTCATCTGTAACGTTCGCTTATGCTCTCTTTTGCTATGCATGACTAAGGGCAATTATAAGACCTTTTATGCAGCAGGTTTATATCATAATAGGGCCATCAGTTGGTTTCCCCTTGTTTACTTGCATGGTAGCCAGCTTCAGTCCTCCCCCAGCTAAAGGTCAAGACAGCCTCTTTGTCAAGCCACTTCTCAAACATTTATCCCATTTGACCCACCGCAGTCATCTAAGTCGAAGTAATTGCCATTAATTAAGCAGACAATTATTGACAGCTGTGTTTTAACACTTCCGTGATAAATTTAGTTGATCACTTACTATAATGGACATGCTGCAGTATTTTTAAATGTTGTACAGGGGCATATTAGTTTTTGTTAGAAGCAGTGGGAAATGTCCACATTAGAAATGAGAGCAATTATAACTTAACTTGCATAAAAACAAAAACTATTAGTAATAAGAAAATAGTGTGCATAAAACAAAAAGATAAAATATGTTGTGAATGTCATGTATAAAGTTCACATGATTATATTTTATCATGACCAGTTGTTTATCAGTCTCTTCTTCTTAGTTAAAGTTTTTACTCAATCGCTTAGATGCATGTCCCAAAACCCTAAACTCATTCTTAAAAGTCTAAGTGCAAATTGTGCAATTCCCAAAAGAGTAAAACAATTACTTATAACACTATACCACCCGTGCAAAAGAACCGGTAACACTCTAAATGTTATCCACATGCGTCAAAACACACAAAGTCGGTATATGACCTTCTGGTCATTGCTTCTGATCACTGGTAATTTGTCCACTCCCCTCTTATTCTCAGGGATGAGTGCATTGTAAATCCCCCCCCCCCCCCCCCCCCCTCCACACAAAAAAAATCAATAAAAATAAAAAAAATCTACAAAAGATGTTGCAGAACATGTTGGTATGTTACCCCCACGCTGGCCTGGCACATTCACTGTGGCTCGATAACCAGTGATGTTCCTGCCACATCGGCTAACTTTCTTTAGGTTAAATCCTGCCTCCTCCATGTACATCACCCTCAGCAAAATACAGAAAAACAAGGTAGTTCACATCAAACCCGTGTAGGACACACCATGCTAAACAGCACACCTATACCCCCATATTTTGTTACATGGTCTGAAAGTATACTCATGCATATTGGAATGATGTACAGGTAAGGTCAGACAGTAATGTGTCTTTCCAATATGCACTGTACGTGTATATGCATTCATTGCATGCCTCTTCAGCACCCTGTCTATGGTGGAGAGACTCACAGAAGCAATGTTCTGAAAGACGCCATCATCTTGTATAACATCTCTCTCAATCTCTTGAAGTCTAATGGCATTGTTTGCTCTTATCATGTTGACTATTGCCATCTCCTGTTCAGGTGTGAATACTGGGCCTCCAGAGTTGGGCAGTGGTGCAATTCTACAGTAAAAGTGGAAAACATACACTACTCACAAAAAGTTAGGGATATTTGGCTTTCGGGTGAAATTTATGGAAAATGTAAGTTCACGCTACAGTGATATTATATGTATCATGAAAGTAGGGCATTTAAGTAGAAGCATGCAATGGTGATTTCCTCATCTCAAACTATTTATTGAAACAAAAGCCAACAACAGTGGTGGGTATACCACAACAAAAATGTCAATGTCTCAATAACTTGTCATGTGCCCTTGAGCATCAATTACAGCTTCACAACGACGTCTCATGCTGTTCACAAGTCGACTTATTGTCTGCTGAGGCATGGCATCCCACTCTTCTTGAAGGGCGGCCCTCAGGTCATTGAGGTTCTGGGGTACAGAGTTACGAGCCTCTACACGGTGAGTCAGCTGATCCCATAGGTTTTCTATGGGATTCAGGTCTGGAGAAAGTGCAGGCCACTCCATTTGAGGTACCCCAGTCTCCAGCAGCCTTTCCCTAATGATGCGACCTCGATGAGCTGGAGCATTGTCGTCCATGAAGATGAAATTAGGCCTGTGTTGTTCATGCAGGGGCACAATGACTGGATTAATGATGTTATTCAGGTAGTATGGGCTTGTCACTGTACCATTCACAAAGTGTAGGGCAGTTCTGTATTGACTAGACACACCTGCCCACACTGTAACACCGCCACCACCAAAGGGTCGTCTGGTGACAACAGTGGCTGATGCATAGCGCTCTCCTTGACGTCTCCAACATCGTTGGCGGCCATCATTTCTGCTCAACGTGAATCGACTTTCATCAGAGAACAGCACTGAGGCCCACTGGTCCCTCGTCCAGCGTAAATGCTCCCTGGCCCATGCAAGACGATGACGCCTGTGCCTGGTGGTGTGGTCAGGTACCCTTGCAGGTCGTCTAGCACGCAGACCACGCTGATGTAAACGGTTTCGAATGGTCTGACGTGACACTTGGGTGCCTCTCACCTCCCTTAAATGTGCCTGGAGTTGAGTGGCATTCATCATCCGGTTCCGCAGGGCACTGTTCACAATGAAGCGGTCATCAGTGTGGGATGTGGCCAAAGGACGTCCACTTCTATGCCTTTCTGTGACTCTTCCAGTCTCTCTGTATCTCTGTTGCAACCTGCTGATGACACTCTGTGACACTCTAAGCTCAGTGGCCACTTCCCTCTGAGAACATCCTGTTTGAAGCCTCGCAATGGCGAGGTACTGTTGATCAATTGTTAGGTGTCGTCTTGGTCTCATGATGTCAAAATGTGAACAGCATGATGAAGAGGACTGTTTAAATACCAATTCTAATTGAACCAGGAAATTTATTGGTCGATTCATGGATCAAACACCTGTTGTGAATTTTGCCGTTCAGCTCCTTGTTAGAGAACAGCAAGTTGTGCAAAAAGTACTGAAACATTGAATAGTTGGACATGTGCATTCAAAAGTTTAGAGAAGGTCAAATTAATTTCACCTGTAAAGGTTATAGTGCATTTTAGGTTCATCCTGAAATTTCACCCGAAAGCCGAATATCCCTAACTTTTTGTGAGTAGTGTATGAATTGATGGAACAGTCCACAGATTCTACAGTACAGTATGAGATGTTACAGCATGCTATAACCAAGTTTACACAGATACAGTACTGTAATGTGCAGTCGTGTGTATGTGACCTGTTGTATACTGTAGATCGTTTCCGCTGAGGCTGCACTCTTCGACCTGCCTCAGCCATAGTATTTCCAATGAAAGTCAAGGCACTCTTCCATAAAAAATAAAAAGCCTTTATTATGTTGGCATATCCATGCAAGACAGGTAAGAGTTCTGACACACTAACGCGTTCTCGGCGTTTGTCTCAAGCTCCTCGTTACTCCACTGCTGCTCATCAGTCACCACCCGAAGGCGCTCTTAAGCGCACCAGATTCAAGAACATACACACAAACATGGCGACACGGCGGCCACAGAAGATGCCGTTCTCTGCACTTTTAACAATATTTCTTTTACACGCCGTGGTTCCCGGCTGTTTTTCTACTCTTCGGCTGCACAAAGACGAGCGTTTCATTCTGCCGCAATACAGGGGTTTTTCGTGGGTGAACACGGACGAACAGCATCTTGGAATGGGTACCGAGACTCAAAGACAAGCGTTCCCAGGAGAGAGAGAGCGCAGAGCGGCGTCGCAAATGCACCAGCACCGTAACCGCCGTAGCGATTCACACTTGCCGCCGCTCAAGGTGTATGGAAAGGTAATGTTTTATTGTTACCAGATGTTAATTTCAACTCAAAAACAATACCTTCCCTCATTATACCTCGAGTTCATATCTTGCAGCGTTTCTGAGATAGTGAAGCTTCGCCAAAATAGCCAGTTATTGAATAGAATAGATTGCTAACGCTGGGTTAACTTAATGAGCCGCATAACCTGTTTGCTATTCAACTAAGTTAGTAAACAGCTAGCTAACGTTAAATTACTCCGAACGACAATTACTTGGATAGCTAACTTACGCTGACTGTTAGCTAGGCTTAGCCAACTAGCTAACGTTAGTTCGAGGCGTTGCGACTGTCAAACTGGACCTGGCTGTTGGCTAATATTGGTCACTGGTGAATCCTCTAATTTAAAACGAACTACATAAGCTTCCGACTAGCTACAACATTTAGGTTTTAACTAACTCGCCTTGCTGGGTAACGTTAGGTCGTCAGCAAGATGGAAAGCTAAGCTATTCTACACAGTTGCCATCTGAAGTTGTAACGTTGCATTAGCTCGCCACAGTTGCTGTTGGCTAGCTGGAATACAGCTAAACAGCTCACGTTACGAAGTTAATTTAGCTAAAGTTAGTAGCGTTAGTTAAAATAACGTTAACAGTTAGCTAACGTTTACTGAATTGAAATGGTTCGACGTCCTAGCTCACCACAAAAAGACTTGGTAACTTCAAGAATTGATTATTAATTTACCCTTAACGTTACGTAAACAACAACAGATATACAAACTGCTTGTTTGTACGACTAGCGCTAGCTAGCTAACTAGTAACCAATTCGCTGAATAACTAACGTTAACGTTGTTAATTAATTTGAAGTTAGCGAGCAGACTAACGTTATGTGTGTTTGCTATCTTACATCGAATGTTTTACGTAGATGGTTTCCGGCTTTTTAAAATGTATTTATAAAAATGATGTACATTGTAGGCTACTTATGCTATACCTGATGGTTAATTTACTAGCTACCTTATTCACGTAATTCTGTATTTGGAACATTGAGACAGTTGATTAAAGCTAGCGTTAGATAACGTGATTCCCTATTTTACAAGTTGAATTTGATCCTTGATCTCGGCTAAGGTATTCTGAAATGTGATGCATCCTGTTGCCCTCCACGCCTCAATGATGTCGTCGACTCTAGTTTCACAACACACACATCTGTTCTATGACAATGTTTCATCAAAAAGTTTAGTCAGCTTTGCAGCTCTCACATTTGTAAAGGTTTCACCTTTTGTTAATGTTTCGTTCCTCTATATCAAATCTAGATCGTCAACATTTGTTTCAGTGCACCTGCTTGTTGTCGCCTATTTTATACAGCCACTTTGTTTAATCGACTTTGGGACTTATTAGGCCCATACACTACTCAATGGCCACTTATTAGGTAACGTTACACCTGCTATTTAACGCAAATACTCTGCTCCTTGCAACAGGGAATCATGTGGTTGCAACTCAATATATAAATCATGCACACATGCTGAAGAGGGTTAGTTGTTGTTCGCACAAACAATAGATTGAGCAAGGCGCATCATCTAAGCGACTTTGACCGTGGTATGATTGTTGGCACCATACATGGTGGTTCCGGAATCACAAACGGCTGCCATCCTGGGCTTTGCACTGGCCTCTGGGGAATGGTGCAAAAAAACATTCATTGAACTGTGGGCAAAAATACCTTGTTAATGACAGAGGTCAGAGGAGACTCATTCAAGCTAAAGGTCATTTTATAGTCGCCAAAGGGAGTATGCGAATGGACGTCCGCGGGGTCCGCATGGACCGAGATTACATCATACTATTACATCCGCTATTACATCATAGTGGACCCCTAAGCAGTCTGCACAGCAGTTATTTTTTGTGTCTGTGCCAACCTGTCCTTTTGCCTACAAGTGTACCTTCTTCCTACCGTAATCTTCCATAAATGACGCTATTGTTGTTTGCAATTTGTGCGCTGTGATGGAAAATGCTGTTTACAAGGTGGGATTGGTACGCTTTGAGTACACTGGATTATGAAAGGAAAAAAGTCTGTGTATGCCCACTGTTTTCAACACTGTAAGCACCTTAACAGAAAAGCCACAAATGCTCAAATAACAGCTACTTACAGCAGTGGTGTGCGAAAGGACATCTAGGAACGCAGAAACTGTCCAACCTTGAAGCTGATGGGCTACAGCGGCAGAAGGCCGTGCTGGGTTCCACTGCTGTCAGCTCAGAACAGGAAGATGAGGCTACAGTAAGCACATGATCACCAAAACTGGATGATTGAAGATGGGAAGGACTGAAGACTGGCCTGACGAATCTCAATTTCTGCTGCAACATGCCGATTGTAGGATCAGTTTTTTCCGTAACCAGCACATGTTCATAGAACCATCCTGCCTTGTGTCAATGGTGCAGGAAGGTGGTGGTGGTATAATGGTATGGGGAATGTTTTCTGGGGACACATTAGGTCCCTCACTACCTATTGAGCATCATTTGAATGCCACAGCATACCTAAGCATTGTTGCTGACCATGTGCAACCCTTTATGGCCACAGTCTACCCCCAAATGGATACTTCCTGCAGGATAATGTGCCATGTCACAAAGCATGCATAATCTCAAGCTGGTTCCACAAACATGACATTGACTTCAGTTTACTCCAGTGACCTGCACAGTCCCCAGATCTCAATCCAATAGAGCACCTTTGGGATGTTGAATTCAACCCATTCACCACCGCTGTATTATTTATTATAACTATTCTGTTATCTTTTGAGAAGCTCAAGAACTATAGTTCTTTGGTAATCTATAATCTTGTTAATTTAAGTTTATTGTATTTGTAGTGAGGCAGCAACAAAAAACTACCAGGCATTTATTTATAGCAATATTGTTTGTTGTAACTTGGCGGTTGTCCAATGGGGAGAATTTTTCCTTGAGGGTATGTAGGCAAAGGCAGGAAAAATGGGAAGAAGAGGAAGGAGAAAAACTAGCAAAATAACTAATGTTTGGGGCTTTAATGTGTGGATGTGTGAAGTTCTACCTGAATTCTGTTTGGTTGCATGAGGCCAGAACATGCAGAAGTTAATGTTTGTAAGGGCTGAGAGTCTGTGGTCATTGTGGTTATTTCTGTATGAAGCCCGGAAAAGTGTCAAACTCTCGGTGCTGTATAGGTATGGGGCATGCCTCACCAAGCCGTAATTTGGCGGATAGCATACCTGCCTTCCCAATTAACCTCATGCCAGGATTGTTCTGTTTTTCTTCCTGTAATGAAACAAGCAATTGCAAGGATATAATCAAAGTCATAATGCAAAGAACATCAAGGTTGTTTAAGTTTCTTTCAGGTAGTTAGCCTATTGGCAGTACATTTAAGGCCTCTTGTCATCATGCTATACTTGAGTTTCTTTGCACCATAGTAAGAGGAAAAATCTCTGATTCCAAACAAAATGTCTTTTATACTTTTGACAATGATGTTATGACTGTTCTTTCCTGTTAGACTTGAGTCAAATCTATATTTCATCTCTGGATAGCACCTGTCATTCATTTTTTACCCAGCTATACGAGATAAGAGCTGCTGTTAAATTGGCATGGGAATCCAGCATAAATAGTCCATGGGTGTTGCAATCCTGTTATATCTTCCAAACCAAGTTGGCCTGTGAAAATTCTCTTAGAGCAGGGATTGTGGAATTGTCCTGAACAGAATTTGTGAAAACAATTGATATTTGGGCTAATTTGTGGCTTGGTCCATGTAATGTTCTGTTCATGACGTTTTTTATACTTTTGATTTTGCAAACAGGAAACTGATGCTTTATGCTCAAATTTGAGGTTGTGTGCCGAACAGCCATGTGACATCAGGGTTGTATCTAAAATCAATTAATCTAAATGTATTTATCCCAGACAGGAACACACACACACACACACACACACAAAGATAAATGCATAACAGTGACACTGATTCATGAATCTTATAACCGTAGCTCAATCATAAACAACAGAGTACAAGTAAAGATATAAGGGTATATACAGAGCATACACAACAGAGCGGTGAAGTGAATTCTGCATGCCAAGTCACAGTATGGATGGATTAAGATAACACCATTATGACGGTGTAGGCTACTAGATGTGTCTACAACTATACAAATATCTGCTAACGTTGTGAGATTAAAAACCAAGTGTCATGGTTCTTGTTCAGCAGAGCAGTTGCAAAATGGAGGGGATAGCAGTATAGTATAATGGTTAGGGAACTTGACTTGTAATTCAGAGGCCACATGTTTGATTCCCAGTTGGGTTGCTACCACTTGTACCCCTGAGCAAGCTATTTAACCGAAATTGCTTCAGTAACCTGATTAAAGTGCTGTGAAAAAACATGGTTGTTACTTTGCACAGAAGTGGGGATTAAAAACACGACACTTGAGGAATTTGTTAAAACTACACACAAATACACCCCCAAAGTAAAGATTATATATATATATAAAGAAATTAAAATAAATTGTCATTCAGTGCCTCTCACATGCTTACTTTTAATGCATGGACACTTCAGTTCCCAGCAGGTGCGTGAGTGTCTTCAGCTCAGTCATCACAGGATATGGCACAGATAATTAGTGCTTTAAGGTGGCCCTGATAATTCTAGCAGATAGAGAATTGCTTAAACAACTTTGAAGACATTTGCTCCCTTGATATGGGGAATGGGGTTAATCTAAGACAGTGAAAGCTGAGTTAGTCAGTAAAAGGCCTAAAGGTGGCCTAGATTTCAATATCTTCATGATACAAGATATCTTTTTGGCCTTCTACCGCTTCTTGCTTGTCTGGTTTGTTTGTGTTTGTGATTAATTAACTGGCAGTGTTTGAATTCAAGATAATCTGTCTTAAATGTAAACACACATTGACATCCTGTACTGGTTATCAAATGTAGAGAATGGAACGGAATGGATTGAACCCACACACACACAGTTTACAGTTTAGCTTTGCTCAGCTTACTCAGTGTGCTAGACTGGGTGTCTCTGTCTCTCTCTCTGCTCTCATAGCAAAGCAGCTCTCTGTCTCTCTCTCTGCTCTCATAGCAAAGCAGCTCAGATCTCACCAAACCAGTTTCTGAAGTGAATGTTGTTGAATCACTGTGAGGGAAATACCGCTTTTTTCGCGATTGTAGTCCTGCAACTACCATCAGTGCATACTGACTCATATTTTTTTACCAAATATGGAATTATCATAGTAGCATGTGTCCCAGGATCAATCAATGACTTTATCCTTATCTATAGAAAAGAGCATGACGCAACAAACACCGAATACAGTTTGAGCTATTGCAATCTCCAAGCCTGTGAAAATGTACTGAAGTGTGTGTATTTGAGTGTTTTGCATGGATTGCTTGTGTGTATGCACAGTTCATAAATGTGTGGTAGGGTCACAAGCACCAATGGAGTCTGGTTTGCAGGTTGTGTTTGTGTATGTGTGTGCAGGGTCTCAAATTGGCATTTAAAAAAAAAAAAATTTTTTATAGTCCTTTTACACGTACGATCAAGCGGGTGTGATCTCTCTAGCGCAGGGGTGTCAAACTCCAGTCCTGGAGGGCCGCAGTGTCACAGGTATTTGTGGTTTCCTTTCAATCAGCACCCAGTTAAAGCATTGAGAACAAGGTGTGTGGACTTCTTAGCCAATTAGTGACTTAAATTAATCACTTGTGCTTAAACGCACCAAAAACCAGCAGACACTGCGGCCCTCCAGGACCGGATCTTGACACCCCTGCTCTAGCGGGTGTGATCTCACATTTAAGGTGAAAACAAAAACCAGCAGACCCTGCGGCTCTCAATGACCAGGGTTGCCCAACCCTGGTCATTGAGAGCCGCAGGGTCTGCTGGTTTTTGTTTTCACCTTAAATACAACAACTACTCTACCCAATAAAACAGGTGAGGTGAGTTAACTCTGTAATCAACCAATCAATGAAGTGGTGAGTAACAACAAAAACCAGCAGATCCTGCGGCTCTCAATGACCAGGGTTGCCCAACCCTGGTCATTGAGAGCCGCAGGGTCTGCTGGTTTTTGTTTTCACCTTAAATACGACAACTACTTGACCCAATAAAACAGGTGAGGTGAGTTAACTCTGTAATCAACCAATCAATGAAGTGGTGAGTAACAACAAAAACCAGCAGATTCTGCGGCTCTCAAGGACCATGGTTGCCTACCCCTGCTCTAGACGGTGGTCCCAGGCCATGGTAACACTGACCACGCTATTCTATCACAAAAGTAATAACATTAAAGGCCCACTCAGTAATTTCGGTTGCCAAGAAAATGCTAAACGCTTACAACGAGCAAAAAGACGAAGATATGGTGTTGTAGTATAGAATTATTATCCTCCTGAAAATAACAAAGATCCTCATGAAAAGCACTTCAAAAGGGAAAATAAATATTTAAAGTAACTGTCGTGCTGACACTACTTCCTTGTTCATCTTCAGTCTTCCCCATTTTATTCTTCTTTGTTTTCAATGTCTGACCTTTTTGCAGTCGTTGCTCAGCATATCACCATGGAAATTAACTCACTCACTTGTTGTGAAACCATGCCTTGGAAATGGTTTGGTCATATTGTTTTGTGGCTGGTTACAGTATACAAAAAAATCTAAAAAAACTACGAGAACCACGATCCACTGAGGTACTTGGTTGCCATCCATGTAATTTTCGTCGATTAGCAACCAAAATTACTGAGTGAATCTTAGTTTGATATCTTAAAAATAAACCCAATTTGAGGGGACAATGTTGTGAAGACTTTACAACACTGTCCCATGAAATTGGGTTTATTTTTAAATATCAACATTCAGACATTTGTACACTTAGACTGCATAGAAATAGCCCAGGTGCAATGCAGCTCCCCGATGTACATAGCTGCATTGCAGCTGGGAAATGGCCTATACAATGACAGTATTCACAATAACCCTGATGGCTGTTTTACAGGTCACATTTCAATGCAACAAAATCAAGTTAAACTTTTGCAAATATACCGATTACTGCATACAATTTACCACGATAGGATTAACCATACCGTTATCAAAATACATTATTAATATTGTATAATATTGAGGGTTATTAATGCTGTCAACATTCGGACAGCAATGACGGTCTACACAAACAACTTATGTGCTCACGGAAGAAATTCATCTGGTTGGTTCACCGATAATGAAATGGCCTATTTGCAAGATTTAAACATATAGTTTTAATCAGATATTTTCTAAATTTGACAGAGACACAGACCGAGCTAAAATAATTAGCTAGTGCCATTGAACAATACATTGTGGAAAAAAACAAGCTCGCTTTTTTTTTCCTTTTTGAACGAGCGCAGAAAAACGCAACGCAACCCCTGACTTTTTTTCAAGCGACTTCAGGAAAATAAATAAATAAACCTATGAGACTATGTTGTCTACTTCCCAGTTCTGGGAAGCCTGCTTTGAGTAGGGTTTGTTCAACAGCTACAGAAGTAACATTGTAACTGTACACATAAAATAGGCAACCCCCCCCCCCCCCACACCCTTTTGAGGTGACTGATGCAATTCTAATTTCTTCAGGGAGAAGAAAGTCTGAAGTGACCCAAATCACATTTTATTCACCTATCCCATATGTATTTTTCTAAATGGCAAATACTTAGCCTACATGGACTCAGATTTTTTTGAACTCTGATTTGGGCCACATTTGTATGTGCTTCAAATCCAATACACATCCGATACCTGGCCATGCGACTTGTCTCACTGTTCATATGTTTTTAAAACTCTCCCCATGTGGCAGTGTTGACACCATTATTTCCTGGCTGAAGTAAGAAATGTGTAGCTTGCCTAAATGTGATCCGGCCACTTCTGTGCGCAGTCGACTGAAAAGAACGGATTTGAAAACCAAGTTCGATTTGAGCATTGAGACCTGCTGTCTAAAGGAAGCTTTTAGGAACGCCGTGACGTCACTGCGGAAGGTGCCGGATGGTTTTCGCTCACTTGCCGCCCTTCAAACGAACAGTGACTGGACTGAAACGCCACGCTCTCTCTCTTCCAAGAGCATCCCTCTTCTGAGTTTATTGGGCTGAACTCGTCTTGTCGTTTTGCTGCATGCATGCTGAAATCTGGCAACCTGCGCTAATCTCTGTTGTGCATATTTCAGTCTTACTGCTATGCCGAGAACAGGAATTCTTGCCTTTTCTAATGCCAGTGGGGATACGCATGACCAAGGAGGCTCCACTGTGAACTCTGGGCTGGTTTCTGTCTCTAGCGCTTATCATGTCTGCTGCAGTGTGATAGTGGCTTCAGCCCAGAAAGACTCCATCATATGAGAGAGAGAGAGAGAGCCCATTGAATATGTAACAATGTAGAAATCCCTCACTTTTCATGCATCTGTTTATCTGCCGTTATCTGCTGTTACCTGCTTGCTGATGGAATTATTTTCAAATGCATCTGCCTCCCACCATATAGGCCCATGTGCCAGGCGTACAAAGCACCTTTGAAACGGTGACTACACATCTCATAACAGTCTAGACCTCACCATGGTGATTTATCAATTCGGATGGTTTTCGTGACACTTTTTTTTCGTGTTTTTATTTATTTTAAATTTCATTTTGTTTTTGATAAATTGTAACTGCCTGCGGTCATGAGCTTGTATTCCCCTACGTGCCTTATGCAGACTTTATTCTGCCAACTATGTGAACCATTTTGCCATTAACGTTGTGCATTATAACAAGGCCTTTTAGATGCTTTCCTACAGTGATCATTAGATCCCTATGCCCTTTTCCCTGTAATAAATGTGTGCTTCCTGCAGTGGCAGAGCTGATAAACTGAGCTTTGGTGCCAAGGCTGTCTTTGAGCAGATGAGGTCATTGCGTGATTTCATCGTGTCCTTATTTGCTTCATATTGAGGTGTTAAATTTGAGTTGCATTGTGTCATCCCAAGTATTGCTGTAGATGAAAGTCTTTAATAACTAGATAATTTCATGCAAATTGGCTAAATAGTCAGTTTTCATGGGCTAATATAAAGCTGAGAGAATCAATTTGGCCCATTTTTGCAGCTCACTGTTGTTACTTAGCCACATTACTCACTCTTATAATGCCGGGATGTATTTAAATGCAATAACAGGATAATAGAAATGACAAAAACGTGTATAGCACCCTGCATAATAAACTCTGCATAACAAATGCAAAACTAAGCAGCGGCACTGAAATGGTAGTTAATAAGACCATTCATTGTCCTCCCCTTCCCCGGCACGAACTTTACAAGAAGAGTTTAAGGGCCCGAGGCACCGCCTCACATTTCCTCAGCTGCTACTGCTCACCGCAGTCCAGCCATTAACCATTGAAAATATGAGCAACAAGCCCATAATTACATGTGCCTTTAGTTTTCATAAAACCGCATGGTAATCACAGCAGTGCTGACTAGGTTAATGGTGTAACAGTCCTGTAAAATAGCCCCGTAACCATGGTTTCACGGTATCGACGAGTAATGTAAACGCACTGCTGTATATGAATATAATTCCTCGATATTAGTCTGTGTACACCCTCACCCTTGTGATCATCACTTGCCCCAATGTTTCGTAATTAAGAAATGCGTTACGGTTAGCTATTCAAGCTAAGGGCTTCTGAATATATTTTGAGAAATTCATAGACAAGGGTGAGTTGAGACAGAAGTGAGTTGAGGGTCTGAGGTATCAAACGAGCCTCAAACCATCACTCTGCTGCCAGATATGCAGTAGATATGGATGGATCACTTTAAGGGTTGTTTCTCCTGACTGTTTTTACCAGTTCGAAAAGAAAATTAGTCAGGAGAAACAACCCTTAAAGTGATCCATCCATATCTACTGCATATCTGGCAGCGGAGTGATGGTTTGAGGCTCGTTTGATACCTCAGACCCTTGATGACTTACAGCCATTTAGCCAACCATGGGTTCCATACTATTCCCATGTAATTTGCGGTTTAATCTCGTCCCACCCCCCAATTCCCATAGAGATCCATTCAAATGCATAGAGGTTGGCGACAATTGCTAAAGTAGAAATAATGACATAGAAATAGTAGTTTGTAACGTTATCAATGTCTTGACTGTATTTTTGATGTAGTTTAATGCTACATGGGTACATTTCTTTCAAAAACATAATGTCTCAGTGATTCTGAACTTTTGAACGATCATGAACTTTGGCACTGCAATTGTTGCGCTTTCAAACACCAAACACAAAAGTGATTTAACACTGTCATAAGATTAAACATGTATAATATCAGACATTTATTTTCCCTGTCTGAGCAACTACTTGCTTTAACTGCACAAGACACTACTCTGTAAGTTCTCTACCAACCTCAACTATTTCACCATTGCTCACAGTAAAAAAAACAAAAAAAAAACACTATTGGGCTGTTGCTAGCTATCTACCAGGGTCACTGGTGGCTAGCTAGCCAAGCAAGCTATAGCAACTATTTCCCCTCATATGTATTCCCTCCAAACTGTTCATGCTGGATGCTGATGGTTCAAGACGAGAGCAGGCTATAGAAACCTAGACTTCAGAGTTGCTAGCCTCTGCCAATTAAATTTTTGGTTGCAATCAAATAGTTTATTTAGGCATGTCATATCACGTTTGTGGATTTGCACAGGATTTCTTTCTCCTTCCAGTTGTGTGTTGTTCGTGTCTGCGTGTGGAGCGCTTTAAAATGACACATCACAAAATAAGATTGGCCGTTTTCTTCATTTCACAATCCGCAATTGGGTACAGGGACCAGCTTATAAATCACGGGACTGTAGAGCCTGTTACCATTCACTTGGCTGGAGATTGTCATTATAATTATTTTTAAGCACTGCATATTTGGTCAAAGTTCACATGATAAGATGGTCTACTCTACAGAAAGAGGAAGGAAAGGTCTTTTTCTTTCTTTTTTTGGTGTCATCTGTCTTTCATATATTTTTGTACTTATTGCGTGCTTCTACAGCAGACTGCGGTCTCAGGCATTTCTGCCATTTCAGAATGCGTGCCACAAGAAGGCCACAATTGAAATAATACATTTTAGAACTTTTTTTATTGTGTTATCCTTGATCCTTTTTCAAGTTTCACCATTATGAGATATGCGCTTAGAGATTTGTGTGCTTTTGGCTGTAATTAGCAAATACATTCAATTGGGGTTTCTCAGAAAGAACAGCCTGAGCCACTCTGGGAAGGCTGGTGCTGTTCCAGGTTTAGGGCTGTGTTCGTCTGCCAGGTAAACGATTTAATGATCAAACATGATAGTTTTAACACTAACCTGCTAAGAGCTGGTTTCATTAACCAAAAAAGAGGCGAAAGCGTGTCCCTGGCCTACAGGGTACCGGGACCACTCCCTGCAAATGGTCAGCGTTAGGCGAGGACAGGCAGTCGTGCACGTCAGTACGAAACTGCGGTCAGATGTTTGTCATTTCCCGTTACGTGTCTGGAAGAGAACCACAGCCCTGACAGAGTGGCGGGTCTGCAGTCAGGAGACTGCTTCCCCTCAGCTGCAGAGAAATGCTTCTCAAGCGGTGCTGTGGTCCGCTAGGCTACGCCAGGCTGCTACAAATTCCGCTTTCCTATGTTTTTCATTAGCAGGCCGACTGCCGTTAAAAAATGCATGGGTATGAAATCCTGTGACAAATTGAACGGCGAAGTTCACTGTTCAATTGTTTTCTACACAGAAATGGCTTTAAAAAAGCAAGCCTAAGCTGGTGTGATGTTTTTTTCGCCCTATGTCGAGCAAAGGATGAGCATCCTCTTTGAAGGGAAATGTAGTTTCATTTTGAGGTCATAGACACACTCATTTGGGAGATTTATTTTGTAACAAAGGTTACATTTTACTTCATGTTAATCCATCACTGTTCACAAGCCACAATGTAGAAAACGGCTCATCTCAGGAAAATGGGAAGCATCCCATCTGCATAAAAACACTTACTGACGGAAGTGCGGAAATTAGGTAGATATCAGATATTCCAGACTGATGTGAGTTTCTGGACTCATCCTAGGTGGTAGAAGGGTGTGTGTGTTCGTGTGCGTGCATACAGGTGTGTGTGCCATGTGTGCTTGCGTGCGTGCAGAACTGTTTTTGAGAGCTCGTACCTGCCGCATGGGAGCAGCGCTAGGCAACAAGGCCAATTGTCAACAGTTAAGGGAAACTCTAAGGAAAGTGCTGGTAGAACAAGGTTAATGTGACATCTGAGACGATTAAACATCCCTAAGTGTTTCTGAACTGGAACTGATGCACGAGTTGTCATAGGAACAATGGTTTGACGTTGAAAGTGCATGAGCTGGAATATTTCATTGGGTTAGCAATGTCATACTGAAAAATGTTTTAAATAACCTGAACAGAGTCTGTATGTGTGCATACATGCTGGTAACTTTGACTTTATAATTTAAATTGTAAATTTTTTCCTACAAGCACAGTTTACCAAAATCATTTTAGTTATGGCCAAACAATTACGCATACTAGGGGTGTAGCGGTACATGTATTCGTACTGAACTGTTTGGTGCGCGTTGAGCCGAATGAATAGTCTTGCTTTAACCACGCATGTGCAGAACTTAAATTTAGAACTCCGAGTTCCCCCTCGAAGACACAACTTTCACAAAGAGCCGGATATTTTTAGTTCAGCCCATGAGCACAGCAACTGAATTAATGCTGCATTTGTTTTTTCATTTCCAACTAGGAATCCCGATATCTGACTATGGAAAATGTAATAAAACGCCCTTCCAACTAGTTCCATGTCTGAAATCATGGATCGGGAAATCAACAACCCCGACTAGGAAGAACTTGACATCACATCATCATGGCAGCTCACACTGCGACCCACATTGTGAACAGTAAACAAACATGACTTTTAGATGATTTTAGCTTTGAAAACACTTGAGCTTTCGTGTTTCAGCATGAAATGCTTTTGTATCGGCCAACATACCGATACAGAATGATAAACATACAATTAAAAGTTAAAACGTTATTGTTGTAGTTTTTATCTGTTTTAGCTATATTTGCTAGCAAAGCCAAAACTTCCCTGCGAATGGCGTGCATGATGCCAAGTCCCCAGTTGTGCACTGCGAACACAGTGATGTCGGTAATGATGTTGAAACGACGCGTTTCCCACATCTGACCATAAACTAATGCAGGGTTAGCACGGCCCAGCCTCGTCAGTATGGCAAACTGGTACAAGGAAAAACTGAGAGGAGTGCAAACCCAGCTCCCCATGGCATTTAAGCTGCCTCTACTAATTCAGACCGGGCAAAAGCAATAACAAACGCCATAGCTTTTAAGAAAGAAAGACATGTACCTTTCTTTGTTCAGGAAATTATGGCCAATTAGCCACTGTTTACAAGTTTATGACTTCATAATAAATGAAAAGCAATTTAATGTTTTGCATTTATTTTTTTTCCGCTGTACCGAAAACATACCGAACCGAGGTACATACCAAACCGTGACATTTGTGTACCGTTACACCCCTAACACACACACACACACACACGTGCAGATACACACTGAAGCACCAGAGCACCATGGCATGTCTGGCTATCACTCCTGTCATCTCCTGGTCTCAGCGTGTCATAAATCAGCTGGCTGTCACGCCATTTGCTGCCCTGCCTCCTCGCGGCGGCCAGGGCGAGGACACAAGAGCACTGCCTTCCCCTCACAATCCCCCAGATACAGGGGAGAAATCACAGCCTTGTCCTTGCAAAACCTCGTCATGGAAAACCACTATTTCACTATACAACAGTACCATTATGGCAATTACTTCGGGGGGAAATGGAGTATCTACAGGCTAGGAGAGCAATGCCCAAATTAACTGAAATGAGCGTTTGGAACTGCTTCGCAGTGCGCGTAGTTGTGAAATCTGAACCTCATTGCTGGATATCATCAGTGCTGCAGAGATGATGTAATCCATTTTGCCTGAGAGACATGCGCACATGGACCTTTCTCCTGCTGTTGAATAATGCATGAGAGTACAAGGGCAGGTTATGCGTAGGCTCCCCACGCTACGCTCCACTCCGCTCTCTGTGCAGTTGCATGGGGGGACTGGAGGCATTTCTTTCACTAATTTCCCTCCCACAGACAGGGGGGCACGGGGACGGGGACACGGTGGAAGAGAAAGGATTAAGAGCCAAGCTCACGCTGAGAGAGGGAGAGAGAGAGGGAGAGCGGAGCGGGGCAGGGAGAGAGAGAAAGGCAGAGACACAGACACAGAGACGGAGAGAGAGGGGGAACAAGAGGGGAGAGCAAGGAAGAGAGATGGAGGGAGAAAGGGGTGGGGGACTCAGGCAGAGAGAGTGACGGAGAGAACACAATCTATCTGCTGAGATACCAGATAAAGCCATGCTCAGTGAGGTTATGGGAAGACGTGGAAAGATTAATCGGTTAATGGCTTCTTCGAGATGAATGGGGCCCATTTGCTTTCAAATTTACTAATCCTCCTTATGCCTGTGATTGAGATGGGTGCTGTTTTCTTGGGTATTACAGAACCGGTTTAAAGTGCCCAGACTTAGGGCAAAAACACACCCACACACAAACAAAATTTACACTTAACAATGCTGCTCTGTCTTCTCAAAAACAGGTTTGACAGCATGACAGCGATCCTAATGGCATACCCTTTCGGCCTTCTGTACACCAATCCCATTGTTCCTGATGGGCCAGGTGTAAGGACCTGATCAAGGAAACCCAGCGAAAATAAAGTTGATCCGGTCCCCAAAAAAGTCTACTTACAGGTCTCAGTACGGACTGGGGGGTCATTCCGTGTCAAATCAACCAGTTTTCTGAAAAGTTCCCGTATGACCCGCTCAGATGAAACTCCATCATAATAATCCATTGTGTGAAAAATAAGCACACACAAAAAATTAGCCTCATACGACATGTCGTTTCCGAGATATGGCCTCCTGAAATTTGCTCAAAACCTCCGTCTTTCGTGCTTGTGAGTCGTGAAATGTGATTTTCTTTGACTTTGGAAGCTTATAACTTGGGATTGGTAACAGCTATAGAGCTGAAACCTGGTATACAGAATACATCCCAACTATATTTATTTACTAACTGCGAAACGTGCATGTGCTGCTGTTACTGTACCATGCATAGTTTTGTTTCCTAGGCCTACAATGCAATAACACTTATTTTGGAAGCAGTATTCATAAACTCCTCAAAATTGCAGGGACATCTTCCCTGCAGTATTGGTTTGGTGTTAAATGATGCTTGCCACAAAACAACCTTCAGAAGAGAAAGGGGTTTGATGGCTGCAACCGAGTTGGGATGTATTCTGTAATCGACGAGGCTCACTGATGGGATCTCAATTCTTGAATGATAGAGCTAGAATGATTTTGACCAAATATTGTTGCCTGGTAATGGGAAATCCCATCATTGTGTAATGGGTTATCCCTGTATTTACCTGACATGGGAAAATCCCACATCTAACCTTAGCTCTAGGCCCTAGGGGGCATCTTAACTTTATTTTACCTATCTCCTGTGATAAATATTACATTACATTATAGGCATTTAGCAGACGCTCTTATCCAGAGCGACTTACACAACTTTTTTTTATCATGGTTTACATATTATCCATTTATACAGCTGGATATATACTGAAGCAATTCAGGTTAAGTACTTTGCTCAAGGGTACAACGGCAGTGTCCTACCTTCCAACCTTTCGGTTACAAGGCCAGTTCCTTAACCATTATACTACACTGCCGCACCGATATATGCATGCTGTGATCAGACCTTATGCACGTAGATCGGCCGATTTAAAGTTTTGTATCCGCGGAATTGTGCAAAATTTGTATTTTTCAAAATGTGGTCTAACCATGAAGGAGTTGAGTAACTAAGCTGAAATTTGGTTGATGAGTAGATCTAATATATCTGTTTAACTGGTGTAAATTTCAGAAAAGTTTTAACTGTCCACATGGTGATCCATTGACAAGACGGACGGTTGTGTTTTTGACTTTTTTTCACCCGGACCCAACTTTGGATGGATGTCATTCCTTTACAAATGAATTCATTAGCCTGTACTTGCTTATGACCATAGACTTACACCTATCGATAATAGATCTGTGATGTGGGATGTATATGTCCACTCGTATGGGCACGGGGTGACCTCGAAAATCACCAAAAACATGTGCGACTGAACAAAGTGGCTACTTTGGGTGCATATAACTTGAAAAGGGAAGGGGGTACAAGTAATCTGCAAAACGGAAGAAAGTAAGTTAGAATACCGAGTTTCAGCTCTATAGCTGTTAACAATCCCAAGTTATAAGCTTCCAGAGTCGTTTTCACGACTCGCGAGCGCGAAAGACGTTTGAGCAAATTTCAGGAGGCCATATCTCGGAAACGACATGTCGTATGAGGCACATTTTTTGTGTGTGTTCATTTTTCATACAATGGGTTATTACGATGGAGTTTCATCAAAATCTGAGAGGGTCATGCAGGGACCACTGGTTGATTTGTCATGGAGTCTGTTTGTGTTTAAATTCAGTCACTTCAAGAAACAAATTGAAATTCAATTTGTCTTCCAAGAGTACCAGACAGTTTCTTCTTTTAGGATGTTGAAGGTGAATAACGAGAAGCATTAACACACTGCAGCTCTGTAGTTTAGGCCTTTGGTTCATTAAAGCCTTATTGTCCTGATAAGTCTTTGTTTTTTTGTTTTTTTTTAAAACAATTATCCATGCTAATGGAGACACTAGCTCCGCTTCATATATACTTTCTACTGTCCTCTCCACTTCTTATTGTCATTAATGAGCCTTGCTAGCAGGCAGCTAGCTATATGCAAATGGCTGCTTCCTTTTCACCTATTGTTCCAGAGCGCTACATTTTGTTCTTCTCTGGCGCACTCAGTCGGGTCCATTGGAACCATGTGGGTAGGCATAACGTGTTGTGTGTGAACTGCGCTAAACGTTAGCTTTTTAGACTCTTCACTTGGAGCCCGTGTCCCGGCGTGAAAGCCTTGCTTGCCGCCGTCTTCCCAGGAAGTGGCAGTTGCCAAGACGAGCAGACGTTGTGCGGGTGGAACCATGTGTCTGCGTCATTTCTGCACCTGCCGCTCTCGCTGCGCGATGGCCTGTCTGCCGTCACCCTCGGGGCTTTCACTCAGCGCTGCTTCCCCGCTGGCTGGTCCCCTCCAGCTACGCTGCCTCTCTCTTGCTTCTGAGATGCAACAAACCCCCCCCCCCCCTCCCCCACCATTTTGCTTCTGTTACAGGAACAGGCAGTACTCGTCTAGCCAGCCGTTACTAGGAGAATCTCTTTTTTCTCTTAGACATTCTTGACCGTCACCCTACATATAGAGTTAAATTCTGCTTCTGTACTTTTCTGCATTACTTTTTAAAATTATGTTCTCTGACCCTGAAAGGAGTGTCATCCCATCTGAATATTCTGGAATATCATCATCCATTTCTCCCTTCATTGGACATGTCACTGATCTGAAGTGACTGCTGATTGACTAGGGGAGTTTTCTGCCATATAGCTTTCACCTGTCTTTGCTCTATAAGGAAGGAAGAACAGGCACTGACCCTCAGACACTGCTCTCCGTCACTGTTAAAATGGACCTCCGTGGAAAAATCATCATTTTGTATGCCCTGCCTTGTGTCGGAAACCAAATCTTTCATCATATATCTGCAGAATACCATTTGGAGTGATATCATTGGTCTATTTTTTATATATATTTCTGAAGTCACAATTACAATATTTAAGACATTTTAACATCTACTGTCTAGTTTTACATGAAGTGCACCCTCCAGTAAATTTTCTGAATCTATTCACTACAATGGGAGAAAGGGGGAGGCATTGTTTTGGGTAGGGTTCTGTACATTTTGTTGCCTGTGGCCTAAAGTATTACATGTGCTGCATTGGAAGTGAGATGGTAATTATTCTTTAGGTAAGGACTGGCATATTAGATAATGATTTTTGGTTAGACTTCTCCTTTAAGACTGCTGGTGTCCTGATTTGTTCTGCCGAAATCTGGATCGCCCGACCCGAACCGGACGGGCCCAGCAGTGCTCTTGTTCCTGGGATGAAGACGGCCTTTATTTCCGTCTCCTTGCATTGTCTCACTGGAGTGCTGGCTGCTGGCTGTGGCGGGGATGTGCGTTTGCTGCTTCGGAGAGAATTTGGCTCGGTTATCTCTGCTATCTCACAACGAAGACGCCACATTTTCTCCCAGTCCCGCTTGTTGCCGCCTACAGTTTCACCCAGCGTCGGCAGTTTGATCTGACAGACGTGAACCTTCCTCTTGCACTAAATAAAGCACTCTTGCTGGGGGTTTATTGCACTAGAATTCTAAATGCTGGTGATTTGGTTCTGTTTTAATGATCCTGCAGGGAGGCTGCAAGTGTTCCTGGTTTTTTATTCCAGCTCATTTAACATCTTATCGTCTTATTTGAAATCATTAGTTGGATCAAAAGTCAAATGGCCTCTTAGTTCTTACAGAAACATCCTGTAAACATTGAGTATCAATGACTGGATTACGCTCCTTTACGGCTTTTAAGATTCTTATAAAATATTATTTTATTTATATCAGATTAGTCCTTTGCTTAACCAGGCAGGCCTTCTGAGAACTCGGAAGAAGTGGATAGAGAATGCAAGAAATTTTGTAGCCAGTTTGATTGGTATATTTAACACTACACCCCCAAACCAGTTTCTGACTTAAAGCAAAACATCCTCATTCTCCTGCTGGAACCTGCTATTACCCTTAATGTAGTGGTGCAGGTTCAAGCAGTGAGTCTTGACACTTACACAATGACACTACCGGTTGCAACACTGATTACTTGATATTGGCTCTGCTCTTTGCCTAAACCTGTACACTTTTGTAAGTTTCTTTGGATAAGAGTCTGCTAGATGACTAAAGTAATTCTAATGTAATATAGGGGTGATAAGGTGCTCAGTTGTAGTCTTTTTGGGAAATATGACCAAGATGCCAGTCAGGTCAGGACCTGTGGTTAATGTGCAGGACTGCGTAGGAGTTTGCTAGGCAGATTGTTGTTCTTGCGTCTTGATTGGGCTGCACCTGCAGTGTGAGAAAGAAGTGAGTGAGACAGCCAGTCACATGCCTGAACGGCCTGAAGGCCTTGGCACTAAACTGGAATAAAATGGAGAAAAAGCCGACTAACTCCAATGTTCACAGTTTAGTGGCCTGGCCTTGGGAATGGCCCTGTCCTCTCCTGTGTTAACCAAGGCCTTCCCCAAGAAACAGGCTGAAGAAGAGAATCTTAATGCTTTGTTGGCTTTTCAAAACCCCTTCATGGTGCCAAATTTTTGTGAGGGGTATTGGTCTCCACTGTTGGAGGGTTAAAAATTATATTTTTTAAGTTGAGTTTCTATTACTTGCTGAGGCCTGGATGATGCCTCTTTGACTTGGCAACTACATTAAGAGTGGGTGTGGCTGCCCTGGTGACTCTGTCACTCCTCACTCGGCCACTTTTTTCTGTGACTGGAGATGGTTATCTATAATATTGGTACTTGTAATTATATTGGTAATTGTAGTTATTATTATTACCATAAGTGGACATATCAATTAACCATCAAATCTAGGGTCAAGTTGTTCCCCTGGAAAGTTGACTCAACCTCCCCATTTTTTTATTTTTTATTTTTTTCATTGGCTTAATGGAGCTGTGTTTTGATCCATGGTAATACCTATAGCATCAAAGAGCTTAGAGAAGGGACAGCAGGGGTGAAGAGGGCCCTGCTGTGGAGTTGGGGGGACTTTCTTAATGGCTCCATTACTTCCTCTATTTAGCTGTGTCATTTCCTCTCTGATACCTACAGCACGCAGCCTCAATCAGTCTCCTTTAAAGGGACAGTTCACATTTAAAAATAAATAAATAAATGTTATATCAGTTCCAGTGAATGTTTTTGATTGGCCCCACTTTTTATGTGCAACGGAGGATATTATTTTGATGCTATGATTCTGACAACCATCAGGATTCACAGTGGTGTGTAAGGGGCATTCAGGCATGGTTTAAAGTGAGAAAATGCATTTCAGTTAACTCGAAAAGCAGCTCAAAGTGAATTTATGTTCCCACAGGGTGTGTGTGGGAATAGATTAAATTTATAGCGTTTATTCATAATTATAAACATAAATATTAGTTTTTGTCATTTGTGCTGGTGGTACTTTCCTTCACTACTCAGGCAGTGCAAGCTCATCACTCCAGAGGAGGGAGGCCTGTAGTAACGTTGATGCAGGAAGCTGCACCACAGTTTCCCTCCGTGCAGCAGTCTCTGGTTGCATACCCCGTAGGAAGTGGGTACACCCAAGCATGAGATTAAACGATTAAATTGTTTTTGAAGAATGATCAGGTGTGTGTGTGTGTGTGTGTGTGTGTGTGTCTATATATACACATGCACACACATATGTTTAACCTCTGGAGGCATAAGATCGTTAGACAAACTGCTTTGGAGAGCATTTTATTGCATTAGGCCACAAACCCTAAATGCACCCCTGCCAGCCATTAAAAGCCAGCAGGTCATCAGAAACAGAGTGTCTGAAATATTCTTCTATGCAGGCAGAAGCTGTTTAGGCCAATCAGAAACGTATACTGAAACAGAAATAATATTTCAAAAAACCCAGAAAGAAACCCATTTTAAGCCAATGTCTGCAAGCACCAGAAACAAGTTGGTCAACACCATATGCTGTTGATGGAGAAGCAGTTGCTTGATCAGTTTGGAAGTGCTTTTCATGTTGTCAGGCTGTGATTGCAGGTGCAGGGTCATAATAATGCAAGCCTGCTGTCAGTGCAGCTGTGCTCCGTTCAGTTTGGTCGTCTGGGTGATTTATTTGTTTTCTGCGCGGTCAAAGGAAGCGCATGCACAAGAAATAAACAGCCCTTTTAAATAAACAGCCCTTTTTATTTCTTCTCTGTAAAGGAAGTTAGTTTGTGAGTATTATGGATCCTACAGTGGGTGTAAAGCACTGTGTCTCTCCTACAGTGGGTGTAAAGCACTGTGTCTATCCTACAGTGGGTGTAAAGCACTGTGTCTATCCTACAGTGGGTGTAAAGCACTGTGTCTATCCTACAGTGGGTGTAAAGCACTGTGTCTATCCTACAGTGGGTGTAAAGCACTGTGTTTCTCCTACAGTGGGTGTAAAGCACTGTGTCTATCCTACAGTGGGTGTAAAGCACTGTGTCTATCCTACAGTGGGTGTAAAGCACTGTGTCTCTCCTACAGTGGGTGTAAAGCACTGTGTCTATCCTACAGTGGGTGTAAAGCACTGTGTCTCTCCTACAGTGGGTGTAAAGCACTGTGTCTCTCCTACAGTGGGTGTAAAGCACTGTGTCTCTCCTACAGTGGGTGTAAAGCACTGTGTCTATCCTACAGTGGGTGTAAAGCACTGTGTCTCTCCTACAGTGGGTGTAAAGCACTGTGTCTATCCTACAGTGGGTGTAAAGCACTGTGTCTCTCCTACAGTGGGTGTAAAGCACTGTGTCTCTCCTACAGTGGGTGTAAAGCACTGTGTCTCTCTCTGATGAACCTGTGATGAGGGTTCTGTAGTCAATCAACAGATCAAATACAGGCATCAGTGCTTTACACCCATGGTTATCAACCCATTGGACCACATCAGTGCTTTACACCAATGGCTATCAACCCATTGGACCACATCAGTGCTTTACACCAATGGTTATCAACCCATTGGACCACGCCTCCAAACTAGAATATGTCATGGGCCACGGTGGGGTGGGGTGTAGGAAATGAGTGCACACATTCTATCATAGAAATGGCCGTAAAATGATCATTATAATTTGGTATAACACTGTCTCCTGCTTCTCTGGCAGATAGGTGGACAATCTCTTAAAAGATGCCTCAACCAGAGCCCTCCTGCAGGTGGTGAATTATAGATAGCGTTTGAAGGCATGGTTCGGGCGGGGGGGGGGGCAGTCCAGGCAAGCAGAAGGTGAGAACATGGCACGCGGAGGTGGCATTGAGCCCTGTTATATTCTGTTATGGCTCACACCAGCCCCGGTTCTAGACTGCTGTGATTGGGGGGGCAGACAGAAATTTAGGGGGGGCACCTTTTTATTTAGGGCACTGTGTGTGCCATACAGTTCCCAGGCTTTTTCCCCTCGTGTGTGTGTGTGTGTGTGTGTGTGTGTGTGTGTGTGTGTGTGTGTGTGTGTGTGTGTGTGTGTGTGTGTGTGTGTGTGTGTGTGTGTGTGTGTGTGTGTGTGTGTGTGTGTGTGTGTGTGTGTGTGTGTGTGTGTGTGTGTATCCTTGCAACCACACGCACGTGTGTCTAGATGGGAGCAAGGCCTATGATATTATATACTTAGACTTCCAAATGCATTTCAGAGTGGGTTCGGAACTGGTTACGGGATAGAACACAAAGGGTAGTAGTAGGAGGGATCTTATCTGAGCAGGGTAAAGTGGGAAGTGGAGTTCCACAGGGTTCGGTTCTGGGTCCACTGCTCTTCCTCATTTACATAAATGACCTAGATGCGGATATTGAAAGTACATTAGTTAAATTTGCGGATGATACAAAACTGGGAGGTTTAGCCAACTGTCTGGAAGCTACTAAGGTAATCCAAGAAGATTTAAACAAATTCCAGAACTGGGCAGAAACCTGGCAAATGAAATTCAATATAACTATATGTAAAGTTCTACATGTGGGGAATAAAAACATAGGGCAGGATTACTTTATGCGGGGTACAAAACTAGAATGTGCACATGCAGAAAAAGACTTGGGAGTAATAGTCGATCAAAGCCTATCAGGGTCTGGTCAATGTGCTGTAGCGGTAAAAAAAAGCAAACAGGATGCTGGGATACATAGCCAGGAGTATTGAGTATAAATCTAAGGAGATCATACTCACACTATACAATGCCCTTGTCAGACCACACTTAGAGTACTGTCTGCAGTTCTGGGGACCTTACTACAAGAAAGATATAGAGGCGCTGGAAAAGGTCCAAAGAAGGGAAACCAGATTGATCCCGGGTATAAAAGATAAGTTTTATGAGGAAAGGCTTGAAATGCTAGGACTTTTCAAGCTTAGTAAAAGGAGACTTAGGGGGGATTTGATTGAGGTGTTTAAATTTATTAAAGGGATCAACAAAGTGAACTACAGGAAATTATTCAAGTTGAGCTCGGTTAGCAGAACGAGGGGGCATAAATGGAAACTGGCAAAGAATACATTTCTCACAGACACTAGGAAATATTTTTTCACACAGAGAGTGGTCAATACGTGGAATAGCTTGCCTGAACATGTGGTGGAGGCAGAAACGCTGGAGGTGTTCAAGGCCCGGCTTGATTCAGTCTTAGACACTATTAGTACAGTTTAGAGGTAAGAATAGACAAGCATTGTTGGGCTGAATGGCCTGTTCTCGTCTTTCCTTGTTATGTTATGTTATGTTATGTTATGTGTGTAGGGGTGTTCAGAGAGGCCACTATTTGTATTTCTTGAGGCCTAATTATGCGTGTTTGTATTCAGATAAAAATGAAGTTAGTACAGTTTGCAGCTCTGCAACAAAAAAAGAAGGAAACTTGGCAGACAATACTGTTTTTTGGCACTGACATTCCTATTGTTGGAATATTAAATCATTTAACTCACTTTTCTATAATAGCCTAACATAATATTTGAAGTATAACAACAGTCTTACATGTTATGCAAAAGTAGAAGGCTAACAGCAGAGCTAACTATTGTATACCACCCTGGCAAATGACAGCTGCTTTATGCAAATAAAATGGGGTAAGCTCCACAAAATGAATTATGTTGTACCAAAGTGAAATAAGGTTATCCCTTTAAATAAAAGCTGAGTGTGCTCTTTAGCTAAATCAAGAAAAAAAAAAAAAGTCTTTGTCCCAAACATGGAGCTTACAGTTGCCTACATCACCCATTCAGTGATTACGCTGAACTACCACTACACCGAATCTCAGGACTGTTTTCAAGAAATAAAGCAGCAAGCACTTTACAAACAAAGGTAATGTCAAAAAAAAAAAAAAAGATTTGTAGGCTATGGTTTCTCTTAAACCTGTTGGAGATTTCTAATAATATGGTTAAAAGAAAAAAGAAGGCCTAGCTATTCCCACTGCAAAACACAAAGTAATTGCCTCAAAGCATGAGTCTTCTGTTTGTTTTCATAAAAGCCCTAACAAACTCATCCAAATCAATACTCTTGGTTATTAATTTTTCATGTGCCAGAATCACCAAATTCCTTTTTCTCTCATGCAGCATTGTGCGGCGGAAGGGTGTTAGGACACGTGTCAGAGTGGAGAAAGAACTCTCACATGATGCTGAGGATACTCCAATCACCAGTGCAGTTGCATACACTGCATGTAGCTCTGGAAAGGCTTCCTTATAGCCCTGTATATATTGACACACTGTTGACAGGTCCGCGTCAGTAGAGAACTTCTTGAGCAACATGGATTTTGCCACATCAATTTAATTTTTCAGACTATTGGTTGTTGCATCAGTACCGGCAAGTAGCTGCAGCGGTTTCAATAGGGCCAACTCTAGAAAAGACGTAGACTGGGGAACAAGACTGCTTACTGCCCTCATCAGGTCAATATTTCTCCTCGAAAACCTGTCCTCAATCTCTGCAATAGCTCTGTCCAAGATGTTTAGGTGGGCTCTTCTCAAAGACTGGCTGGGAGTGTTGGAGGAATCGGACTCAGTATGACCAACTGTGGTGAGAACAAAACTGTCTATGAGCTGTTTGCTCATTGTTCTCCTTGTTTTTGTAGCAGTGGGGCTGTCTAATATCTCTAAATTATCCCATGAATCATCTTCTCGGATATCTTTTAAAGCTTGCAGTGAGACACTGATAACCTCCCCAGCACTGCAAAGATCCACAGCCTTAGCCTGCTGAATAGAATTTGCTGGCTTCAAGACACCAGAAATTTTGATGAGGAATTTACCAATTTCAAAAAAATGATGCTTCCTGAGTTGTACTAGGAGCCCTGATGCCTCTGTGCATAAAGCCATTGCTGCCACACTATCTTCAGAAATCGCTGAAAAAATGTTCAAGATGGCATCCTCATTGTCTACCAGACATTTTGTTACATCATAATGACTGGTCCACCGTATCTCGAGTAACCTTTTAAGAGAGGGTGCATTATAGTTCTGGGCTACATAATGATGGCGAACGAAGGAATGTAGTGAGCCGGAGAGTTCAAAGAATGTTTTGGCGCATGGCTCTTCCTGAATGGCATGCACCACTGCTAGGTGCAGCTGATGGTTGTAGCAATGTACATAAGGAATGAGCCTGCCAAGCTTCTGTTGCAACAATGCTTGAACCCCACCCCTGATCCCACTCATGACTGATGCGCCATCATAACATTGGCTGATTATATTATCAGCACTGTAACCCTCACTGGACAGGTGTTTGAGCATTTCTGTTGTTATATATTCTGCATCCAACCCACTCAAGTCCAGTAAACCAATCAAATGCTCCTCAGGAACCGAATTACAGACAAACCGAATCACAAGTGAAAGATTCTCAACATTGCACCTGTCTCTGGTTCCATCACATTTGATGCAGAACCCTACTGTATCTGCATTATCATATTTTCTTTTCACCTCATGCAACACCATACTGGCTAGAGTGTTAATTATCTCATTTTGAATGCCTTTTGATGTGTACTTTGCATTCTGAGGGATGTTTTTTGCTATTTCAGCAAGTTTGGAATCCTTAGCCAGAGTGTACTCAAACAATTTCAGGAACAGCCCAGCAGAGATATCACTGTCATAGTTTATTTCGGACTGACTTTCAGTGCTTCCACGAAAAGCAAGTTCGTTCACAGCCAGAAACTGCACCACTTCCCCTATGCTTCTGATGTAGTATCGTTTTTTCTCAACCTGTGTTTTTCCCAAGAGACATGATATAGTGTCACCAGTTTCCACTCTCGTGTTCAGTTCTGTCCATGATCTTGCAGCATTCAAATGGCTATGGCTAGATGCATGCCTGTATAATCCCCTGTCCTTTTCTAATGCCGTTTTCCAGTTAATAAACCCCGTCTTGGTAAAAACTAGATCTCTGTCATTTGTGCTTAAAAACTTGCGACAGGGGAAGCAGAAACATGCATCTAGTTTCACTGAATATTCTAGCCATGATCGTGACTGATACCAGCTTGGGTTGAAAGAACGAGCCTTTTTGCCAAACTCCCGTTTGGGAAATACTTTTAGAACTGGCTGAGATGGTGTGTTATCATTTAAATCGTGGCCAAGGTCCACGGAAGCACCCCCGACTGCCTTTTCTTCCGAACTGGGACCGGGCACAGGATCCGATACTGAGCATGAAGATTCTGAACTACCGGTACAACTAGAGCTGCATTTCTGTTATCATTACTGTGCTTTGGTTTAGTAATCAAAAATCGATGCATAATGATTTAGGCTAATACCGTATAAGCAAGTAGGGTAACTGTCACCAAAAGGAAAGAAGAACCGTGGAGCACAGAGAATAAGAAAAGAAAGAAAAACACATTAGCGACCTAACCGTTAGTTCGCTTTAGCTATAACGGTGACAATTAGCTAGCTAACAGTTAATGTTACCTAGCTAGGTTACCTAGTCTAACGTAAACTAGTACTGTAGCTAGCTAGCTAACGTTGCGTAAAACCACCACCACTAAGCCCCTCAGACAGTAATAACACTAAACCACTAAAATGAAACAACAAGACAAGACTCAAAATACACAGGCTTAATTATAAACTTTTAAACAGAATAACTTTTAGACCTATATTATTTTTATTTATTTTTGCTGTGGGCAAACGTTAACCTCTTCAAGTGACAGACAAACACCGACAAATGTAGAGAGTGACAGCAGATCGGTCCGTCTCCCAGTTTTAAACTGCCAAACCAACCAATCAGAAATACATTGCCAAGTTGTTGTTTTTTGATATTTTGAATAGAACATTATGATTGGCTAAGTCTCCTGAACTGAGAAAGAATGCAAAATATCGGTTAAAAATAATAACTTGGATTTTTTCTAGGGATCAATCAAAGCAATTGATTATTTTAAGTCAATGGTCAAAGTTTTGGGGGGGCACAGCAAAAAGTTGGGGGGGCACGGCTCCCTCTGCCCCCCCCCTAGATCCGGCCCTGGGCTCACACTTAGCATAGCGTGAGACTCCTGCTGCGTGCCGGTGTCAGCCATTACACCAAACCGGCCGATTGGCAGAACGGGGAGTACGGGCAAAAGCACAGGGCACAGCTGGGAGAGTGAAGGGCATGGATGGGTGGAGGAGATATTTCGGCAGTAGTTTGGCTGCACACACGCACACATGCATACATGCACAGATGCATAGATACACATACACAGGACATCTCGGGACAGCGGGGGCTATTTTTAATCATGACGTTTAGCTGTAGGCTATTCCAATTTAATTCACTTAATTAGTTTGATTAATGCAATGATTCTATTGAATGTCTTTATTTGATATGTTTGTTTGTGTGTTGTGGGTCTGCCCCACTGTTTGTCTTTTTTGTTGTTGCTGCGTGGCTACAACTGAAGTTCCCTCAGGGGAAATAAAGGTTATTCTGTTCTGTTCTATACACATGCATGTACATGCACACAGAAACAAATGTGTACACAAGATTTCACCCCTAATAATTCAATTTAGCCCAATGTAATACATAGATGAAACTGAGTGGAACTTTCTCTTTTCAGGCGGAGCTGGACGACTCCCACAATCAGATGGTGGTGCACTGGGCCGGGGAGAAGAGCGACGTGATCGTGGCGCTGGCAAGGGACCGCAGTGGGGCTCTGGCAACCAGGAGCAGCTCTGTAAGTCTCCCTACTGGGACAACAGTCATACTGTGTGCAGGCTCCATCACGCCCCACTACACCTGCTCATGGAAGAATAATATACGCTATAGTTAATTTTACCATTCACAACCTCATCAGATGGAGGATGGATAGGGTTAGACTTGTGATTGCTGTTGACAAGTTTTTTGGACTTTCCCCCCCAGTTCCCTGTTATTTTGTGGTTGAGCTAAGTGGTATATTGAGCTCATTCTCAACGTAATGACTGTCCTGAGGCAGATTCTGTGGAGAAGAAAATAACACTGATAAAGTAATAACATGATTTTTTAGGACAGTAATCACAATGATGTCAGTAGTTAACAACAGAGACATTACCTACTCACGACTGCAGATATTATCACTTTTCTTATTGCATTTAAAGTGTTCATTAAGCAACAAGATAAAGGTACTTTTTCAAATGTGTAAAAAAGGGGAATAACATGTCCTGTTGATGTCTAGTGTGTGGTTTCTAAACAATAGCTGGAGGTCTGACATGGCGTGTTCTGCACTGTGCTGTTCCATTCTGTGTTTTGTGCTGTGCTGGTAAACAGAACCCCAGAGCCAGAGGACCCACGCACAGGCTGCCTGCTAGCACATCTGGCCTGCCTGCCTGACCCGGTCTTTGCATTCAGTCACGTGTAATTTCCCCAGATTAGAAAGTGGATTACGCTATCTATCTGATTGTGTGTACAGGTCATTACTGTGCACACCACCACTCTCTTACTCTTTTCATTGTTGTGCCCATGACGGCAAAGCCTTCCAATCTACTGCCAGCACCCAGTAGATTGGAAGTGTGACTTCCTTGCACGGGATGGGTAATTTTCTGGTTAAGGGAGATTTTAGGCATCTCACCTCTTCATCACCATCTAACATTCATTGGTTATATTTAGGGCTGTCAACCGATGTGGGGGGGGGGGGGGGGGGGAACAAACGGTTGGTTGTTTTTAAATAATCTGTGGGAGCCAATGCTAGCTGTGGGGCTGCTTCTATCACTCTGTCCTTGACTATGTTAACTGATTGGCCATGATTGGTCAGATGGGTTATTGGACGTTTGCCCAACACCATTTTTGTTTAACCTTCAGTAGCGGTGAAAGGACGTTTCCTTGCACGTCATACTGTAAACTAACTTTTATACAAAAAAAAAACTACAGACAATGCACTTTGCTGTTTATCTTCACTGCATCTGACCAAAATGTGCTTGTGAATTCCCCCTGAGGGGTTTGTATCCCTCTATTTTCACACAGTGCCCAAAGTAGATTTAATCAGTTTTTGTGTTGGTATTTTGTGAAATAAATGCATCATTCTAGTGGTTTACGAGTGTAACTTTAGTATGCTCTTTTTGCCTCAGAAAAATAGCTAATTCCTCTTGGTGAAGGAAAATGCTTCTCGGAGCATCTCTCCCACAATCATGGAGAAAAGTATCGATGTG
The DNA here is from genome assembly GCA_029718625.1 of Synaphobranchus kaupii. Lineage (NCBI taxonomy): Eukaryota > Metazoa > Chordata > Actinopteri > Anguilliformes > Synaphobranchidae > Synaphobranchus > Synaphobranchus kaupii. Next base: position 36,029,353 of record CM056389.1, on the reverse strand, counting down.
CTAGTTGCTCGTCATTGTCCATGTTTCAACCAGTTCGCTAATGCTGCGTGCGGGACATGGAGTCAGACTATAAAACTGTACCTTCAGAGAAGGCCGACTGCACTTACTTTTATTTTACACGGCAAGCATGTCAGTCAAAATGGCCATTCCAATCATATGAAACAGGACAAATATAGGAGCTGACCATCGGCCGGACCAATAATCGGTCGACCCCTAATCTGCTGTACACAAACAACCCATGGAGTACGCTGCAGCTTTGTTGTCTGCTGTTGATGTTCATTTTTCTTTTCCTGTTCAGTTTAGCATAGTCCATTTCCAAAATGCCACCCAACTATCAGGTGCCATCGATTGACTATTCAAAGTAGTTCATAGTAGAAGAAGGTCAAGTAGACCGAAACTTTGAGAGAAGCAAAATCATTTTATTTTGAGAGAAGCTGTTGTGTTGCTGTGGGAGTAATTTTGGTTTCATTCCAGTCTTTGTTTGGGGACCATTTCACCCAGTTACATACAAGGTGGATTGGCAGTGTGTGTGTTTACTTTTTCGACTGAACAAAACTTTGGACACAAATAGAACATTGAACAACAGCTTATTTAGCCACCAATGTTTAGAAAATGAAAGGGCTTTGTTAAATACAGCAAGCTGTTCAATGATTTTCTAATTGTTAGTCACATTGTGTGTGTTCCGTAAACACATTAAGATAAATTTTGTATGGGAAGATTACTGTCCAATAAAATAGAGCCCCCATTCACATCAATGTTTTGTTTTGATGTAAATTAAACACCAGCTTTGTCAGTGCCTTCCATAATAACACATTTCACACATCAAATGATCAAGCTCCAACTGTAAGGCTTGGCCTAATAAAGAGGGGTAAGAGACATGGAAAATGTAATTTTTCAGCTCCATCTTCACTCCTGACTCAGCCAATATTTAAAATTAAGCTGAACGCAGCAATTCAAAAATGGAAGGTTTTGAATTTCGTTGCATTGCGGGTGTTCTCTCCAAGTATGAAACGAAGTGGTGAATGTTTAGCCTTTGGGAGATTGGTTAAGAACAGTGGAGCATTCCCCATTGAGAGAATTTAACTATTTTTCTCCGCTGATTAATGGAGTTTATAATACACTACAGTTGCAAGTTCACCGATTTATAAACAGAATTCAGCCTATATTGCTTGGCTCCATTACAGGGACAGCTGTGTCTTCTGCATCGATTTAATTGAGCATAATTAGCATACCCCTGTTGGATATGGTTCTCATCTAAAACTGGGCAGTGAGTAAGACCTGCAACAATGTGCAACTCTCTGTTATGCCAAGAGAACTGGTGTCAGTTAATGCAAATTCAGTATCAGTATATAGCTGGCTCGATGTGTCCCAAGCAGGTATCTCAGGTCCTCTGCTCATGGCTGCTCTGTTTACCTGAGGTTTGTTCTCCTCTCTCCTATTGGCAGGTCTATGTGTCCTACGACTACGGTGCCAACTTTACATCAATCTCCAACAAGTTCCAGCTCCCCAAAGAGAAAGCTGGGAGCAAGGAGCTCATCGCCCAGTTCTACCACAGCCCTGCCGACAACAAGAGGGTCAGTCTTACGTTAGATTCTGTTATTCCTCTTCATGCCCTATGGGACATAATGCTGCAGTGTGTGCTTTGCAACATTTGCTTATCCTCATCAGGAGAGGTTCACGCAGCTAGCTCATCAGTCACAGTCCTGTGGCAGGTAGTTTTTGGCTTCCCTGGTTTTCTTTTGCCTGGCGGTGTCCATATTATGGCAGTTTTTTGGATGCGACCCCCGTGGCTTCGCCATCGAAGCCTTCTGTGTTTTTAATTTCTTTGATGCCACAGCCTCCTGTCATCCTTGAGGGTCGGTTTTACTGTGGTGTTAACTGTGAGGGTAGCAGGGGAAGATTTGGTGAAATAGGTTTAAATTCACAGTTTTCAGTGTGAGCAGGGGTAAATTAGTGTAAGATGTTTAATACTGCACTGTAACACTCAAATCAGTCCCACCAAGGGTTTCGTGGCAAATTAATAAATGTGCCTAATTTTAATCCCTGGACTCTCTGTATCCCCCTCCCTCTCCCTCTCCCTCTCCCTCTCCCTCCATGGTGCTTTCTTCCCCACAGTACCTCTTTGCAGACACCAACAACAGCTATGTGTGGAACACGTTTGACTTCTGCAAGACCATCCAGGGCTTTTCAGTCCCTTTCAAACCCATCGACCTGCTGCTACACAGCACAAAACCAAACCTGGTATTGGGCTATGACAGCACTCACCCCAATAAACAGGTATAGTACCCCTTTAAGCCGTGGCGCTCCAATGCACCTGTCAGGCAAGAGAAAGCACTAACATACCAATGCTTTACACCTGTACTTTACACCAGTATGCAGGTACAGTATGCCTTTAAGGCATGAATTCCAGACATGATCTCATCTCGCACAGTATGTAGAGGTCGCCTCATTAATGGATGAGTCACTGATACAGGCCCCATGCAAGCCACTGATCTAATTCAAATGTCTCACTACAGAGTTTGTCAAGGATTTGTTACTCCACTTAATTACACTGATAATTAGCCACAGAGACTCATCCAGTTCAGTGACAGTCCGCACCCTCACTAATGATGTTGGTAGGTCTAGACCGATTGTATGGTCAATAAGACAATTTCATACTAATTTCATGCTCTTTGAGACTGTCCCAGTGGAGGACAAATTTAGGTGAACGTGAAAACCTTGCTTGCTGCTTATGTATGCTAAGAAATGTGTATTGCCCTGTTGCAGCTATGGAAATCGGATGATTTTGGCGAGACGTGGGTGCTGATTCAGGAACACGTCAGATCGTACTGCTGGTAAGGCTGACACGTTGTCTTATGACTGCATCTGTTTTCCCCTCCTCTGAAATGGGCTGTTAGGTCACCCTCAGTCTGTTAAAGGATCCATGAGCTACAGGTGAGTGAGTCTGTGGGTTGGTTAGTCGGTCAGTGAGTCTGTGGGTCGGTCGGTGGGTGAGTGAGTCCGTGGGTTGGTCGGTGGGTGAGTGACTCAGTCAGTCGTAAGTTTGTGTGCGTGATTGCAATGGCTTTTCCTATGCTGCCTGGTTGTCTGCCCCCCAATGCGCACACACACTCCATCCAGCCTCATTAAAACCAATGAATTGGCAGCAGAGAAAGGATATCAGATAAATGCCTTTAATGGCTCTTGATTGCTCTCTGCTTCTTACCCAGCGCTGTATGATTTAACTCCACAGCTCACTGTAATCACAAGTATTTTCACCATGCGGAGCACTGGGCTCCTAGAGGGACCATTGATATTGCCTAAACTGCAAACACTGGGGGGCTAATCTCTTACAATAATGTAGTAACAAGTGCAGTCATTTTATTAGTGAATAATATATATATATATATATATATACATATTACAACTGATACACTGGAGTGCAGGGAATAATGGCTTGCTTTTATATGCATAACGTATCACAGAGACAAACGAAAATGCAAATATGGAAATGCACATACATTATAAAAAATGTCAAAGATTGTAGCATTTTGCTCCAGCACTTAATACTCTTTGTTTGGAGCAAAATAACAGAATACATGTATCCCTTGCATTTTATGTAAGTCCTTGGTACTTGCAACAAAGATACAAATGACTTGGTAACCCCTGGATTAATTTTGTGTACAGAAACCTTATATGTATTTATATATTTTTCCGCAATAAATGAGCATGGATTTGATAGTTGCTTGTTTACCAGTTGGCCAGCTCCGGTTAACTTTGTCTTTAAGGTTACCTACTCTTCCTGGTTACTTTAAAGCCCCAGGGAACAAATATTCATGATTGCCTTCTAATTAGGTTAATTTGGGTCTTGTGGACATACAATATGCATATACTTGTATTGGAAGTAATTACTTTCTGAATTCCAGAGATACTGGATACTTTTACCCTCGTTTTTGATTGAAGTTGGGCGGTACTATAAGGGGGAATAGTGACGTCACTAATCTCAAACCAATCACAAGGCTGATGTCGCTTGTCCCTCCCACCAGCATTTGTCAAAACTAATGCGTTCCTGCATTAATACCTTATTCGAATACGGCCAGTGCGTTAGCTTGCCCTGTGGATTTAGCTACTTTCAGTAACGTTACGTGTATCTTGGCTAACGTTGGGCGTGTAGCACTAACGTTAGCCAACTATGTCACATATGTCTTCTCATCGCTGCGCTCGCCGGTGGGGGGTACAGCGCAGTTGATTTTTTTTGTAACGCACAGAACTGAAGTGGAGCTTTAGTTGCCAAGGTTACCAACAAAATAATTCCATGGCATTCAACATGCAAGCTACCCAGCGTCAACTAGCTAGCTAACTAGCAGCAATCCCCACGTCTTTATTGGAAGGAACAAATGTTATAACAAAGTTAAGAAGTGTTGTTTATTATTACATGGAAACTTAGTATGTTGAAACCCACCATTCCGTCACCACCTGTGAAGCCAGAGAACGCGGCTTATCTGATTGTGGAATTTCTACACTCTCAAACTCAGCGTCGGTAGGTTCGTACATATATGGTTGTACAACTCAGATTCTCCCCGCTATTTTGTATTTTTGTTGTGTGTGATGCCAAGTGTCGTCTTGGACAGAGGAATGTCAATCAAACATGCTCATTAGAATATTACGACCACGCCCCGACAGTCCTAATACAGGTCTGATCAGCTGTTTTTGAGCAGTGTTTTACCATATTTATATCTATTTATTTCATTCAAACTTTGGTGGATGCTTAATAACGCACTCAAGTTTGATATCATACATACATTTTAACGATTTTCGGCTTTGTTCCCTGTTGTTTAAGGGCTCTAGGTTAACAGGGTGAGGGAGCAGTCTAATCTAACCCACAGGCACGGTTCCTTTGTTCCTCCCTCCCCTGCTTTCATCTGCTGCCCAGTCTTTTCCCACCCCTCTCTGCTCCTGAAGGTTTTGTCCCTGCCAGTCTCCTCTCCCTTCGAAGCCCCCAGAAAGACGGCGCACTGCAAGTTTCCCTCTGCGCTGCAAACCCTATTCTTTCCATCCCATTCACACCCTTGTTGGGGACACGGAGTTGAATTCCCCGTAAGAATGGGGAAGGCCACACTTATCCCCACTCAGAGGCTTGGAACGCAGCCTTTAGCTTTATAGAGCAGGAATGTGCTTGAGGCTCGACACCATTACAATGCATTCCACAACAGTAGCACAGTGCAGAATGAGGGCTAATTAGTTTCACGATTTTGTGGCAACTTCTGTCCTTACTTAAATGGTTCAGTCATTTGTTTGATCAGACTTTTTCTTTCCAAAATCATGAGCTACAGCAGCAGACTTGCACATGCATCCCTGATGAGAGTTTTACTGTGGTCCCATATAGGAATGAACCAGTGTTGGTGTATACAGCCTTTCGGGGAAACTATGCCAGGATCTGAGTTGTGCATCCTCAGGTTACAGTTGTTGTGTTAAAGTTATCGATCACACAAAACTAATGGTGTAGCGTACAGCTTTTGTGAGATGATGGCTGTCTTGCTGTGTAGCACCCACTATGCACGGTCTTTTATTGTTCAACACATATCTGGCATTATTACTGCCAGAATGGGATCTTACATGAAAAAAGGTATTGATATTTGGCACATGACAAACACGCTCCCAGTGAAGCTTGCTTGGTTGAATGACAGACTTGACTGAATGCAGAAGAGGCAACTTGCGACCACCCTGTTGTTCAACCAGTCACATTTTCTCAATTGAACAGGATCTCTGCCTTAACCTCTGTATTTTTCATAATGTTCCTGTAAGAGTGTTCTGTAAATCTAGACTAGAGCTATTCAACTGGTGGGGACGTATTTGAAACCCAAATTGGTGGTTGGTGGAGCACCGGGGGTTTACGACTACGTTTGTGAACTGTAATCCACCTAGCGGTACCTTGCTGCGGAGGCATTACCGGCCTTCTAACATTAGTTGGGGATGGACTAACTGGTGCCCCTGAAACCAAGAAAGATTCTATGAACTTCTCAGCAGCAAATTTGTCTTACCTAACTGCTGGCTCCCTAACGGGCTGCTCACAGCAGCAAATTCCTCTTACATAACGTTAGTTTGTAGCCTAATATATTTTGTTTTTCAGAAAATTTTCATTCGTATCTATCAGACTTGCCAGCACAATACGATCCACCACCAAACGTTTCTACAGCACAGCTCAACTCACTCACCAAACCGGAAACAGGAAACAGCCACCTCTTGGCCCTTCTAAAGAAAACAATTTTTTTTAATTCCCAGAAATAAAAAAAATCTCTGCTTACCTCCCACTAGTGAGAGAATAAAAAGTAACAGCTCTACCACTTTGTTTGCACACATGTGCGTCTTGTTCAAACGCAGTTTGCTGCATGGTATGTGGAAAATATTTGGCCCATAGGCACCATTTTAAAAAGACAATCTGGCCCCCAGGAAAAAGTAGTTCAAGAACCCTGGTGTAGACGCTAGATATTTGCAGTCCTAATGTAAATTGTATTCTTTGCGGTGTACACAATGAGTTTTGTTAAGGTTAATAATGGCTGTGTAGAGGTGTGGCTTTACCATAAAAGCCTGTGGTAAGCAGCTTGTTAGACAGAAATAGTTGCACAGTAGCTACTCTGTGCTGCAAGCAATGCTCCAGGCTCATTGTACTATACCCAGACCTTTGTTGCGGAAAGGATTTGGATTATTTTTGGTTGGTGTACATTTGCATTTCTTATGTAAGTCTATTTTGTCAAGGAAATACCATCAACAAAAATCTGTAAATACCAAAACACACACACAAAAAAACAAGCAAAAGGTTATAAAATAAAGCTAGCTTCAAGTACACTTTAAAGTGAGTTTCCTTTACAAAGACTTGAAGGAGCTCCTCTTATACCTTTTAAGCAACATGCACTCTCAATAAATTTAAGGCTGAGTGTTTAATGAGCCCTGCTGTTTGTTGGGGACCAGCTGTTGTTGGAGACGACATCTTGGTGTTTCTCACTTATGCTGGAGGCCTACACCTCATTCTAAACTAGACTATTGGTATTGCTACTGCCAGTATATGTCTTTTCAGTTGTACATGACAACATTTCAAATTGGATGATCAATATGATAAAGGATTAGGGGAACTGAAAACGTATTTAGCGAAGTACAAGTGTATTCATCCACACAAACCAGTAGTGTCATTTTGAAGCCGCATTGAACTCTGGTACAGGTGAACAGGTGGATGACTGACTGTTTTCTGGCTTGTGTTGAAAGCACAACATTGAACTTATTAGTTGTTTGGGCTGTCGAATATTTATGAATATGTCTGCATTCGCTTGGAGTCTCGCTGCACCTCCACTCCAATTTTTCAAATAGAATTTCTTGATAGCATCTTATTTAATAGCAAATCGGCTTACAATTATTGGAGCCTGGTGTTTATTTGCATTTTTATGTTTTGCTCCTGGCTATTAAGAGAGCAGCTCTTGTTTGAGGATTGCCGTCTAATGGATGCTTCACCCAAACATCATGAATGCATTTTAGTAATATTCTACATAATTTTTCAGGGCTTGACGATGAGTCATGCCGGGTTTATTTATTTTAGGCTATGTGAAGGCAGTAAAGAATGCACTGGTGTGGAAACCAAGTTTGTTGATAAAGTTTTACCTTTCTATTTTCTTTGAGACTCTATGGCACTGTTATCACCTGGGTGGGTGCTAATCACACTTAGCATTTCAGACAGATCAAGCCTACAGGGGCTACAGACGCCGACAGTGCTTCCACTAATGAGGACGCAGCCAGGAAAGTGTAGGAAGTTGTACTAATGATGAGATACGAGGGGGAAGGGATCATATTAAGAATCATCTCTTCCCCATTAGCTCTCATTGGTTGTTCATCTGTATATGTGTGGGTCGTTTAATGGATTTGCGGTTTCATCTCATAAGGTAAAATTGCTGTACCATTCAGCTAGGGGTGGGTGTATTTTCTATTTTTTTATTGTTTAAGGACTACTCAATAAAATCTATTTTTAATATAAATAATACCCTGTTTGGCAGGTCCTTTATTGACGAATCAAGCCCCATAGACACCCCGTAGTTGTCATCTCCAATCGGCTGACACGGTTTGTTTCCTGCCAGGGGCGTGGAGCCGTACGACCCTCCCACTACCGTCATGGTGCAGCGACAGGAGCCCCAGGGCGTGTCCAGCGTGATCAGCAGCACAGACTTCTTCCAGAGTGAGCAGAACCAGCATCTCATCTTGGAGCACGTGGACAGCTTCCAGCTCCGGGACAAGTACATGTTCGCCACCACCACCAGGGTGAGCCCTCCCAACACCCCCGTTCTTCAATGGAATGGCCCTGCTTGGTCAAAAGTGCCGGGTCAAAAGACCTTCATCAAAGCATTGTTGGTGTGTTTGTTCCCCAAGATTAGCGCAAGATACTGGGTGTGGGAGTCATTGACATTCATTCAAGATTCATCTCTTTATCCAAGCACCCATGAAAGTAAACTAGGTGTGCACTCTTCTGTGCACTCAACTAGGTGTGCACTCTTCTGTGCACTCAACTAGGTGTGCACTCTTCTGTGCACTCAACTAGGTGTGCACTCTTTCTGTGCACTCAACTAGGTGTGCACTCTTCTGTGCACTCAACTAGGTGTGCACTCTTCTGTGCACTCAACTAGGTGTGCACTCTTCTGTGCACTCAACTAGGTGTGCACTCTTCTGTGCACTCAACTAGGTGTGCACTCTACTGTGCACTCAACTATGTGTGCACTCTTCTGTGCACTCAACTAGGTGTCATAAACTTCTCAACACTCTTCAAATCTGGGGAAATAAAACACCACAAATTTATCCCTGACACAGAGTGTGAAAACACTGGCCTTTCATCGATAAGTACATTTTTGGAGTTGGCAACAGTGTGCAACCTCTGGTTGCAATGGTCGACCCTTTGTTACACAATTGCTCTTGGATATATCAATGTTATACATAAGCATTACATTACATTTCAGTAGTTAGCAGATGGTCTTCTCCAGTGTGACTTACACAGGTGACATTTTTACATACAATCCATTTATAAAGCTGTTTTTGCTCAGATTAAGTACCTTGCAAAAGGGGTCAATGGCAGGGCCTCAGTTAGGAGTCATACCCATAGTCTGTTCCCTATCCAGTGAACGCCATTCCTGCTTTCAGCATTTCTTCTGAATGTGTTCAATGCCTCACAAATTCAAACACATGCCAAATAAAATACTAGAAAAAAGGGGAAGTGGAAAAACAAACTGGCGCTAACAGGATTGACCCATTTGTTGTCGCATGTTGTAAATGAAGTCAAATGGGGAATAATGTATTTTCACTTCATATAATATTAATTGGATAGGTTCCATTCTTATTCTCATGCCCATACAGTATTAAACTTTAGTGCTTTGTTATCCCCTGGTAGTGGTGAACAGGTGGTTGACTGGCTGTGTTTTCTGGTTTGTGTTGATAGGACAGGCCTTGGTGCAGTACATTGGTTTGAAATTATTTGGGTTTACGTGGTGTGACACTGTGGAACATACTGCTGTATGAGAGAAGAGATGAGATGGAATTTACTTCTGTCTGTGGTTTGCATTCTTTTGACCACTATCATAGACTGTGAATGCTCTACCAGCTCCACAAGGTCCTTATCTTATCTGTGATGCAATAGTTTTGTCCTGATTCGCCTATGCCTGTATTTGAGGAACTACACCCTTGAGACAAACACTGACCTCTTTGTTTGAAGTGGTTTTGTGTTTTCCGTGCTTGGAAATGGAGTCCTAGTTTGTGTAGTCATGCGTGGTGCATGGTGCGTGTGTGTGTGTATGTGTGTGTCTGTGTGTGTGTATGAGGGAAAATATAAATAGGAGCCTTACCATCCTCCTGTTATACAGGACAAAAAGGAGCAGAGGAAGTGTACAGGCTCAAACCTGATTGGCCAGACTTCTCTGTCATGGGTTCTTATTGGCTGTTACCTCTCTGGCTGTCAGTGGATGTTGCCTTCATTTGACACATGACCATGAAGCCCAGCTATAGTTGTGACATCACAATCTGGTGTCCAGACTCTTGGGCTGCCTTCAAAATCTCATAAATATCTTGTAAATTCATACATTTTTTGATTGCTTCTGAACACATAGCAAGGAAGGGCTGCATTTTAAAGTATTTAAATGCTGCTTTAGTCATACCGCTAGCAGCTTGTGGCAGCTCGTTGCATCCGTTAGAAAGGGGTTGGGCTTTTCCTGCCACACAACTCTTGTAAGACAAACCAAGACAACCCCTTCCTGTTTGTGAGAGGTGTCGCCTTCTCAAGGAAAAATAAAATGTTCAAATTTGTGTCAATCAATCGATTTGCATGAGCACTTTTTGGGGAAATATTGCCATTTACAGTCGGTTTCAATGAGAGAAAGAGCACTACCTGATGTAGTAGGGCCTTAGCTATGCAAACACATTACCATACCCAGTATGTACTTACTGTAACTCTGTGGACTCAAGTCTGTGTGTAAATAAGCTCTCCTTACGTTAAGCTACTTCCTGCTTAAGGGTGGGATCCATCCACATGCTGTTTGTCTTATGGGAGACGCACGAATAACAGATGCACGGTTTTATTTAATTTTCCCTTCAAAGCGGGTGTGAATTAATAGCGCATTTACTCGAGCATTGCTCTGCGTGGGCTGCGGGAGGTGGCATAGCCACCGGGATGAATGCTGAATTCGGGTGAAGTCAGAACAGCTGCTCTCGCTGAGTGGTTCTTGTAATTAATAGCCGTTGATCTCTGTGCTGCTTGCTCATTAAATACAGTAGAATTAGTGAAGACAAGGGCCTCCAAAGGTACTTTCCGTTTTTAAAATTTTTTTAAATATATATAAAGTGGATGCTCGAAAACAAGCTGTTTTGAGTGAAACAATCGCATACTACTGAGGCCAGAAATAAATAAATAAAATTATGATGTTGACCAGCCACAAATTAGGGTTGCAGGTTTATTTTTTTATAGATCAAAAGAGGTTCATCAATCATTATGTGACCTGAATTTGTTGTCAGAACAACAGGAAACGTTCATTGTATATCCATCAATTAATCATTCACACCTGTGCAAACCGGGCCTGTCGTAGGATGCCTCTGGCAGCAGATGCCTGAGACACAAACAACCGTATTAAAACATAGCGTCAGCTAGCTAGCTGAACACTCCTGACGTGGTGCCCTCCTGATCAGCTTTGCCATTTATTTACCTTGTAATAAATAAGAGTAGAATATGGAAACCTGCTCCTAGATTGCTGCTCCTACTCCTGAAGAAACTTTATGAATATAAACCCGGAGCGCATTATGTTCCCTGGAATTGTGGGTAGAGAGCAGGCTCCATGCGCTCATCAGCCACCCCCCTCTCCACTAATAGGATTACCAGTAATGAATATCGCAAATGGTTCTGGCGACCACAATCTGCTAAGACTAATTAAAGCCGCATGGAGAGACCTTCTCATTGACCGTTTCATCCAGCCAATCGCTGTCATTTAGGTCTTCACAAAGACAAACACTTTCTCCAAACATCTTTTCTTTCTTTCTTCCAATTCCAATGGAAAACCCCACTGACAAAAAACAACAAAAAGCAAATGATGCGCCGAGAATGTTGACAAGTTAGTGTTGGCATGTCTTTGTATGCCTACAGTGTGTGCGTGACCCATTTCCTTTGAGCACAGGGCCTGTTTACTGGAAACCAGGGCTGGGTTTGGCCTGCCTCTCTCGTCTCGCCGGTTTCATTTTTCACAGCAGACAGGAGTGATAGATTTCACACAGATTCCCGCAACTTTAGCCTGCCAGGCCAACCGAGAAAAAAGATCTTTCACTCGACAACGGGAGGGCGATACCCATGCGGTGGAGCTGCCACGCTCCCTGCCGCTTGATTGATTTCTCTTGATTCCTTTGGTGGCCCTCGCTGGCACTGGGATCTCCCTGGGGGACACTTTCTCTTTCTCGCTCTCCTTCATCCTTGTTGGGAGATGGGGAACGGTTTTGTGCATTTCTCAGGGTCGCCGAGCAAAAAATGGCAACACGCTCGTTGAATTGTTTGTATAAGTTACAAAGCAAAAAGGAAATGGAAAAGTTAATATTTAAAACTAGTATATAAATAGGAGGACTATAATAACGGCGCTAAAGATGTAGCATACAGTTGAAATCGGAAGTTTACATACACTTAGGTTGAAGTCATTAAAACTAATTTTTAACCACTCCACAGATTTCATGTTAGCAAACTATAGTGTTGGCAAGTCAGTTAGGACATATACTTTGTGCATGACACAAGTAATTTTTCCAACGATTGTTTATAGATCGATTATTTCACTTTTAATTCACTATATCACAATTCCAGTGGGTCAGAAGTTTACATACACCAAGTTGACTGTGCCTTTAAACAGCTTGGAAAATTCCAGAAAATTATGTCATGGCTTTAGAAACTTCTGATGGGCTAATTGACATTATTTGAGTAAATTGGAGGTGTGCCTGGGGATGTATTTTAAGGCCTACCTTCGGCCTAAGTTCCTCTTTGCTTGACATCATGGGAAAATCAAAAGAAATCAGCCAAGACCTCAAAGGGGGAGGGGGAGGGGGAGGGGGAGAGAGAGGGAGAGAGGGAGAGAGGGAGAGAGGGAGAGAGGGAGAGAGGGAGAGAGGGAGAGAGGGAGAGAGGGAGAGAGGGAGAGAGGGAGAGAGGGAGAGAGGGAGAGAAATGGTACAATCGTGAAGTCCCTTCCTTCCCTTCCCTTCCCTATCTTAACTCATAACTTCCCCTGCTGGCTGCTCATGGTAAAACTGCACAGAGGTCAAGGCCCACTTTTATGAATTTCTGTTTGCTTAGCAGTTGTAAAGTCTTATCTCAGACCAAACCCTTTGCAAAGCTCATTTATACACTTCTGGAAAAAGTGGTTTGACCCAGTCAAACTCTTATGAACAAACGTGTAAGTGCGGGCAGCTGTTATGTTTGACCGTTTGATCAGGCTGACATGCAAAGTAAATCCATCCAGAATTCAGGATTTAGAAATCATGAGACAAGAAAGAACAGATGTCAAAAAATATCTTATTTGAAGAGAAGGAATAATAAAAGGCAGTTTAAACACAGATGCAAATATAAAAGGCTATATAAAGTAACATGTGGAAATTAACCAAGTCTCCTCATAAAAGTAGATTAAAGCAGCAATAAAACAGCATTAAAAAGCTGGGCAATGAAGATAAGATTATAATAAAAAAGATTATACAATATATATATATATATATATATAAGTAGCAAGTCTAAAAAACTGTTTTTGAAAGTGTCTTAAAATGGTGACAGACATTGTACTTTTTTATATTTCCAGGCATCGAAGCCAGGAAAAGCCATTAGGAGCAATGAGGAGGCCCTTGCTCGATAACATTGGAGCTCCATTTAGATTATAGAGCATCAGCAGTTCTGTTATGTGTGAAGTTGGCAGTTTGCAAGGGTAACAGACTACAGTGTGTCTTAATGAGCTTCCGTCTACACTTTGAGAGATTATGAGCTTCGATCCTTATAGATAGTTGAGCCGAATCGATTGTCAGTCTGAATTATTGTCCAGTGCTTTTTCTTTGTGACAATGCCTGTTGGTAGAAAGCTATATTAGACCTACGCAGGTCTAATATAGCACCTAGGCAGCACCCTAACCCTAATACAGGAAACCAGGGGTAGGTCTTTCACAGGGCTCTAAGGTGACACATGAGTGATATCACAGCCTACTTTGGGAATGACAACATTGCTGTTGTAGCCCATTTTGCCTTCTTATCAGCACTTCTAGTCTGTAATTACACCTCCAGTTTATGTGATTGTAATGTATGTTATGAAAGTTAAGTATAACTTGATTTTCCTCACTTTATTCTCCATTTACCATTAAACATAGACTGGGAAATTTTCCTTGTTCTTTGTTGAACGTGTGATCCTGTATTGTGTGCTGAAGGCCGTATTTGATTTGATTTGATTGTGTATCCCCGCACTGTAACTTCAGTGAGCTTTAAAAGGGTCTCCAGTGTGCGTGAGTCTCAGAGCAGCGCTGTGAGCTCGTGTTTTTTTGTTTCTTTTATTTTCAGCAGACATTGTGCCCAGGCTCTCGTGGAACACTGGTCTGTTCTGGCAAATCAATAAATGGACACAGTGCATGTAAAACTGGGGCATATTCAACAGCACCGAAACGTAACCTGAACGTTTTTAGAGCGCAAACGGGGCTGAACCGTTTGCAGAGCGAATTAAATGAGCAGTGGCCTTTGTACTGTGTCCAATTGTGGACCGTGTTGCAATATGCTATCCCGCCGCCAACGTGCCCACCACCCTGCGCAATAACATATGAAAGGCCTCCAGAGGATTGTCACAACCATTCAGAGCGAAGTGTCTGTTGAACAGGAGATTTGAAAAGTAGCAGACCTTTGTGCCTGTGGGAGGAGCCCCTGAATGTGTGTGATGTGGGTGTGGGCAGGTGAAGGAAGATGCAGATTATGAACTGGGAAATAAATGACGTCCTTGCCCAGTTGTACGAAAGAGCTGGCTGCCTCTAAATCTGATCTGTTCCGTCGTTGTGTAACAACGCTCTTGTTTAGACTGCTCTCAGAAAATAATCTTTCACTCTTTGTATGTTAGTTGTTTTTGGTTGAAAATGAGGTTTTTGTGGTGACTGTAAATGGAACTGGAAAATGGGTCGCTCTGTTCAGATGGGGAACATTAGCTGGGTGCGTTTACCTCTCCGGCACTTTCCGCCGCTGATTGGGTGTGCGACAGAGAGAAAGGGGGAGAGAGAGGGGGTTCATGGATGGGGAAAGAAGTGGGGGAGAGGGAGGGGGAGGAGAGGAGAGAAAGGGGAAGGATCATTTCCCTTATTATTTCAGTGGCCATTATTATTACTGGGCCGTCTGGTATGTTTATGAGGCTGAGTCTGAATATTGATGGCTGTTAGCCACAGCAACTCATCTCTATTTAAAAAGAATCTTCAACAGGATATATCCCCAGCTCTTTTCACTCTGGTTTACATTTTGCAGATGCAAACAAGCCAAAAATGAGCTCTTCATCCGAGCACTGCAAAAACCAAATCCTAACAAATATTTTAATCCTATATATAGACTTTAGAATTTTATTTCTGTTAATTTTTTTGCTAAATAAAGCAAACTATCTGCCAGTGGGGTGAAAGTTTTACTCATTTCAAGATTTGCCAGTGAAGTAAGAATTTCACTTGTCAAGCAAAAAGTTATCTGAAAACAAGCTAATATTTTCCACTTTTGAGGGAAGTCCATTTACAAGACTAAAACATTTGTTAAGGCAGACATTTTTTGCTGTGAGTGAATCGCCCCTATCTACCATGTAGGTATTGTGTCGGCATGACTGGGATGATCAGAGGCAAATTAACGAACTGTCAGCCCTGGAAACTGACCACCCCCCCACCCCCCACGTCCATTGCCAGCCCTTTCGGGTGATCTGCCAATCAGAAACTACTGTGGCATCAGGGGCTTGCAGGGCGCACAAGGCCTCCGTCTCTTCTATTATTTCTGTGTATATGTTGCAGGTTCAGTTCTGTCTTTAGAGCATTGGGGTATATAAATTGTCTGAGGGTGGATTCCGCATGGATATCATATCAAGTATTTCTTCACACTGAGGATTGTCGATGCATGGGGCAGCCCGTCAGGTTATGTGCTTGCATTGTCGAGGCAGAGACGCTGTAAGTCCAGGCTTGACACAGTTCTGGATGTTCTCCAGCCTGTAGCTAAATGGGGAGCCTAGATGGGCTGAATGGCCTGTTCTCATCGTTTTGATGCTCTTATGTTTCTGCAACTCATGAAAGGGTTCAGCACCGCGTAACCTTGCTGGCATAAACGGGCTGCTGTTTATGCCGTCTGAATTCCAAAGCGGAAGCCGCACTGGGATCGCTTCCGTCTCCCACAGACCTGGAGAGTATGTGAGGGTCCTGTAAAATTAGAGCTTAAGAGTTATCCTTCCGCAGTCACCAGTTAGGTGATTGGCCATGGAGACGGCCGGTGCGGGAGTGACAGGGTGGACCATAGAGCGTGTCACAGCCAAGCCAGCCTGAAAGGCTGCCATTGGAACTCCACGGTTCATTTCCTTCATTTTGATCAGAAATTACTTTATTTTCATTCATGTGTGTAAATATGTCCTAAAATCATTGACATTCATGATTTGCCACTCATGAATCAAACTAGCATCCGACCGTGTTACACCATGTACTTTGCGTAGTAAGATATATTTCATTCTTATAGAGGTTATATGAGTCCAGTAGAGATCAAATGTAACTGGGTTGAGAGTCAGTTCCACTTCAGTAAATTCAGGAAATTAATCATTCAAATCCAGTAACTGAATTTAAGTGCCTATAGAACATTATGGCTTTTTTAAAAATTCAGTCTCCTGAATTTAAATTAAATCAACCCCAACTATGATATGTACTTTATCAAGGTAAAATTTACTCTGTCAGAGTTAATTCAATGCAGAACATTTTTCTGTGTAATACTAATTATGGCTGTACCATATCTAGATGGTATGTCCCTCTGTCATGTTGAGAATAACCCTAATCTGTACTCACTGTGTTTGCCTGTACCCCCTCTCACTGTTGTCCTAGACTCTCTTGGGGAGCAAAGAGCCCTCTTCCGTCCAGCTGTGGGTCTCCTACAACCGCCAGCCAATGAGAGCTGCCCAGATCATGACCCGCCACCCAATCACTGTGAGTACCCACAATACAGTTTGAGAGGGAATGTGTCTCAGAATGGCACAGGAGTCATGACTGTGCAGTCACTCCTGGCTTACAGCCATTCTGTTTGTTTAGCCTGTTTAACCTGATTCTCTCTAGAATACTGTAACTGCAGTACCTTGGCACTAGTAGCCTCTCAGCCTATATTAGCTGGAACAAGTGACTCAGCCGAAGGACTATAGCCAGGTTCTGAACACGAATATGTGTGTCTACATACATATTAATTTGTACATACATACATAGAGTGGTGGTACTGTGTGTATTTTTCAATTTAAAATGTTTTTCATTAAGAAAAATACCAAAATAATAATTAGTATGACATTTTTTAAATCAAATATTAAATGATATACAAATTAATATATTCTACAGAGACTGTGGCAATAATGTGATGAATATTGTATTTATTTTCACATTTGGATATTTTGCATATTTCAATGTGCTTTGGGTTTTTTTCACGAGGAGCATTTTACTGAATCGCCAAACTGGTTGTGTCTCCTCTATTTGTCCCCCTCCTCTTCAGGAGTACTACATTGCAGATGCCTCAGAGGATCAGGTCTTTGTGTGCGTGAACCATGCAAACAATGTCACGCATCTGTACATCTCTGACGCGGAGGGCCTGGCCTTCTCACTGTCCCTGGAGAACGTGCTGTACTTCAGCCCTGAGGGCACTGGCAGCAACACTCTAATAAGGTACAATGCTAATGCAGTCTGATCAGGTACAGTGCTAATGCTAATACAGTCTGACTAGGTACAACATTAATGCTAATACAGTCTGATTGGGTACAATGCTAATGCTAATAGAGCTCCGTAGTCCCGCCCACTTTGGTGACGAACTTCTGGTGACACTTTTCGGAAGAAAATATAATGGGAGTCAATGGACTGAAAAAGTTTTTTTTCTTTATTCAGGCAGCTAGATGTTCAAAACACCCAAGAGAGCGGTTGTCATATTTTTAAATAATTTATGAAATTGGTAATTTGAAATTATGTCCAACAAATAAACAACAAGAGTGTTTTCAAAAAAACAACCAAAACGACTACAACATCCGGTCTACTCACTTGCTTACACTGCTGAAGTGAAAGCCATAAAGCTGACACTTTTGACATGGCCAGACTGATAGTGATTCTCGCCCTTGGTGATACTGTTAGTTTCACTCCCGTAATAAGACAAAGTGATAGCCATTTTCGCTAGCAGAGTGACCGGTAGCTACTTCTTTGCCCGGTAGCTTACATAATAAGTTACAAGAGCAGACCGAGTGTTAGCTATTTTCGCTAGCAGAGCGGCCGCCCGGTAGCGACTTCGTTAGCTAGCAAAAGCGGGAGCCAGCTATGTACGACCGGGGATTCTGGGTAGTGTAGTTATGTTTCTCAAACTCCGTTAATTATACGTAAAAAATTTGATTTAAACGCAGTGATGAGTATGTAATGGACTATGTATCACATACAGATCCTTTCCAAAAAATTTGAATATCATGGAAAAGTTTTTTTTTTTTCATAATTCCATTCAAAAAGTGAAACTTTCATAGATTATAGATTCATTGCACACAAAGTGAAATATTTCTAGCCTTTATTTGTTTCATTTTTCATAATTTTGGCTTACAGCTCCAGAAAACCCCCAAAACAGTATTTCAAGAAATTAGAATAGTGTGTCAAAAATCAGCATTTACTTCAGTTATTTCAGAGAATGAATGTTTTAGACTGAGTGTCACACACTGTACGTGGTGGTTTTTGAAGCACTGACTCCAGCCTCAGTCCACTCCCTCTGCATCTCCGCCAAATTTTGGAATCGTCTTTGCTTGACAATCCGCTGAAGCCTACGGTCATCTCTTTTGCTTGTGCACCTTCTCCTGCCACATTTTTCCCTTCCACTAAACTTTCTATTGATATGCTTGGACACTGCACTCTGTGAACAGCCAGCCTCCTTAGCGATGACCTTTTGTGGCTTACCCATCTTCTGGAGGGTGTCAATGATGGTCTTCTGGCCAATTGTCAAGTCTGCAGTCTTCCCCATACTGAACCAAACTGAGATAAACTTTGCAGGTGTTTTGAGTAAATTAGATGATAGTGTGACACTCAGTCTAAAACATTCATTCTCTGAAATAACTGAAGTAAATGCTGATTTTCGACACACTTCTAATTTCTTGAAATACTGTTTTGGGGGTTTTCTGGAGCTGTAAGCCAAAATTATGAAAAATGAAACAAATAAAGGCTAGAAATATTTCACTTTGTGTGTAATGAATCTATAATCTATGAAAGTTTCACTTTTTGAATGGAATGATGGAAAAAAAAACAACTTTTCCATGATATTCTAATTTTTTGGAAAGGATCTGTATATGTAAAAAGTTTGGTCCATACAATGCCATATATCATCATACGGGTGAGGGGTTGTTCCCGAAGTGGGGAAAAGTAATGGCTTCCGGCAGTCTTCCGGGACCAGCCAGGGATAAGAGGGGGCGGGACTATGGAGCTCTATACAGTCTGACCAGGTACAATGCTAATGCTTATACAGTCTGACCAGATACAATGCTAATGCTAATACAGTCTGATCAGGTACAATGCTAATGCTAATACAGTCTGATCAGGTACAGTGCTAATGCTAATACAGTTGGGGTGTAACAGTACACAAAAGTCACGGTTCGGTACGTACTTCGGTTTTGAAGTCACGCTTTGGTAACAGAGTGCATAATTGCTGCGTCGTGGATTGTCTAGGCTACACTCGGACTCAGATAAATGGAAAAAAGATACGCTTATCTGAGTCCGAGTGTAGCCTAGGCGATCCACGACGCAGCAATTATGCACTCTGTTACCGAATGTGACTTCAAAACCAAACCGTGACTTTTGTGTACCATTACACCCCTATAATACAGTCTGACTAGGTACAGTGCTAATACAGTCTGATCAGGTACAATGCTAATGCTAATACAGTCTGATCAGGTACAGTGCTAATACAGTCTGACTAGGTACGACAGTAATGCTAATACAGTCTGATCAGGTACAATGCTAATGCTAATACAATCTGATCAGGTACAATGCTAATGCTAAAACAGTCTGATCAGGTACAATGTTACTGCAAATACAGTCTGATCAGGCACAATGCTAATGCTAATACAGTCTGATCAGGTACAATGCTAATACAGTCTGACTAGGTACGGCGTTAATGCTAATACAGTCTGATCAGGTACAATGCTAATACCAATACAGTCTTATCAGGTACAAGGAAATGGTGTGATTAATGAAATGTGACAGTCCTGATGTGTATGCCTCTGGGCAGGTACTTTGCGAGCGAGCCGTTTGCAGACCTGCACCGTGTTGAGGGTCTGAGGGGGGTCTTCATCGCCACGCTAATCAATGGTTCTCTGACCGAGGAGAACATGCGCTCCGTAATCACATTCGACAAGGGAGGCACCTGGGAGCTGCTACAGCCCCCGAGTACTGACAGCCTGGGGGGCAGGCTGGACTGCCAGGTACCATTCACTATCTGTGTGTGTGTGTGTGTGTGTGTGTGTGTGTGTGTGTCTGCGTGTGCGCCCATGTGTGCACTGCATGCCCATTTGCGTGTGTGTTTGTGTGTGTGCACTGCATGCCTGTGTGTGTGTGTACATATGTTTGTATGTCTGAGTGTATATGTGAGTGTTCCTGCCTGTCTGAGTGTATGTCTGTGTGTGCCTGCCTGTGTTTGCGTGTCTGAGTGTGTGTGTGTGTGTGTGTGTGCCTGCCTGTGTTTGCGTGTCTGAGTGTGCCTGCATGTGTGTGTGCCTGCCTGTGTTTGTGTGTCTGAGTGTATGTGTGTGTGTGTGTGTGTGTGTGTGTGTGTGTGTGTGCCTGCCTGTGTTTGCGTGTCTGAGTGTATGTGTGTGTGTGTGTGTGTGTGTCTGCCTGTGTTTGCATGTCTGAGTGTATGTCTGTGTGTGCCTGCGTGTGTTTGCGTGTCTGAGTGTGTGTGTGTGTGTGTGTGTGTGTGCCTGCCTGTGTTTGCGTGTCTGAGTGTGCCTGCATGTGTGTGTGCCTGCCTGTGTTTGCGTGTCTGAGTGTATGTGTGTGTGTGTGTGTGTGCCTGCCTGTGTTTGCGTGTCTGAGTGTATGTGTGTGTGTGCCTGCCTGTGTTTGCGTGTCTTAGTGTATGTGTGTGTATGTGTGTGTGTGTGTGTGTGTGTGTGTGTGCCTGCCTGTGTTTGCATGTCTGAGTGTATGTGTGTGTGTGTGCCTGCCTGTGTTTGCGTGTCTGAGTGTATGTGTGTGTGTGCCTGCCTGTGTTTGCGTGTATGTGTGTGTGTGCCTGCCTGTGTTTGCGTGTTTGAGTGTATGTGTGTGTGTGTGTGTGTGTGCCTGCCTGTGTTTGCGTGTCTGAGTGTGCCTGCATGTGTGTGTGCCTGCCTGTGTTTGCGTGTCTGAGTGTGCCTGCATGTGTGTGTATTTATATTGCTGCTGAAGATGTGTGCCTCCCTCCTCCTCCTCCTTCTTCTCCCCCAGCTCTCAGAGGGCTGCTCTCTGCACCTGGCTCAGCGCTGGAGCCAGCTACTGAATGTGCAGCTGCGCAGGGCGCCCATCTTGTCCAAGGAGTCTGCTCCTGGGCTCCTCATGGCAACAGGTGGGTCTCACCACTGCGATGGGAGGGGGTTATCACAGCAACAGGCCAGCTTAATCACGGCCACTGTGCGGGCAGCTCCATAGTTACTGCCCGTGTTGTGGAAACTTCTCTCCTCTTCACCTAGCTGCTAAATTGAGCTGTTTGTTCAGTCAGGGAACAATAGGAAAGTCTGGTCTCATCACCGCTCTGACACAGAGGAGACGATTGCAAAGCTGCTGCACCCAGAGGATAATGAACCCACGCAGCACCTCTGCCTCTCCCCCTGCCCCCCCCCTCCCCTCCCCCTCCCCCCTCTTCCAGTGCAGGCAGGTCTCCATCACGTGCTTCTCACTCCGCCTGCTAAGTGTTTTCCAGGTGATGGTGTGCCATAGCCCGAAATGAACCTGGATGCTTCGCCGCCATCTTATTAGTATAATAAAGTTTTATAGTAAATTAAGCAACATATACTTAAATGTATTACTTTAATTAAAACCTAAATGCATAAGGGTATATAATTAGCATATTTTATGTCACTGATATTGTTATTATTGATTTGCTTTTAATTTAGTGATTACCTGATTATTACGTGGAATTAACTTAACGCATATTTCAATTAGTGTATATTTTGAAATGTTAAGCTCAAAGATCTTTGCTTGGCTGCGGTACAAGGCTTAATTAAATCGAAACAAATTAAACGCACTATTGTTCCCAGAATTAATGTTATAATTTCTAATTGAAGACCAGGACATTTTGCAGGGAGACTGTCACGGGGCAGGTTCTATAGCACACGCACACACTGTTGCAAGCTGCTTTGCTAGCGCTTAAGAAAATCTCTGTCTGAAATTCCTCAGGTGCTAGTAGTATAAGATTCGGTGAAGAAGCGTGTACCAGGGTGCGCCTGGTGCTTAAACTTGTGGGGTCAAGCGGACGGCGCTGACTCACTCTGTTCTCTCCCAGGGGTTGCTGGCTTGTAAACGGCGTGTGTAAGCAGATCTTTCTTTCTCCGAGCCTGTCATAAATACCTTTTCCAGTTGAGCCGCGAGGGTCGTCGCCCACGCCGTGCTGACGTTTTTGATACAAAGGTCTGGAAGGGTGTTCTCCAAACGTTCACGGAACGCGATGACGGGGGTTAGCTTAAGATCTCGGTCAAATATGTATTTGAAATGCATGTTAAAATAGGAAAAAAAGCACCTCCAGATCCCTGAGATTTTTTGAAACCATTACAATGGCATGAACAAAAGAACATACAAGAATATTGGTGAAAATGGATGTTTATTTTAAAAAATATCAGTAACTTGTAGGAAGTTTACTGTTATCTAAAGAGCTAAAGTATTTGCAATTATGATTTGACCCATATTGATTGGTGAAGCTTAATTTAGGGCCAGTTACAGCTTAGTGCTCCACTGACCGTCTTGCTGAGACTTCTGGCTCCTGTCATTCTAAAATGGCGGGTGGACTTGCAGGACAGCGTTATGGAGATGATAGCGGTGTGAATCCAATCCTTTTTGTGTATTTTGCTGGTCTTGTGGCATTGCTTTGATTACAGCTTTATTTATCTCTCGCTCCAGTGGTGGTTGTCTAGCCAAATTAAATGTAGCTGCTGCAAGTGGCTTTTCCTGTTGACTCCCTGTCCCATGTGTCTTTCCCTCTAGGGTCCGTTGGGCGCAGTCTGGCCAACAAGCCCAACGTTTACGTGTCGAGCAGTGGGGGAGCGCGGTGGAGAGAGGTGAGCGGTGGCGCAATACATCGTGGGTCAGGGCCACTCTGCTACCTCGCCCCTAACGCAGAGCAAACGGTGTCAAACAATGTACAAGTGCGGCACTGAAGATACTCGCCATGGCAACAAGCATGCGTGCATGTAATGAGCGTGTCATGTGCTGTGCACAGAACCGGAACACTTAACCCTTTGTTGTAAAGTAATGGTATGAGTGCCAGCTAGATGCCAGGTTCAGTATTAGCACCTGTCAGGTGGTGCGTGGAGCAGAGGCTAATGGAGAACATGCTCTCCCCCTCACCCCTTCCCAGGCCCTGACTGGTCCTCACTTCTACTCCTGGGGGGACCATGGAGGCATCCTGATGGCCATCATGCAGGGGATGCCCACCAGGACACTCAAGTGAGCCTCTCGTCTCTCTCAGACACATGTTGATGGTGATAGCTGTGTGATGGTGATAGCTGTGTGCGTGTTTCTGTCTGTCTCTAGTCGACGTGCGGATGCGTGATATGATGGTGATAGCTGTGTGCGTGTGCGTGTTTCTGTCCATCTCTAGTCCACGTGCTGATGCGTGATATGATGGTGATAGCTGTGTGCGTGTTTCTGTCCGTCTCTAGTCCATGTGCTGATGCGTGATATGATGGTGATAGCTCTGACTTGTCTTGTATCAGGTTCAGCACTAATGAGGGAGAGACGTGGTCAGACTTCACCTTCTCCACCAGTGATGTGTACGTGTACCAGCTGCTGACGGAGCCCGGGGAGAAGAGCACCGTCTTCACCATCTTCGGCTCGTACGCCTCGCAGCAGCACAGCTGGCTCATCCTGCAGGTTAATGCCAGCAGAGCTCTGGGTGAGTGAGCAGGGCTTCTACTGCTGTACCGTCTGCACACGTGCCTCGCTGTGCTTGTGCTATCTGGCGCAATCTTGCTGTGCCTCCTGTGGTACTGCGGTGTGTGTACGCGCGCGTGTTTGCGTTCATGCATGACCGTGTGTGTACGTGTGCGCTGGGTGTTCCACTATCTGTGTGTACTTGTGTGTTTCAGTATCTGTGCGCGCTGCAGCATAATTTTGTGTGCGTACGTGTGTATGAGTGTGTTGTGTTTCCGCGCCAGTGTGTGTACTGTCTCAGCGATGTTGTGTGCGTACGTGTGTATGAGTGTGTTGTGTTTCCGCGCCAGTGTGTGTGCTGTCTCAGCGATGTTGTGTGCGTACGTGTGTATGAGTGTGTTGTGTTTCCGCGCCAGTGTGTGTGCTGTCTCAGCGATGTTGTGTGCGTACGTGTGGATGAGTGTGTTGTGTTTCCGCGCCAGTGTGTGTGCTGTCTCAGCGATGTTGTGTGCGTCTGTGTTTAGGGGTCCCGTGCACGGAGAGAGACTACAAGCCGTGGTCTCCTTCTGACGAGCGAGGGAACGCCTGCCTGCTGGGCCGACAGGTGGTGTACAAACGCCGCACGCCCCACGCGACCTGCTTCAACGGCGAGGACTTTGACCGGCCCCTCACCGTGTCTAACTGCTCCTGCACCCGCCAGGACTACGAGTGGTACCTGCCCCTCCCCCTTCGTTTCGCACGCAGATCGGCCGTCTCGGAGGAAGAGCCGCTAACTAACTTGCCTCCGCCTCTCCCTTCCCCCCCCGCAGCGACTACGGCTTCAAGCTCAGCGAGGATCTGTCTCTGGAGGTGTGCATTCCTGACCCGGAGTTTTCCGGAAGGCTGGACTCTCTGCCCGTGCCCTGCCCCGCAGGGACCACGTACCTCCGCAGCAAAGGGTCAGGAGCCGAACACTCTTACACACACACACAATACAGAAACCTGATCCTGGAGAGTTGCGGGGTCTGCTGGTTTTTGTTGTTACTCAGAAATTGGTCAATTATGCCAGTGCCGACTGGGGCCTGCCTCTCTCAGGGTATGGGAGGGTTCAGTCAGATGGGGATCCACGTTTCATTGCTCTCGGGCCCTCCCCGCTGGCCGATAAGGGTGCTTGTAAGGCTACATGTCAAAGCTGCATATGAAAGGTCCTTCCGATGCTGCTCTGTGTTTTTAAAATCTTTTTTAAACCTCTTTTTAAATAATACATTTTTGGTATTTCCTTATAATGAGCGTATTTTTAAAAGGGGAAAGGTTGGCACACTGATTTGTATTTGTGCCGTGTTATTTAAAGTGTGAGAGCGTGGTCAGTAAAGATGTTCCAGTTAAAGATGTTTGAGCCGGCAGCTCAGTTGCAGGTGATAATATGGACTTCCTGTGAAAGAAGGACAGAGATGTTTAGTGTCCGGTATGTCTCCATCTCTCCCTCAGAGCCAGCCATACTGCTGCTCTTTATTTTCATGTGCTAATAGCACAGCCTAGTGGGGGAAACTGGAATGTATATATATATCAGCAGTATGTTGGTGTCAAATCTGTAGGGGGAAAAAAAGGTGAACTGGGTTATCCTTATCTTATGGTGTGTATGCGTTGGAATGTCGCACTGCATGTTTGTTTGTTTGTGTGTGTGTGTGTGTGTGTGTGTGTGTGTGTGTGTGTGTGTGTGTGTGTGTGTGTGTGTGTGTGTGTGTGTGTGTGTGTGTGTGTGTGTGTGTGTGTGTGTGTGTGTGTGTGTGTGTGTGTGTTGTGTGTGTATCTCTCAGTGTATTAACCTAGTTCTATGTGTTTCAGGTACAGGAAAGTGTCGGGGGACAGCTGCTCTGGAGGTGATGTAGAGGCCAGACTGAATGGAGAAATGCTGCCATGTCCTATTGGAGGTCAGAGCCTAGCTTCACTCTGAGTAACACACATACGCATGCACACACACACACACACACGCAAACACAAGCGTGCACGTACACACACGCACGCACACACAGCGCTACCTGTAGCACAGCGCCACAGCAAGATCATCAGAGTTTAGTAGAGTGCATTTTAAGTGGCTCTGTGCTGCTGAGTCAGGTTGAGGCCCTGCCAGCTACATATGGGGCATCCTCAGAGACCAGCTCATGGGGCCCAGCTCAGCGTTTAGGGCCTGGGGGCCTCTCTCTAACCACAGCCGTGCCACTTAACAATTTCCCAGCTCTGCTCTTTCAAAGCCATAAAAAGAGAAGACGATGACATCAGTGTGAACGCCTGGGGAACAGGCCTGTGTGTGGATCTCTTAAGTGTGTGTTCGCCAAACTTAGGAGTGAATTTGGGGTGAAAGGGGAGGGGTTATTCAGAGGTCAGGATCTAGAACTGTGGTTTCAGAACTGTGGGTTGAGACCGAGTTGTTGGTTGTGAGTCGGGTCACTAGACTAAATTACAGTAGTTACATTTGGGCCTTTGGGCATGACTCTGTTATCCAGACGTACCACATCTTACATCTTTTTTTGAAACTCCCAGTCCATTTGTACAGTTTAGACAATCTCTTTTTGTGGGAGTTTTTGATATTGTTTCAGTTAGTGCATTTTTTATTGGCCCAGGCTTTTTATGTGCACTTAAAGATATTTTTGATACTTACAGAAGTTTGATGACCGGTTTCTTCCATTGACTGATCAATGGAAACTGATACTTAAGCGCCGCCTTTCCTGTGACGCATGTTTGTTCCCCGCGCTACCCACAGAGAGTAACGAGTTCATCCTGTACGCCGTGCGTAGCTCCATCCACCGCTACGACCTGTCCACCGGCACCGACCAGCCACTGCCCCTCTTAGGCCTGCGCGAAGCCATCGCCCTCGACTTCGACTACGAAAGGAACTGCCTGTACTGGGCCGACATCGCCCTGGATACCATACAGGTGAGCATGCTCACTCTCTCTATCTCTCTCACACACACACACACACACACACACAGCCTGTACTGGGCCAACATCGCCCTGGATACCATACAGGTGAGCATGCTCACTCGATCTCTATCTCTCTCTCACACACACACACACACACACACACACACACACACACACACACACACACACACACAGCCTGTACTGGGCCGACATCGCCCTGGATGCTCACTCTCTCTATCTCTCTCACACACACACACACACACACAGCCTGTACTGGGCCGACATCGCCCTGGATGCTCACTCTCTCTATCTCTCACACACGCACGCACACACACACAGCCTGTACTGGGCCGACATCGCCCTGGATACCGTAGAGGTGAGCACGCTCACTCTCTCTATCTCTCTCACACACACACACACACACACACACACAAACAGCCTGCAAGGGGCCGACATCGCCCTGGATAGCATACAGGTCCACATGCTCACTCTCTCTATCTCTCACACACACACACACACACACACACGCGCGCGCACACACACACACACACACACAAACACACACTCTGCTGTGTTTAGTACACACTCTCATCCCACCTCTCTGTGTGACATCACAGAGGCTGTGTCTGAATGGGAGCTCAGGGCAGGAGGTCATCGTGCGCAGTGGGCTGCAGAACGTGGAGGCACTGACCTTTGACCCCATCAGCAGGCTGCTGTACTGGGTGGACGCAGGCTCTCAGAAGATAGAGGTGAGGGGGGGGTTCAAGGCTTGCTCAAGCACAGCATGCACCACACACAAGCTATGCTATGATTTTAGACAGGACTGCATTCTTATTTCAGCCTTTTGGTTTAAAACAGAGGTGTGTAGAGCTGAAGAATTAATGAATTACTGTCAAATGTTCTGCACACAACGTTTTTATTCCAAACAAGGCTGAAACGATTTCAGCATGTTGCCGTTTATAGTGAAATACAAAAACACAAAGCACCATTTTCATTGTGATGGCAATATGCTGAAAAGTTTGAATCTTTTAGCTTTTTTTTTTTTTTTTTAACTCATTCAATGCCAGAGTGTTCTGGAACACTAAGCCTCAGCAGGCTGCCGACATTCAAAATTTTTAGATTGATCCTGTCAATGTGCAAACTTCTAATAAAACACATTATTTTACTTATTCCAACATAATTTTTTGTTGATGAAGATTGATCTCTAGCTCTAAATAGCACACCTTCTGGTTCAGTTCACTATATTAGAACAATGTCAAAAACAATATTGATGGAAAATAAACAATTTATATTCAATGCTTCTTAGTATGGTTAGTATGACTCTTACATTGGTGATGTGTAATAATAGTGAAAACAGTTTTCCATAAGAATCACCTCTTGCATACGTAAAAATGTACAATAAACATGCTCATTGGGTCGAGAGTTGGACTGCGGACTGCGCTACACGGTCTCCCCATTTAGCATCGTTTTGCATAAAACCATAGACCGTGAACACGGTAAACTGTACGCGCACGCCTGTGTATGGTCACGAGTGTGTGGTCACGAGTGTGTGGTCACGAGTGTGTGGTCACGAGTCTGTGGTCACGAGTGTGGTCCCCGGACCGTCTCTCTCTCCCCAGGTGGCCAATCCGGACGGAGATCTGCGTCGCACCCTGATTAACTCCACCGTGCTGGAGCACCCCAGAGCCCTGGTTCTGATGCCCGGAGAGAGGTACAGTCTAGCCATGCGCATCCGCGCTTTTTACTTTGTACATTTCTGGGGGTTTTTTCCCTTGCCCCCTCTAAAGGACAGTGGCCAGTTGAGTTTGCCCTGGTTTTGTATGCTTTGCTTGGTTCAGACAGTGAGAGGGGAGGGGAGGGGAGGGTAGAGGAGGAGACGCAGCTCAGCAGGTGCCATGGCAGGGGGTCAGGCAGGGAGAGGGGAGGGGAGGGGAGACAGCTCAGCAGGTGCCATGGCAAGGGGTCAGACAGGGAGGGGGGGCTTGTGTGGCTTGAGTGTCCTGCCCTGAAGATTGTGCCAGACGTCTCGCCATATGGTTTTTTACTTCTTTTTTTTTCATTTTCTCATAACCACCCCTTCTGTTTGGAAGGTCTGACATAGCGGATATCATTTATTTATAATTTTACTTTACTATTTTTTTTTTTACACAATAATTTGGTACCTAACATGGGGCTTCCCATCCTAATTTGGAACTGCAGCTGAGCTGCATTCATGCATGCCAATTCTGGAAAACTGATTGCTGTTTGGGAGGACTATAGACCCCCTCCTTGCTCTGATGGAGGACCCCAGCAGAAGTAGTATTGTGTAGGCCTCTCTGATTTTGAATGCCTGTGCTGTGGATGTGTTTTGCTGTTGGATGTTGGATGTTGGATGTGTTACTGGTGTTCGAGTCCCTCTGCCCTGTGTGTGTCTCCAGTCTGATGTTCTGGACAGACTGGGGCGAGCGTGCGGCCGGGGTGTACCGTAGCTGGATGGACGGCTCTAACGCCTCCTGCATCGTGTCGGAGGGGGTGCGCTGGCCAAACGGCATTGCGGTGGACGAGCACTGGCTGTACTGGACAGAGGCGTTTGGAGACCGCATCGAGAGGGCCGACTTCCATGGCCAACTGCGCAGCGTGCTGATGGAGGGCCTGCCCCACCCCTACGCCATCGCCGTGTTTAAGGTTCACTGCCTAATGAGGACCCACAAACACACACACACACACACACACACACACACAGGGCCTGCCTCACCCCTACACCATCGCCGTGTTTAAGGTTCACTGCCTAATGAGGACCCACACACACACACACACACACACAAATGCACACACAAACACACACACACACACTGGGCCTGCCCCACCCCTACACCATCACTGTGTTTTAAGGTTTACTGCCTAACTAGAACACACAAACGCACACACACAGGGCCTGCCTCACCCCTACGCCATCGCCGTGTTAAAGGTTTACTGCCTAACGAGGACACGCACGCACGCACGCACGCACACACGCACACACGCACACACACACACACACACACACACACACACACACACACACACACGCACACACGCACACACACACACACACACACACACACACACTTCCTGCCCCACTCCTACGCCATCGCCATGTTTAATATTTTAACATTTACTGGCCAGCAGGAAACGCACAGAATTTTCATCATGGAGATACTAAAGAGAATGTATATTTTTGTGTGTGTTCTTTCAGAATGACATCTACTGGGATGACTGGTCTAGGATGGGCATATACAAGGCCCCAAAATCTGGCAGCCCAGTTGGCGAACAGCTGGTGGGCCGGCTGTCTGGGGTCATGGATCTCAAAATCTTCTACAAGGGCAAAACCAGAGGTGAGTCCTCTCAAACTGGGGAAGGACAGAGGCACACAATCTGTCTGCTCATAGAATATCTCTGACAGTGAATCTCTGTTACCTTCCCTTGTTATCTTGGGGTGATTTGGCTTCAACACTGGCATATTAACATCCATTTGGGGTAGCTAATGACTGGTAGTACTCAAACTTTAACCTTTAAATAAATGTGAGGTTGCTGGGTGACTTATTTGGTTAAGCCCCATGGTCTCAGATCGAATCCAGACCGTACCAGGGCCGACTGGCCGGTAGCTGCATAGGGTGACGTACAATTGGCAATTGCGTCCAGGGTTTACTCTCGCAGGGCCGACCCTGGAGAGCCGCAGGGTCTGCTTATTTTGGTTTTCATTTTAAGAGCAACCATTTCAGACCCAAGAAACCAGGTTTAACTGATCAGGTAAGTCCTGAGCAACAATGAAAACCAGCAGGCCCTGTGGCTCTCTGGGATCAGAGCGATTCCCTGAGTGTCTGAATGAGAGACCCTGTGTGGTCCTACGCCGTCCTGCTCGGTCCCGTTTCTCTGACGCCATCTCTGTGCGCGTTTCTGTTCCTTCCCCAGGTCACAACGGCTGCGCTGACCAGCCCTGCAGCCTGCTCTGCCTGCCCCAGCCGGACCATCGCCACACCTGCGTGTGCCCAGACGGCGTGCCCAGCACGCGCCTGCCCTCAGGCCAGCTGCAGTGCCAGTGCCCCAGCGGCTACCAGCTGCACGACAGCATCTGTGTGAAACACGGTGTGTGTGGAGCGCAAAGATGAGATCCTGCAGAACACACACACACACTTGCCTACAACCGACACTTTACTGCACAAGCAGTGCAGCGCTCTGAGTTTTGTCTGACAGTCTGAGGGTTTGTGATGTGCAAAACTTGTATTACACTTGCAGGAGGCAGGGATTTGGTAGAGGGAGATATATGAGTGGAGGTGGGGCTATACAGTGTATTTATTGTCTATTTAAATGCCTCCTAAAAATCTATCTGTAAACTGCAATCAAAAGTGTGAATTTATATTGTATTAAAAAAAAGTGCTAAACCTGTATTAAATGGAAATGCATACTTGCAAATGTATACAATTCATATGAATGTAAATGAATTGAAATGCTGCTCATCACTGAAGATAAAGTAACGGGTCCTGTCAGAGGACTGTAAGGAATGTTATTTATCAAGGACAAAGCAGGAGTGTGCACATCCGACATAACTGGCAACCAAAGGATAAAGACCAATGAAACCTGAAGAGAAATTGCAGTGCCAGTAGTTTGCCAGTAGTTTGTTTTGAGAAGCTCATGTATGAAAAATGCTGAATGAGTACAGATGTCTGAGGTCCCTGGCTCTGTTCATCCCCCTCACTGTCCCCGTCTGTCTGTCTGTCTGTCTGTCTGTCTGCACCCCCTCCCCCACCAGAACACACATGCCTGCCCAACCAGTACCGCTGCTCCAACGGAAAATGCATCAGCAGCATCTGGAAGTGCGACAGCGATAATGACTGTGGAGACATGAGCGATGAGCAGGAGTGCCGTAAGTTTCCCTCTCAAACAGTGGAGCCGCACCATGGAAATATGCATTTTTTATTTGCTCTTCATGTCAAATTCTTACTAGTGTTGTATGCAGTTTTGGCTACGTATTAGCACTACGACTACTACTTCTATTGTTGAAATATACAGTGCCCTCCACAATTATTGGCACCCCTGGTAAAGATGAGTAAAAAGGCTTAATCTCACACTGAAAAAATTAGAGAAATCCAGCCTTTAATTGAAGTAAATATATTCTGAGGAAAAAAAAATCCCTCATCAAGAAATAATTATTTTTAACAAAACCACGTGTGCCAGTTATTGGCACACCTGCATTTAATACTTTGTACAACCTCCCTTTGCCAATAAAACAGCACTGAGTCTTCTCCAGTAACATCTAATAAGGTTGGAGCTTATTTACTCCGCGTTGTTTCGTGGTACTGTATTGCTAGTTTTATGTACTTCAGATGCATGTCAATCAGACAGACCTGTCAGTCTTGCCATGGAGCTTTACATCCTTCCCACTGCCCCTCCCATTGCAGCCACAACCGCATGTGACCCAGCCGTGCAGTTCCGCTGTGTGACCTCAGGCTCCTGCATCCCACTGGCCTTTAAGTGCGACCACGAGGATGACTGTGGGGACAACAGCGACGAGGATCACTGCGGTGTGTGTGTGTGCTTGTGTGTGTTGTGTTTGGTGTGTGTCTGCGTGCGTGCGTGTGTGCGCGTTGTGGTGTGTGTGTGAGTTGTGTGTGCGTGAGTGCGTAAAGTTTTGTTGCGTGTGTTCAGTAGCAGCATTGTGTCCTCCCACAGAGAGTCACCGGTGTGGACCAGGAGAGTTCATGTGTGCTCGAGGCGTGTGTATCCGTGATGCCTGGCGCTGCGATGGGGACAATGACTGCAGGGACTGGTCTGATGAGACCAACTGTACTGGTGAGAGGAGTGCTCCTTATCTCTCTCCTCCTCCCTCCTCTGCCGCTCTCCAGTGTCTATCTTTCTGTCAAACACTCTCTATTTATTTATGTATCAAATTCAAATTCATATTGCATCATTGGCGGGAAGTACTGCTCTAGGTATTGCCATAGCAGATGGCAACACAAACCAGAGTTCACGCAAGGATTTTTTTTTTTTTCCGGCGAATGTCCGTGGAAGGATTTCAGTTTTGTGCTTGTTTTTCTTACTGTATAAAGATGAAAAAATGTGAAAAAAGATGAAAAATGAATTCATAAAAGTAAGGTTTTCTTATTTCTGAATGGTTTGCAAGGAAGTACATCTATCACTCTTTCTCAGTTGACTTCGATTCAGTTCGGTACTATCTACACAAGAAACAGAATTTATAAAGTGCATGTATATTTACATCTGTCTCTCTCAGTGGGACAGCACACCTGTGAGGCTAGCAGTTTCCAGTGCCACACAGGCCACTGTATTCCGCAGCGATGGGTCTGTGACGGAGATGACGACTGCCAGGACGGCTCTGACGAAGCGCCTTCCAGCTGCGGTTAGAAACCCCGCCCCCTGCTCTGTGCATGCTCACAATGACACAAACCCTGCTCACTGCAGTTAGAAACCCTGCCCCATGCATACTCACAAAAACACAAACCCTGCCCACTGCGGTTAGAAACCCTGCCCCCTACCCTGTGCATGCTCACAACTGCACAAACCCCGCCCACTGAGGTTAGAAACCCCGCCCCATGCATGCTCACAAAAACACAAAACCCCACCCCCTGCCCTGTGCATACTCACAATCACACAAACCCCACCCATACTCACAATCACACAAACCCCACCTGCGGTTAGAAACCCCGCCCCCTGCCCTGTGCATGCTCACAACGACACAAACCCCGCCCACTGTGGTTAGAAACCCTGCCCCATGCATTCTCAAAAAAACACAAACCCCACCCACTGCGGTTAGAAACCCTGACCCCTGTACACACACGCACACACACCCTAGCGAGCACATAAGCCCCATCTATTGCAGTCAGAAACCATGCCCCCTCCCACTCACCTATGCACAAACACACACACGCACGCACTACAACCAACACATTAGCAGCA
Organism: Synaphobranchus kaupii; assembly: GCA_029718625.1. Taxonomy (NCBI): domain Eukaryota; kingdom Metazoa; phylum Chordata; class Actinopteri; order Anguilliformes; family Synaphobranchidae; genus Synaphobranchus; species Synaphobranchus kaupii. The sequence goes on along the minus strand of CM056389.1, from coordinate 35,995,709 downwards.
CTTTCTGAGCCACTCACAGAACACAATTTGCTTTATGCCATTGATACTGAACTCAACAGGTTGCAGGTTGTGTGTTGAAGGGATCTGTGTGTCTTCACAGGAGGGAAACAATGCCACGGCTTTCTGTGCTCCAACGGCACCTGCCTGCCCTCCAGTGCTCACTGCAATGGCGTGGAGGACTGCCCAGGGGGCGCTGATGAGCAGCACTGTGGTGAGTTCACTGCTGTATAACTTTGTATTGAATGCATAGTTCATAGATGATAGCTGTAACTTGGCGCCTGACCCCTATATTGACCACTCTGCTTAAAACATGTCAGACCTAAGATAAAGTCAGGACCTTGGTGAAATATTTTGTATTTCAAAGAATATATTGTGTAGAATAGCCTGATGTGTGTGGCTGTGCGCCCCCTACAGACCCACTTTGCACGCGCTACATGGAGTTTGTGTGTCGAAACCGTGCTCAGTGCCTTTTCCAGTCTCTGGTGTGCGATGGCGTCCGTCACTGCGCCGATGGCTCTGACGAAGACCCAACCTACGCCGGCTGCTGTGAGTCCTGCCCTCCTGCTGTCTGTCTGTCACTCCACCTTCCACGGATGATTCTTTCTAATTCATCAGAAAATACAGCTTTTTCAGATCCCAAAATGTCTTGGATGCAGAGCACTTGAGCGCGTTAAGCTTTTTTGCACAGCTGACAGCAGGAGAAAAGAAAAAAGCTAAAGCTAAATTCTACTGCCACCCGGAGATTTTTATGGTCAGAAAATCTGAATTTCTGAATTGTGAAATAAAAAAAAAAAAAAGTCACATACCTGAAGAATGCTACTGCCATTCCCTTAATTTGTGTTCTTTCACATCACTTTTACAATTGTATAATGTGTCTCACTCAATTTCAAATTCAATATGCTTTAGTGGTAGGAAATGCCTCTTTAAATATTGCCATTAAATATTATTTCTATAAATGTAAGAGACACATCTGAACACAAACACACGTGAACAATCAGTAAATAATCTCTCTGTCTCTCTCACTGTCTACTTTTTCCTCCCCCCCTCGCTTACTCCACTCATCCCAGCATCGGGTACAGAGTTTGGGAAGACGTGCGGCCCCTACAACTTCCAGTGTGAGAACGGCGTGTGTGTGAGCCTGGAGTGGAAGTGTGATGGCATGGACGACTGCGGAGACTACTCCGACGAGGCCAACTGTGGTGAGTCCCAAATGCTGCGTGTGTGCGTGCGTGCGTGCGTGCGTGCTGCCAAGGCAGACTCTGTGTGTATGGCTATATATTATTTCTCTATAATCTAGTCTCTCTCTCTCTCGCTCTCTCTCTCTCTCTCTCTCTCTCTCTCTGTGGATCCCAGAATCTCCCACAGAAGAGCCTGGCTGCTCGCGCTACTTCCAGTTTCAGTGCAGAAACGGGCGCTGCGTGCCCACCTGGTGGAGGTGTGATCGCGAGAACGACTGCGGGGACTGGTCAGACGAGAACAACTGCACAGGTACGGCACAGAGGCTGGAAAAGCCACTATCAGGCATCTAAGCAGCCAACTGCGTGGAAACGGCACCCCCAAGTGTCGACTTTCTGTTAGCAGCCAGGAGAAAAATAATTAACAGCCTTACATCTCGCAATAGGCCTCACATTTCCGGGTAGGCAAACTTTTTTTCTGGTAGCTTAGTTTCCTCTGGTTCTGCCCACTGCACTGTGGTTCTGCCAAAGCCCATACAGAGAGAAACCCCACTATACCATCTCTGGTTCTGCTTTTATCTTCATTGAAAATTCCTGCGTTGAGAAGCAACAAAGTTTGCAGTGTTTCTCGCTGCTCCATCTCCAAGAGAAAATAACCCAGGCATAAGCTAGCAAATTGGTTTCCAATGGGGAGTTCCGGGTGTCAGTAGCACCGGAAGTAAGTGTTCACCCCTTCCGGTCTAGATCATCATCTTGTGAAATAGGCCTATTGTTTCAGTTCAATTTCATTTTTATGTAGCGTTCTTGATGCCAAGCTGTCTCAGGGTGCTTCAATACAAAGCACAGCTCAATGAGTTGCAGGCAGTCAACGTTAAAGAACAGCCGGCGTCTGCTAACCGACTGAAGTTCCCTTCCCTCCCCGCAGGTGAAGGTACATCACACACCCCAGCCCCGTTCCCCACCACCTGCTCCCCAAACCGTTTCCGTTGTGGCTCCGGCGCCTGTATCATCAACGCCTGGGTGTGTGACGGCTATGCAGACTGCCCCGATGGGGCTGATGAAGTGGGCTGCCCCACAGGTGAGGAGGGATGGGACAGACAGACAGGCTCTGCCTCTCGCTCGCTCAAACGCTTACACCAGAAGACACGACCTCAAAGCTGACCACAGCTTCTCAAACTGTACTCCAAACACTACCACCAACGATGACCACCGCTACTCAAACCGTACTCAAGACATAACCACCAACACTCACCGTAGCTACTCAAACCGTACTCAAAACACCACCACCAACACTCATACCAGCTGCTCACCGTAGTCAAAACACAACCACCTAAACCTATACCAGCTACTAAAACCATATTCAAAACACAACCACCAATGCCTACCCCAGCTACTCAAACCGTACTCCAAACACAACCACCAATGCTGATCCCTTTTACTCAGACCATATTCAAAACACAACCTCCAACACTTAAACCAGTTACTCACACCTGACTCAACACAAACGCCAACCGTCATACCAGCTACACACAACCCACTCAAGACACAACCACCAACACATACAAACTGCTCACACTGTATTTAAAACACCAACACTCAAAACAGCTACTCACCCCTGACCCAACAAAAACACCAAAACCCACACTAACTGCACAGGCTACTGAAAACATAACCGTCACTGCACTCACACCACAAAACATTCAATCATCAACACACACCAGCCACTCACACTTGACTCAACACAACCACCAACATTCAAGCCAGCTACTCAAACCCTCCTCAAAACCACTGCTTACTGGCAAAGGCTGTTCACATTGTAGGGCTTTTTACTGAAACTTTAATGACGTGTATCATCTTGTTGGGGTAAAGGCAATTAAGCATTGAATATAAAGCAATCAAACAGTGGCTTGCGTTTTTCCAGGTTGTGTAAAATGGTTAATTTTCCAGAGGCCACGGTTTAAAAAGCTCTGTCATGCTGAAAAGGCAATTGAATTAATCTGTTCTGGTTCAGCGAGCATTAGTTCAGTAGCCATGCTCTTATTTGCACCCAAGGTCTCTGGCAGTCTTGGCTGGTGTCAGTGGTGTGTGCTGGCTTTGTGTTGCAGGCTCAAACAGCACGGTGAAGCCCACCACCCCTCCTGTGCACCCCCAGCCCCCGGGCAGCTGCAGCAGGGCACAGTTCCGCTGCCGTCACCCCCCCCACCTGCATCCCGGACTGGCAGCACTGCGACGGGCACCCCAACTGCCACGATGGGTCTGACGAGACCCACTGCCGTGAGTGTGTGCGCGTTTGCGTATGTGTGTGTGTTTGGGTACGTGACTGCGTGCGTGGGTGGATGGGTGTGTGTGCACATGTGCGTGAACGCATGGGCATGAAAACTTATACTAATCAATCATTCAGTTCAGTGGTGCAAATGTGCAATGCTTTTTTTAATTGTTAAAATATTTTAGTGAAACCTTTTCATGAGAATCATGAATGTCAGATGGATGAGACTGGAGTGTAAGGTTCTGTAGATTGTCAGAAGGACTGGTGTGGCAAATAGTATTTAAGTTTAGTGTTGACATATTCAGATGGTTATCCATGGCTCAGCCTTCTCCCTGTCTCTCTCTCTCTCCCTCTCTCGCTATCTTCCCCTCCCCTCAGCGACCCGTGGGCCCCTGTCCTGTGTGAACGGAACCCTGTGCTCCGACAGGGAGGCCTGTGTGATGGACAGTGAGAGGTGCGACGGCTTCATCGACTGCTCTGACCGCAGCGATGAGGAAAACTGCTCCGGTGAGAGAGACTGAGAGGCAGAGAGGATGGGAGAGAGGGAGGGAGGATGGGAGAGAGCGGGAGGGAGGGTGGGTGGAAGAGATAAAGAGTTAGAGGTGGACAGGGCTGCCATTGCTGTCAAGCCTGCTTCAGACACACTGACCCGCCCCTGACCCGCCTTGGCTTCAAATCCGATGAGGGTTCTTCCATAGAAATCTAGCTGCCACAGCCCCAGGCCATTCAAACACAAATACAGGCCCTGATCTTCTTTTCTTAAAATTGTATTGAATAGACGTGGATTCGTGCCACTTATACCTCTTTAACACCAAAGTAACAACTCTGGTAAAACCGTGTTTGCTGTTGGTGTGAATGATTCAAACCCCTGGGATTTACGCAGGTTCGACACAGCTCTACTTCAGTATGAAAGGGGGGGGGGGGCACGGGTTACTCTACACGGCACAGCTAACTGAGCCTCAATCTTGTCATGTGATTAACTGGCCCAAATTTCCTGAATCGATACACCAATGTGGTGCTCCAAGTCAACTGCCCTCATGCAGAAAAGATGTTCTGAAACTTATGTAAATTATGGAAACCGTATTCATGTAAATGTATATTAGAACAACTCAGGAATTATCTTCATTTTCGGTAGCTAGATTCACGAGGATTGCTCAGTTGTCACAGGTAAATATGTAACGGTGAATAATAAATGAAAATATGGTTTGTGACATCTTTTACATGAAAGCATTTGCAAGATTTTGAGCACAGCATTGGAATATTAACATACTGGGTTAAGCCAGCGTAATGGCAAACTACATTGTATTCGCTAATCAGCTGGCTACCAAACTAGCTCTATTAGCAGGAAAAAACAGACCGTAGGCTCTGGAAGAAAACTTGCGGACCCGGGACTTGTGTGAATGGCAAGGACCAGGTACTTACCCATGACCATAGTGTGGTGTGAACGGGTCAAACGCGGGTTGAACCCATGTTCAATATCCCCTGTCAATCCAGGGTTTTGTGCATATGAGGGGTATTACATGCCCTATGTGCTCTGGTGAAGGCCTACATATGGTTGCAAGTTATAGCCCACAATGCATTGACAAACATTTAAACATTTCTCAAAAGAAAACGCTGTAGCTAACAGAATTTGCTCAAAACACCGTGTTTGAAAATGTAATGTCATCGTTTATGTCATCGTTTATGTCATCGCTTATGTCATCGCTTATGTCATCGCTTAGCCTTACTGAATGACAGAATGACAGCGCCTCTCTCCTCCCTGTAGCCGACTCCCGGATCTTCAAGGTCCAGAACCTGCAGTGGAGCTCTGACTTCTCTGGCGCCGTCACCCTCACCTGGTCCCGGCCCAAAAACCTGCCCCCCTCCTCTTGCTCCTACCTGGTGTACTACAGGTACAGTGTCCTCTCGCAGGATGTGCGTGTGCTTGTGTGAGCCTTATGAAAGGTTCTCACTCTGTCTCACACGTGTGTGTGTGTGTGTGTGTACGTGTATGTATATGTGTGGCATGTGTGTGTCTGCGGGCGTGCATGCCTGTGGGCACGTGTGTGTGTGCGTGCATTTATTGCGTGCGGTTACATATATCTGCAGGTTGGTTGGGTCTCAGACCTGGACCGGGACCGAGACTCACAGTAATAAGAGCAGCTACAGCCTGACGGTGCTGCGGCCAGCTTCCAGCTACGAGGTGAAGGTGCAGGTGCAGTGCCTGAGTAAACTGCACAAGACCAACGAGGTCGTGATCCTGCGCACACCGGAAGGATGTGAGTTCTCCGCCTACATCACTGCATCACCCAGAACACCACTGAATAAACCCTGCTCACTCTCGCAACTACATCACCCAGGATACCACTGAATAAACCCTGCTCACTGTAGCAACTACATCACCCAGAATACCACTGAATAACTCCTGCTCACTGTAGCAACTACATTACCCAGAATAACTGTATAGCAATGGTATGTGCAGAGCCCGTGCCCCGTTTAATTGGTGAATACAGGTCTCTGTGACCCGTTATCATGTTGCCAAACATATGACCAGATATGGAATGGAACGTATGGAAGAGGTCTGTACACTAACTACGTCCTTATGCAAATTAATTTAATCACTGGCTGATTTTGTTATTCTTTCATTTGAGTTTGTATGTCCAGCATTTGTTCTTATATTTTTCTAAAACCCTGTAATGTTCTTCTTGTTAGTTTTCATTCTTCCGGCATTCCATTCCAGTGATTTCTGTGGAATTTGCCTTCAGGTGGATGGATTATGCCATTATTACATTATGCCAATGTAGTGTAGAAAACAATGAAGTGTCGGATCAGAACACAGGAAATGTAGGAATCCAACACAAGTAGACTAACCTATTTCACAGTAAGTAATTAGATCAGGGGTGTGGAACCTCATCCGCCGGTCTGGGTGCAGGTTTTTGTTTTAGCCCAGCACTAAGACACCTGATTCAACTAATTCTTCAATCAAGACTTTGATAAGTAGAATCAGGTGTCTTAGTGCTGGGCTAAAACAAAAACCTGCACCCACAGCGGCCCTTTGCGGATGAGGTCCCACACCAAGATGGATAAACAAGGGTGATGGTGACGAGGGTAATAATGAGCAAGAACAAAAGAATCAGGTGTGACGATGTAATGCATGAACACACCTGGATGAGGAAGGTCTCTGTAAATTTTGCAAATGAAGATGTGCCAAATGTATGAATGAAATGGCAAACAAATTAAAATCCGAGTGTATGTTTGATTGTTAATTTGCACAAGGATGTAGTTTTGCGCATGTAACAGTCATTTGCCAAGTGTGAGTAGCTGTGAAAAGTGAATGTCCTGCAATTAGTATTTTTAACACGCATCTCACAACCCATATTTTAGACCACAGTTTGGGACCACTGCTATAGGAAGTTGTCTCGTGAATGGTGAATGGTTTACTTCCTGTCCAGTCAATGCCTCGTTTCATTGGTTAAGTTTTGAGTGCCGTCACAGACCTAATTCAGTCGGGTTCTGTGGTGCTGTTCAGCGTTCTGTCGTTGCGGCGCTGTAGATGCTAATGGGAATGTGTGTGTTGCAGTGCCAGACCCACCCAGAGCTCTTCAGCTGTCCTATGACAAGGGGGAAGACGGCACGGTGGTCTGTTCCTGGAGCCCCCCCGACAACACGCATGGCCTGATCCGGGAATACATAGTGAGTGGCGCCACCTTCTGGCACTTCCCTGCTCTGCTGTTGTTTATAACAGACCGTAGTGCTGCGTTTCCATTCTCAGGTCTGGCCAGGGGGGTATTTCACCAAGCTGGATAAGAAAATCCAGGCTTACTAAAATAAGCCTGGCTTCAATTAGCTAGGTTAGACAGCTTGGATAAATTCCGCTTCACAAAGCGAGATTGCAGCTCAAGAGTTGAAGCTAATTCAAGCCTGATGAAAGCCAGGTTTGGGGAATGAAGTTACGTGCACGTTCATGGACTATTTAAACAGCCGAACTAAGTGAATGTCAATTTAAACATTCGATCAGAGTAAATTGGCAAAATAACGTGCAGTGTCATTTACAGCTGGGGAACAGGAACTCATTGTCTCATGCAGTTTTATGAACATTACAAGTGTATAATTACAAAAAAGGCAATGCCACAGTAATTAATAAAGCGAGAGACAGCCTGGGAATCGATTGCTGAGCGCATAAATGCATGCGTTAGTCCAATTGCGCAATCTGTGCTATGTGCTTTGCTGCATCTCAATTAAAAAAAAGTTTTAAGTATTTTTATTTTGTTGTGTAGCTATTTAGGAGCAATCACAGTGGGAAGAAAAAGGACCAGAATACAAATCAAAATGTTGGTGGAGGCAAACAGAGTTGCAGATGTTCTATAGAAATTCTGAAATGATGACCATATAGCCAGATAGCTGTGGTAAAACAGTGAACAGTGCAAAAAGTTATAGGCCTTCTGCAGTGCGTAGGATATTTGGTTATGCTGACAGTGCGTGTATGAAAACCATTTGGCTACCTGTACATTGATGTTGCGGAACTATAAAATTACCTATTAAATAGGGACCAATGGGATGGATGATCCCGATCGTCTCAACGACAGCCTCCATTGTTCCAACGCAATTAGCTTTACAATTGCCATCGAAAAAAAAAGAAAAAAAAAGATATGACGTACTAAGTACTGAGATGAGCACTCAAAATACTGAGATGGCCATTTACTCAGGACTAGTATTACCAGGGAACCTCGGAGTTCCCCAAAAAACAGTCGGTAAATCAGCTGGGAATTTTTACTCTCTGGTCCGGTAATAATTACTAACATGGCCAATTCTGATGGGAGTAAAATCACTGGAGACGTAGGTAATAGAATAGGGCTTATGTCATTGACTCTTAGGTACACGGACTATGTCTAGTTTACGCCTCTAAAATATTACAGAATGGCGTTTTTGAGATATCCTACCTAAAAACAGTCAAAAACATTGCAGTGGAAGCACTACTGAAGCCCCAAAGGCTGGGAGCTAACGGCAGGAGAGCTACAGAGCACTGCTGTGGAATACAAAATCTCCACCTGCAATACCCTCTCTGTCCTGTAGGTGGAGTACAGCGAGAGTGGGAGTGCAGAGTGGTCATCCCAGACCAGCAGCGGCACCAGTGCTGAGGTCAGGAACCTGCAGCCCAGTGCCCTCTACAGGTTCAGAGTAAGTAACTGCAGCTGAGCAAATACTATAGACTCTCCAGAGTGCACAGGTCCTGCATTCCTCTGTTTGGTTGGTAACAGGGGAATCCGGTGCTGTCTTACAGCACAGGACATCCCCTGCTGCAGTATTGCCCTTAATGAATTATTAGAAGCTGTATCAAATTGAATCCAGATATAAGAATATGTATTGCTGTGAGTCTGAAGAATCTAGTATTGCTGTGAATAAAGCATAGTAATAAAGTGATGTGGAAGGGTGTGACTTCATACCACACAGTACGTGGAGCTGTCATGTGCTGTCACTTAATGAGCTGGAAGGACCAATTAAATGATCCATCTGTCAAAAGAACATAGGCTTCACAGAAAAAAAAAGTGTGATTGGTTCTCATCAGTGACTCTCCAAAGGCTCCACCCATTATGTGTTAACCAAGACCTTCGCGCTCCCATCGCTAGTGAAGTGCAGCTTGAAAGGCTTCTGAGCATTGCATGCTGTGTGTGTGTGTGTGTGTGTGTGTGTGTTTCAGGTGGCAGCTGTGACTAGCCGAGGTGTAGGAAACTGGACAGATGCGAAATCCATTACTCCCCAGAAAGGTAAGCAGCGCCCCTTACTGTCACTGCTGGACCTAGCGCAGCAGCAACAGCCAATATTAAAGGGATACTTTGGAATTTTGGACATAATGTCTCAATGACGACTTACCCATGATGTAGTTGATTGATGGAAACCATTTTCAGATAATTCCATGCTGTTCCTTCTTTTGGACATACACACGTTCCAATGCTAGCGCAACTCTAAGGTAACGGGTAGCATCCACTACCAAACGCACTTAAACACTCCACAGTGCACCCAAAGCAAATAAAATACGACAACAGTCTATCTGGGGAGCGATACTTTACGTTACCTACGAATGTATTGCCGGCACTGGTCGACTACAACAACAAAGAAGAGCAACAAGTTGCAATGGCCACGTTCGCTCCACTGCCGTACTTCCACAGAGAATATAGGTCAGCACAAAGTAAAGGATTCAACGATAGTTTGACTTCAAAAATTATGCTATAAACACTCAAAATAACCCTGATAGACTGTCGTCGTATTTTATTTGCTTTGGGTGCACTGTGAAGTGTTTAAATGCGTTTGGTAGTGGATGCTACCCGTTACCTTAGAGTTGCGCTAGAATTAGCAACGTGTGTATGTCCAAAAGAAGGGACAGCATGGAATTAGCTGAAAATGGTTTCCATCAATCAACTACATCATGGGTAGGTCGAAATTGAGACATTATGTCCGAAATTCTGAACTATCCCTTTAATGCCCAGAAAAGCAGAGGCATGCACATGGATGACACATGAAAGAAGAGAATCTTACAACAGCTAAGACGCCTTTTTTCTTTATTTATTTTTTGTAAAATATTTTTTAAGGCTTTTTCTGCTTTACTGCACGTATGGGGAGCGAGAGAGGGAGAGACATGCGACAAAGGTCGCACGGTTGGATTCGAACCACTGACTCCACGGCTCGCAATTAGGATGTGGATAGTGCTCGGCTACACCACCGATACACCCAGCTCAGACTTTTCTAGAAATGTACAAACGTCAACTAATAAAACTAAATTATTTATTCTGATTAATCAGAGTTTAAAAGCCTTATTTTGTGCTGTAATTAAGTGACAGCAACAAAATGTCGGGAATTGCCTTTACACCCAAGTGAAAGTATTATTCTTATTTCTAACTTGTAAATGGTAAATGACAATGCATGAGAGATGGTGTGAAGTGTGCTAGTGGAGTGTGAATGTATTGTGGAGCTATTACTCCCCCTGCTGGTACAAGGCTGTATTGCATTAATGTGGCCTCATCATGTGTCTCTCCCAGCTCTGCAGCACCCCACGGTGGCCGTGGATGGCATTACCGAGGACTCCATCAGTCTGACTTTCAGTTTCAGTTCCGAGTATCAGGTCAGTGTGTTTGCATCTCTAACTGAATCCCTCTGCAAAGCAGCACTGCAGTATAGTGGGTAGAGTAACTGGGCTTGTCATGTAGAAGGTAGCAGGTTTAGTTCCCAGGTTGAGCTCTATCATTGTACCATTGGGCAAGGTTTACTCACCCGGCTGTATTAACGTGTAGTATGCAAACGTGCACACTTTGTAAGTCTCTAGTTAGGGCCTTAAAAAAAGACTTAAATGTAAATATGTTCGTGTATATATTTGTGAGAGAACCTTGAGTGTGTTTACGTGTCTCCCAGGTGTGTCTAACCTAGCATGCTATTCTTATAACTCTGTTATAAGTTTGGTGAAAGAGCCATAAACCCCATTTTTGTGACTTAACTAATATTATCTGAGCAGTCACATGAGCACCGTGGAAGCTGAAGGCAGTGATTCAGACATAAGCTGCAAAACACCGCTAGAGCAGGCGCTTGTCTCTAGATGTGAACCCCCTACTGAGTGTAACCCTGGTGTGTGTGTGTGTGTGTGTGTGTGTGTGTGTGTGTGTGTGTGTGTGTGTGTGTGTGTGTGTGTGTGTGTGTGTGTGTGTGTGTGTGTGTGTGTGTGTGTGTGTGTGTGTGTGTGTGTGCCTTCAGGTGGAACTGTACGTGGCGCTCCTGTCCTGGGTGTTTGACACTCACGTGAAGGAGAGCAGGAACTTGAGTGTTACAGGAAGCACTCTAAAAGGTGCAGCCCCCCCCTAATGACCCTCGGTTCTGCAGGGATGGCAAAAATACACCCCAATGTTGGGAAATACCCAATGCCTCCGAAATGTATCTGTACACCAGAATGGTGGATTGCTTTGCAGGTTGTTTTGCAGGTGGCAGAGAGGTATAAACTGTAAACCATAAAGAGACGAGCAATATTATTTTAATTTTGCATATGAAATGCATACATTCAAATTAGGGCTGGGCGATATACAGTGGTGTTCAAAAAAATAGCAGTGCGTTAAATAAAGTGAATAAAGTGCAAATATTTTTTAATAGCTTTTAGTTCCATATTTCAATGTAGTGGAAACATTACACATTCAATTCCAAATCAAAGCATTAACAAATTTTATCAAGTCTGCGTTATTCTTTTACAGGAAGCAAAGAAAAGGTATATTAATCTGTTCAAAAAAATAGCAATGTCGACATTTTTCTCTTCAAACTCAAACACTTACTGTATAAACTGAAGAAATTTTTCAAGATTTAACTTCACTTTAAATTACTGAACTAATATTTAGTTGCATAACCATTGTCTTTGATAACTGCTGCGCATCTGCGTTGCATCGAGTCAACCAACTTCTGGCACCTAGAAACAGGTATTTCAGCCCAGGATGAACGAACTACAGTACCAGTCAAAAGTTTGGACACCTACTCATAGAAGGTTTTTTTCCGTTATTTTTATTGTTTTCCACATTTTGGAATAGTAAAGACATCAGAACTATGAGATAACACAAATTAAAGGTACTAAAAAAGGTACACAAATTAAAGGTATTAAAGGAAGCAATACTATAACCTCTCTGCATTTGAATGGATCTCTATGGGAATTGGGGGGTGGGACTAGATTAAGCTGTAAATTACACGGGAATAGTATGGAACCCATGGTTGGCTAAATGGCTCTAAGTCAACAAGGGTCTGAGGTATCAAACGAGCCTCAAACCATCACTCTGCTGCCAAATATGCAGTAGATATGGATGGATCACTTGAAGGGTTGTTTCTCCTGACAAATCTTCCTATTGAACTCTATGGAAAAATAAGTCAGGAGAAGAAACCCTTCAAGTTTGACCTGTTTTTTTTCACAGAATGAATTAATTCTCTAATTGAACTCCACACTGCTATTATTTTGAACAAGCCCCTTTCAATGAATGAGTCAATTACTCAGAACAACAAGTAAATCTACAAGTAAATTATTTGCCATGCAGAAATATCACTACTACTAATAACAGTGGTTCATCACCAGGTTACTGATGTTGTACTGCTATTTTTTTGAACACCACTGTACAACATCGATAATTATCGAATGCAATAACGGCCGTTGCCACCGTGTGGGGCGCCTTTCTTTCTGTCTTTTTTTCTTTAAGTATACCCAATATACAGCAGTAAACATTCAAACTTCAGAGGCTGCGTGAAATGCTTCCCGAAAAAACATCACCGCTGATATCTATTGAGTGTTGATAAGACAGCCAACCAGCAGCAAGGTCGTACAGCTTTCACGTGATCATGTGGTGTGTTCTTGTCAATCGCATGAAAGGTGCAACGCCTTTCTGTGATTGTCCATCTTATCAACACGTAGTAGACGGTGATGACGCTTTTTTCCCTGAAGAATTCCACACGAGTTTTGAAGTTTAGATTACTACCGCATCAGGTATAATTAAAGAAAAAAAGACGAAAAGAAAGGCAATACCCCACATGATGGCAACGGCCGTTATTGCAATCGATAATTATCGTTGCGATATATCGCCCAGCCCTAATTCAAATACATATTTAATATACTTGTTTTAGGATTTTTGAAATGCTGACCATCCCTGCAGGTCAGTTCTGACATGTCCGGAGATGCAGATCATGGGGTTTTTAAACCGGTGGGCGTGTCTTGTGTTTGTAGTGGCTAACCTGACAGCTGGGACAGCCTATGAGCTGGCAGTGTGGGCCCACACCAATGTAGGAGACAGCCCCACTGCTCTGTCCCGCCTACAGACACAGGGTACCCAGCCAGCCCCGCTCATTCTCAAGGCCCGCCCTCTCAACCAGAGTGCTGTCGACTGCAGCTGGACTGGCCCACACGCGGCGGTGAGAATACACACACACACACACACACACACGCACACACACACACACACACACACTCATACCTGTATGGCATGCACGTATACGCAGACACGCACACTCGTATGGAATGCGCACACACACTCATATAGCATGCACACACACACACACTCATTTAGCATGCATGCACTGACACACACACACAATCAAGCATACACACACAATCATTTGGACTGTGCACACTCTAATAGTACCCCAACTCACACGTGCACACACTCAGTATGCAATCGCACAGTGCTCAAACAGACACACACACACACACACACACACACACTCGCAATGCATATAAACACACACACTCATAGGCACATCTGTGTCCAAACACATCCACTCATAATTTCAATGAAAAGTTTTTTGGAAGTGTTGCACTGTGTAAAATGTGTGCGTGTTTGTGTGTGCGTGTGTGCGCCCAGGAGTACAGTGTGTTCTTCTCCACATCCTTCCTGGAGCTACACCGAAACCCTCAGAGTCGGAAGAGCCGCAGTAGCAACCTGATCGTCACTGTGGGCACCGACAGTGATGAGCAGTACCTCTTCTTAGTGAGTAATCTTGACCTTGCTCAATGCCTGCTCCTCACTCAGACTGGAACCTACTCATCACTGACTCTACCTCTGTCTCCCCGCCAGTATGTAAACATTTCTATAATGTCTCACTGGCAGCGCTGTTATAATGTGTGTGTGTGTGTGTGTACAGGTGCGGGTGACCGCTCCCTACTTGGGCCCTCCCTCTGCGCACTCTATGGTGAAGATGATCCCGAGCAGCAGGCTCCCTCCTCGTAACCTGCACAGAGTGAGAGTGGAGAAGACCCAGGCCACGCTCAAATGGCAGCCCCCTTACGACTCTCCCAGCACCCCACTGGTATGCTCCCACTGAGCGCGCCCACACACACCCTCACACGTCCCAATAAGCGCCTTACCTACGCTCTTCCCCTATCTGTGCTCTGCACTGAGCGCGCTCACACACCCTCACACGTCCCAATAAGCGCCTTACCTACGCTCTTCCCCTATCTGTGCTCTGCACTGAGCGCGCTCACACACACCCTCACACGTCCCAATAAGCGCCTTACCTACGCTCTTCCCCTATCTGTGCTCTGCACTGAGCGCGCCCACACACTCCCTCACACGTCCCAATAAGCGCCTTACCTACGCTCCTCCCCTATCTGTGCTCTGCACTGAGCGCGCCCACACACACCCTCACACGTCCCAATAAGCGCCTTACCTACGCTCTTCCCCTATCTGTGCTCTGCACTGAGCGCGCTCACACACACCCTCACACGTCCCAATAAGCGCCTTACCTACGCTCTTCCCCTATCTGTGCTCTGCACTGAGCGCGCTCACACACCCTCACACGTCCCAATAAGCTCCTTACCTACGCTCCTGCCCTATCTGTGCTCTGCACTGAGCGCGCTCACACACTCCCTCACACGTCCCAATAAGCGCCTTACCTACGCTCTTCCCCTATCTGTGCTCTGCACTGAGCGCGCTCACACACCCTCACACGTCCCAATAAGCGCCTTACCTACGCTCTTCCCCTATCTGTGCTCTGCACTGAGCGCGCTCACACACTCCCTCACACGTCCCAATAAGCGCCTTACCTACGCTCTTCCCCTATCTGTGCTCTGCACTGAGCGCGCTCACACACTCCCTCACACGTCCCAATAAGCGCCTTACCTACGCTCCTGCCCTATCTGTGCTCTGCACTGAGCGCGCTCACACACTCCCTCACACGTCCCAATAAGCGCCTTACCTACGCTCTTCCCCTATCTGTGCTCTGCACTGAGCGCGCTCACACACCCTCACACGTCCCAATAAGCTCCTTACCTACGCTCCTCCCCTATCTGTGCTCTGCACTGAGCGCGCTCACACACTCCCTCACACGTCCCAATAAGCTCCTTACCTACGCTCCTGCCCTATCTGTGCTCTGCACTGAGCACGCTCACTAACTCCCTCACACGTCCCAATAAGCTCCTTACCTACGCTCCTCCCCTATCTGTGCTCTGCACTGAGCGCGCTCACACACACCCTCACACGTCCCAATAAGCGCCTTACCTACGCTCCTGCCCTATCTGTGCTCTGCACTGAGCACGCTCACTAACTCCCTCACACGTCCCAATAAGCGCCTTACCTACGCTCCTGCCCTATCTGTGCTCTGCACTGAGCACGCTCACTAACTCCCTCACACGTCCCAATAAGCTCCTTACCTACGCTCCTCCCCTATCTGTGCTCTGCACTGAGCGCGCTCACACACTCCCTCACACGTCCCAATAAGCGCCTTACCTACGCTCCTGCCCTATCTGTGCTCTGCACTGAGCGCGCTCACTAACTCCCTCACACGTCCCAATAAGCTCCTTACCTACGCTCCTGCCCTATCTGTGCTCTGCACTGAGCACGCTCACTAACTCCCTCACACGTCCCAATAAGCTCCTTACCTACGCTCCTCCCCTATCTGTGCTCTGCACTGAGCGCGCTCACACACTCCCTCACACGTCCCAATAAGCGCCTTACCTACGCTCCTGCCCTATCTGTGCTCTGCACTGAGCGCGCTCACACACACCCTCACACGTCCCAATAAGCGCCTTACCTACGCTCCTGCCCTATCTGTGCTCTGCACTGAGCGCGCTCACACACACCCTCACACGTCCCAATAAGCGCCTTACCTACGCTCCTGCCCTATCTGTGCTCTGCACTGAGCACGCTCACTAACTCCCTCACATGTCCCAATAAGCGCCTTACCTACGCTCCTGCCCTATCTGTGCTCTGCACTGAGCGCGCTCACACACACCCTCACACGTCCCAATAAGCGCCTTACCTACGCTCCTGCCCTATCTGTGCTCTGCACTGAGCACGCTCACTAACTCCCTCACACGTCCCAATAAGCGCCTTACCTACGCTCCTGCCCTATCTGTGCTCTGCACTGAGCGCGCTCACACACTCCCTCACACGTCCCAATAAGCTCCTTACCTACGCTCCTGCCCTATCTGTGCTCTGCTCTGAGCACGCTCACTAACTCCCTCACACGTCCCAATAAGCGCCTTACCTACGCTCCTCCCCTATCTGTGCTCTGCACTGAGCGCGCTCACTAACTCCCTCACACGTCCCAATAAGCGCCTTACCTACGCTCCTGCCCTATCTGTGCTCTGCACTGAGCGCGCTCACACACTCCCTCACACGTCCCAATAAGCGCCTTACCTACGCTCCTGCCCTATCTGTGCTCTGCACTGAGCGCGCTCACACACACCCTCACACGTCCCAATAAGCGCCTTACCTACGCTCCTCCCCTATCTGTGCTCTGCACTGAGCGCGCTCACACACACCCTCACACGTCCCAATAAGCGCCTTACCTACGCTCCTGCCCTATCTGTGCTCTGCACTGAGCGCGCTCACACACACCCTCACACGTCCCAATAAGCTCCTTACCTACGCTCCTCCCCTATCTGTGCTCTGCACTGAGCGCGCTCACACACTCCCTCACACGTCCCAATAAGCTCCTTACCTACGCTCCTGCCCTATCTGTGCTCTGCACTGAGCGCGCTCACACACACCCTCACACGTCCCAATAAGCGCCTTACCTACGCTCCTGCCCTATCTGTGCTCTGCACTGAGCGCGCTCACACACTCCCTCACACGTCCCAATAAGCTCCTTACCTACGCTCCTGCCCTATCTGTGCTCTGCACTGAGCGCGCTCACACACTCCCTCACACGTCCCAATAAGCGCCTTACCTACGCTCCTGCCCTATCTGTGCTCTGCACTGAGCGCGCTCACACGCACCCTCACACGTCCCAATAAGCGCCTTACCTACGCTCCTGCCCTATCTGTGCTCTGCACTGAGCGCGCTCACACACACCCTCACACGTCCCAATAAGCGCCTTACCTACGCTCCTGCCCTATCTGTGCTCTGCACTGAGCGCGCTCACACACACCCTCACACGTCCCAATAAGCGCCTTACCTACGCTCCTCCCCTATCTGTGCTCTGCACTGAGCGCGCTCACACACTCCCTCACACGTCTCAATAAGCGCCTTACCTACGCTCCTGCCCTATCTGTGCTCTGCACTGAGCGCGCTCACACACTCCCTCACACGTCCCAATAAGCGCCTTACCTACGCTCCTGCCCTATCTGTGCTCTGCACTGAGCACGCTCACTAACTCCCTCACACGTCCCAATAAGCGCCTTACCTACGCTCCTGCCCTATCTGTGCTCCGCACTGAGCGCGCTCACACACTCCCTCACACGTCCCAATAAGCGCCTTACCTACGCTCCTGCCCTATCTGTGCTCTGCACTGAGCGCGCTCACACACACCCTCACACGTCCCAATAAGCGCCTTACCTACGCTCCTCCCCTATCTGTGCTCTGCACTGAGCGCGCTCACACACTCCCTCACACGTCTCAATAAGCGCCTTACCTACGCTCCTGCCCTATCTGTGCTCTGCACTGAGCGCGCTCACACACTCCCTCACACGTCCCAATAAGCGCCTTACCTACGCTCCTCCCCTATCTGTGCTCTGCACTGAGCGCGCTCACACACTCCCTCACACGTCTCAATAAGCGCCTTACCTACGCTCCTGCCCTATCTGTGCTCTGCACTGAGCGCGCTCACACACTCCCTCACACGTCTCAATAAGCGCCTTACCTACGCTCCTCCCCTATCTGTGCTCTGCACTGAGCGCGCTCACACACACCCTCACACGTCTCAATAAGCGCCTTACCTACGCTCCTGCCCTATCTGTGCTCTGCACTGAGCGCGCTCACACACTCCCTCACACGTCCCAATAAGCGCCTTACCTACGCTCCTGCCCTATCTGTGCTCTGCACTGAGCGCGCTCACACACTCCCTCACACGTCTCAATAAGCGCCTTACCTACGCTCCTGCCCTATCTGTGCTCTGCACTGAGCGCGCTCACACACTCCCTCACACGTCTCAATAAGCGCCTTACCTACGCTCCTGCCCTATCTGTGCTCTGCACTGAGTGCGCTCACACACTCCCTCACACGTCTCAATAAGCGCCTTACCTACGCTCCTCCCTTATCTGTGCTCTGCACTGAGCGCGCTCACACACTCCCTCACACGTCCCAATAAGCGCCTTACCTACGCTCCTGCCCTATCTGTGCTCTGCACTGAGCGCGCTCACACACACCCTCACACGTCCCAATAAGCGCCTTACCTACGCTCCTCCCCTATCTGTGCTCTGCACTGAGCGCGCTCACACACTCCCTCACACGTCCCAATAAGCTCCTTACCTACGCTCCTCCCCTATCTGTGCTCTGCACTGAGCGCGCTCACACACTCCCTCACACGTCCCAATAAGCGCCTTACCTACGCTCCTCCCCTATCTGTGCTCTGCACTGAGCGCGCTCACACACTCCCTCACACGTCTCAATAAGCTCCTTACCTACGCTCCTCCCTTATCTGTGCTCTGCACTGAGCGCGCTCACACACACCCTCACACGTCCCAATAAGCGCCTTACCTACGCTCCTGCCCTATCTGTGCTCTGCACTGAGCGCGCTCACACACTCCCTCACACGTCCCAATAAGCGCCTTACCTACGCTCCTCCCCTATCTGTGCTCTGCACTGAGCACGCTCACACACTCCCTCACACGTCCCAATAAGCTCCTTACCTACGCTCCTGCCCTATCTGTGCTCTGCACTGAGCGCGCTCACACACTCCCTCACACGTCCCAATAAGCGCCTTACCTACGCTCCTCCCTTATCTGTGCTCTGCACTGAGCGCGCTCACACGCACCCCTAAGGGTTAAGGCACACAGAAAGCGGTGACATGGCATGCCATCGCTCTCGCCTCCCACAATCTTTAATCTGATTGGTTATTGCACTACGTTCCCTGTCTTGTCTGGACGCCTCGCATCACACGCAATCCCAACATGCTTTCCAGATGCAAGGAATCGCCTCTCATTGAAAATTAATGTAGGCAGTGTAATTGCATGAGAAATCTGCTCTACACTGCTTTCTGTGGGGCTCTGCCATAAATCTGTACTGAGCACGCTCACATGCGCTCTTATTTGCAATCTGTACTGAGCGCGCTCACACGTTCGTACGCTCAAGATGCTCACACAAATCCCCTTAACCAGTGATGGGATAGTGACTGCTCATGCAACCCAAAATTGGAGGAGCTATTATAAGTGAAGTAAATCATTGTGTTTTGCTGTAGAAGGCACCAAACGAAATCCAGTCATTTTTGATTGGTTTGAGGAAGTCCACGATTGATGGTTTGGTGTAGCGCCACCCATTATATGGTTCATGACACCCCACTATTCCATTGCTACTCTTGAAGCGTGTGAATATCACCGTATTTAAACACACAAGTGTTGCAGGGCTGAAGGATACGTTTTCAGCGGCCAGTCTGATACACCCAGAGCAGTATGTGCTTACGGGGCATCCTGGTACCCCCGCCCGACCCCTCCTCTTGTCTAATCCCCCCCCCCCCCCCCCGTCGGCTCGCACAGGAATATGCGATTCACCTGAGGGACACTGTGCGCAAGACGGAAGCGAACTACAAGCTGACCACGCAGAACAACACAGTAGAGTACAACCTGAAGGGCTTGGAGCCCGGCGGCCGTTACAGCCTTACTGTACGTCTGCGCAACATGAGCAAGGAGGCCAGCTACACCCTCAACACAGGTAACACCACCTAACCACCACCCAAAACACTGCAGCTCTCAATGCTCAACTCTATTCTTATCATGGCTGCACTGATTCCATGTTTCCATGGCCCATTCCAACAATGCTGGCAAAGACTTAAGACTTTTATTAAATATTAATGCAGTTTTATTCGCTAATGGTTTTATTTTGTTGAGCTTTGCACTGTCATTAGTTTCACACTCAAAATATCTCTGCGCCTAGCATTCTGGCATGTACCCTCTGCTAAATATCCAAAACCCAGTGTCATTTGACCATCTGAAACCACCACAAATATGTTCAAGCTAAGTAACATTAACTTTATGAAAGAAAATGACATTTTGGCATGAAGCAGATGCTTTTTTCCAGAGCGACGTACACAGCTCACATTCTTATACATGCAATCCATATGCAGCTGGATATTTTACTGGGTTAAATACCTTGATCTCAAGGGTACAATGGTAGGGCCCCGCCTGGGAATGGAACCTCCTGTTTAAAATGACAATCCTTGCCCCCCAACTGTTATACTACACTGTATCAGGTGATCAACTTCGGTTGAGAATTGAGAATGATGTACATTTCATGCTAAATATCAGACCCACTATTCACTCATTGGTGCTACCTTGACAAAGACAATACAACCTACAGAAAGAATATTGACATTGCATATTTTATTGTGTATGTACAGTGTTGTTTGTATGTATATATATATATAGGTGTGTGTGTGTGTGTGTGTGTGTGTGTGTGTGTGTGTGTGTGTGTGTGTGTGTATGCAGTTCCCTCCACTATTATTGGCACCCCTGGTAAAGATGAGTAAAAAGGGTTATAAAAAGCGTTTGTTGAATTAGCTTAATGTCACACTGAAAAAATGAGAAAAATCAAACCTTTAATTGAAGTAAATTCATTATGAGAAAAAAAATTTCCTCATCAAGAAATAATTATTTTTAACAAAACCATGTGTGCCACAATTATGGTAATTATTGTAAAAAAGTCATCATTTTTAATATTTGGTCACGTATCCTTTGCATGCCATAACTTCCTGATGTCTGTGACCCAACAACATCAAAAGACTTGATATCTTATTTTCTAGTACTCTTACAAGCGATACTATAACATCTCTGCATTTGAATGGATCTCTATGGGAATGGGGGGGTGGGACTAGATTTAGCTGTAAATTATGCTGGAACAGTATGGAATACATGGTTGGTAAAATGGCTGTAAGTCATCTAGGGTCTGGGGTATCAAACGAGCCTCAAACCATCACTCTGCTGCCAGATATGCAGTAGATATGGATGGATCACTTTAAAGGGTTGTTTCTCCTGACAAATTATCCTATTGAACTCTATGGAAAAATAAGCCAGGAGAAGAAACCATTCAAGTTATCCATCCATATATACTGTATTTCTGGCAGCAGAGTGATGGTTTAAGGCTTGTTTGATATGTCAGACCCTTGATGACTTAGAGCCATTTAGCCAACCATGTGTTCCATACTATTCCTGTTTATGTTACAGCTTATCTAGTCCCACCCCCCAATTTTCATCGAGATCCATTCAAATGCAGAGAGGTTAGAGTATCTCTTCTAAGAGTACCAGAAAATAAGATATCAAGAGTCTTTTGATATTGTTGGGTCACAGACATCAGGAAGTCATGGCTTGCAAAGGATATGCAACCAAATATGAAATATGATGACTTTATTAAAATGTATGTTAATTACCAAAAAATGGGGGGGGATACTATGTGTAAAAATGGCTACAATTCCGAAAGTAGAAATAGAATGAAATAGAAATAGTAGTTTGTAAAATTATCAATGTCTTGACTGTATTTTTTGATCAATTTAATGCTACCTTGGTGAATAAAAGTATCAATTTCTTTCAAAAACAAGGAAATTTCTAAGTGACCCCAAACTTTTGAACGGTAGTGTATATATGACATGTTAATATGATTTAAAATATGTAAATGCATACAAACATTTTAAATGTAGATGTATAGCCATTTCTCATGTAGCCTAGCAGCCTAGATTGTAGCTTAGAAACTGCTCCGTTCTTTTCAGAAGTGTGTCTTTTATTCTGTTATTTGTGTGCTTAGCAGATGCCATTAGCCACACAATTTCTTTTACATGTTCTATAGATATTTGCGCAAGCAATTCAGGTTAAGTACCTTGCTCAAGGGTACAACCGCAGTACTTTATAATAACGTAACATAAATTATGAGAAAGTACTTGAATGGAGGCTTGAGTCAAGTACACCACACTTCTGTGAACCACCTTTTTGAGAATCTAACCAGCATCTAAGCTGTTCCCAGATGGTACAGTTAGTTCATTGAGATCTCTTGATGTGACTATCTGTGTTCCAAGGCTGCTCAGAATGTGATTAGGTGATTAGTCAGGTGTTGAGCTGCAGGTGAACATTGTTTGTGACAGGGTGTAAATTTAATGCCGTCCTGCCACCAGCCAACTGCTGGTAAAATTTTAATTGTGGCTGGTAAGAATCCACAAACCCACTCTGGCCAGTGAGTGAAAAAGTTATTTTATGTCCTGGTTGGTGATGAGCAGTCAGGTGTTGAGCTGCAGGTGAACACTGTTGGTGACGAGCAGTGAGGTGTTGAGCTGCAGATCAACGCTGTTGGGCTGTGTCTGAATCGGCACCTTTCCATACTTTTACGTAGGCTTAGTACAGGACGAGAAGGTCGTTAGGTAGGCCAAATTTTCAGTATACTTTAAACCCCTGTATGATACACTTGCTTCTGGGGTTTCACTGAGTATATTCGGGAGCACACTTCAAGAAGTACATGACCATTTTGGTCGCATAAATATGACGCGCAGCTTCGCCGACATTTTCCTAAACAAAAACAACACGTGACATGGCAGCGCAAGGTTGGGACGTCTTACGACACTTCCACAGTACGGTTGGAAAATAGTATGGAGGACATTTTTTGCATACTGCACGTTGCGGCTAAACGGTGCACATTAAACGGCACACATCTGCCTGTGCACTGTACACAGGAGACAGGACGCAGTAGATAGGGCCCTAGTGATGAGCCGACACAGGCAGCTGAAGGTTTTTCTTTGTCCTGCCCAGTTGCCCTTGCCCCACCGGAGGCGCTGAAGATCCTGACGGAGAAGGATCATGTGTTCCTCCTCTGGAAGAGTCTGGCAGTGAGGGAGAAGAGCTTTAACGAGAGCCGGGTAATTATTATTATTATTATTATTATTATTAATAAGCTAATTTAAATAATCAAGTACTTAATGGTTTGTACTTAAAGGTAATTATTTATTACTTGGTTATTTTTAATTTACATCTTAATTAGCATAATTTACATTAACTAATCAGAATGCATACCTTTGAAGAATGTGCTAATGGGCTCTGTGTGTGTGTGTGTGTGTGTGTGTTGTGTCTGTGTGTTACGTGTTTGCGCGTGGGTTCATTGCGTGTGCGCGCGCACATACATTACACACGCGCAGGGCTACGAGGTCCACGTCTACGACAGCGTGTCCAACTCCACCACATGCCTGGGGAACACCACGGAGACCTTCTTCAAGATCAGCAGCCTGCTGCTGGGACACAACTACACCTTCTCAGTGCAGGCACGCTGCCTGCTCAACGGCCAGCTCTGCGGAGAGCCCGCCGTTCTGCTGTACGACAGCCTGGGAGCAGGTGGGTGTGGCCAGGGCACACGCTGGGCCCTCAGGCTGTAATGTACACTCTGCGCTTTCTAGCATGTGATTTTTTTTTGTTGTTGCCATTTTAAAGAAAATTTAAAAATAAAAATGTTTTAAATGGCATTTTAAAGTGCATAGTGTTTATTATTTGTTATAGTATTTAGTGATGGCGTGGTGTAGTGTGTGGAGTGATCTCTGTCATGTCCTGGAGGGCTCTAATGTTTTTCTGAATTTAATTTCATTCACTGATTGGCTATAACCTGCAGAAAAACCGGCAGATCTTGCGGCCCTCTCGTACAGGAGACGCCGTGTACGTTGTATGATTCAGCGTGTGAGGTCATTTGATGTAGAGCGCAGGAACAGTGAGCTAGTTCATGTGACGTGTGGCGGCTCCACTCTCTCCCTCTCCTCAGTGCCGGGCAGTAATGGCGCCTCTCAGGGGGAAAAGTCGGGCGACATGGCGGCCGTGGTGGTGCCCGTGCTGTTTGTGCTGCTGCTGGGGCCTGTGCGCGGGATTCGCGGCTCTGTACCTCAGACACCGCCGCCTTCAACACAGCTTCACCGCTTTCACCAACAGCCACTACAACTCCCGCCTGGGCTCCGCCATCTTCTCCTCCGGGGATGAGCTGGGTAAGGGCGCAATAAAGCCGCCTCCCCTCCTTCTGCACCCTCCCCCTCCTTACTCATTCTCTCAGACTTAAGGGGGAACTCCACCCAAAGATTCTACTACTCCCTCCCTTCCCACTGCCCTAATGCCCCCCACTGTCCTCTCCCTTCCCCTCCTTACTCATTCTCTCAGACTTAAGGTGGAACTCCACCCAAAGATTCTACTACTCCCTCCCTTCCCACTGCCCTAATGCCCCCCACTGTCCTCTCCCTTCCCCTCCTTACTCATTCTCTCAGACTTAAGGGGGAACTCCACCCAAAAATCATAATTTGTTAGTCTGTCTTACTTGTCTTCAGAATGATTGAATCGATGGTGTGACATGCTTCTTGTGTCTAAAACAAATCTGTGTCCGTACCTGCGACCCCCCCCCGCCTCATTCCCGTCTTCTTCCCCCGCAGGTGACGAGGATGATGACCCCCTGATAAACGGATTTTCCGACGACGTTCCCATGGTGTTAGCATAGGGTGGGCAGGACAGTCGCTGCACCCCTTCCCTCTTCTCTGCTCCGCCCAAATCTCCGCCCCTTTCCTCTAAACTCACTCTTGCCTCTCCTTCCTGTCCTACCTCCTCCCTCTCTGATCTAGGGTGTGCGGTGACTGGCAGCCACCGCCCAGAGGAGCCCGCCGCACGAGGTTTTCAGGAACCCAGGACGAAAAGAGAAAGAAAAAGAAAGAGATATTTTTTGAAATACTTACGATGCACTTTTTTGGGGAGGCGCAATAACTTATTTTTTTATATATGCTATGCGTACGCGCAGGGATAAGACTTAGCGGGCAGCAGCTGAAGCTGGGCCGGCCCAACTGTGAAGGAAATTGATTTACTCCCCATGTGTTTCTGGACCAAAATGAGAGAGACCGAGAGAGAGACACTGCCCAGCTGGGCCAAAGGTTTCTCCCCCCGCTCGGCTCAGCAGTGCAGGTTCACTTCCCCCTAAATAGCAAAAACCAACACCCTTCAACTCATTCAGCCAGCACAAAAATACATGTGTATGTGTACAATTTTGAATGACCTGTGAAAGGAAACGGACATTTTGGCTCTTAGATAGTGTGAACTGCACAGGATTAGTGTCACTGAAGTAGCACACTGACTCCATGACGCTGGAAAATACAAGCGCGAGGGCAAGAAACTTCTATACTCAATGGTACAAATAGGCCTTGTTCTTAGAATGGTAGGTATTATTATTCTAAAGTAAATGACAAAACCTACAACGAAGTCGCATTAAATATGGAACACCTCGCTAGGTAGAATCTTGTAGAATATCTACAGGCAGGCAGACGGTGAGCCTGAAGTTTGGCGGGTCATGTGATATGAACCACCTCCGGATGCTGGAGTGCGCTCAAAGGCAGTTTAACTTGTTTTAAAGGCCACTATGCACCTCTGCATGTCGCGGACGGCACACCACAGGAGAACTGCCCAACCGTGAAATCAACAATATCAACTGGGTATTTAAATTGGCTTCCTCGGACCCAAAAAGATTCCAGTATAGTTTCAGATTTGTAAAAAAGAAAAAAAGGTCATGTTGACGGCTCAGGAGATGAATGCTGGTGTTTAACCGTGCAGCTTTACTATGTGAGTTGCTCTGATTCGGCCTACTTGCTCATGCCCTTTGGGAAATGGGATATGCTGCATTGTATTGTAAATGGAACAGGCTCCAGAACAGAGTGAGAATCCCTGCAATATACTGGTGTGCAGGTAATATAAAAGGGGATAGGGCATTTCACATAGAAACCAGAGAGGTGCTGCACCAATCATTGAGTATGTTGGTAACAACGAAGGCTATGGTTGGTGAATATCTCCTGGCTGTACTGTCAGGGCTTCTGTCAGGGAACGTCATCCACCAGTCACCATTGGCGTCGTGCTGTTCCTTATTATCAATATTCTCCTTGATTGTACAAGCTCCTCCGTGGTTTCTATGAGAACGGTGATAACAGCGATGTCCTATGCCAAATGTTATTATCCCTGATCGTGTGAGGGCAGTTAAATGGTGTAGGTGGCAGTAAACCTGTGCAGTCCTGTCTTATCCCAGGAGCCTGAAGCATTAATGTGTGTAAATGTGCCAAGTTTGCAGAAAAAGAAGAAGAAAAAAGAAAAGAACTGCTGTTTCTGTAAGCCCTCCTCACCGCCACCCCCAACCCCTCTGTTGCTCAGATCCAATGAAGCTGTGTATATGTTTAATATGTTGAAGAGCCATTGTAACTGGATTTGGGGATATTTTTGTTTTATTTTTAAGATTCTGTTAAGCTGAATGCATTATGAATGTATTTTTTAAATGTGTGATTCAGCTTTGAGGCGATGCGGGAACAGGTCACGTCACAGTCCTTGTTGCATCCATGAACCGCCACCCCGTCCCGCCCCATCCCTGGAATAAGATTGTGAGACTCGTGTTCTGTGGGTCTCCTGGACCTTCTCAGGAGGCACCACCCAGGTGACATGCCCCACCCGTTTGCCAGCTTTACTGTCGGTGAGGTGTGGGGTTAGCCTTCCGCACCCAGGGGCCACCGCCTATCCCCCGCCCGTTGTTAGCCCGGTGACCAGGGCTGCACTGGCCTCACCCTCTCCCCTGCCCGTCGTTGGCCTGGTAACCATCAGGGCAGCCAAGCCCCGTCGCTCTCTCTGCCTCCGTCACTGCAGGGCTGCTCTTTCTGCGTGTTGTTCTCGTGTCGCTCTTAAGGTACGTGTGTCCGTCCTATGAGAATCGTAATGATTAATGATGATGATGATAATAATGGTGTCTTTCAATGTGATTTTTACATTTCTGTTCTTTTGTCTTTTTTTTCTTTACCACTTATGCCTTATGAAAGCGCACTGAGTTTGTATGTATTCACACTGACACATACACACACACACACACACAAGGAGATACCTACAGTAAGAGTACTAGTCTGAGGACAATTTAAATGGAAACAGGTTGCTATGTTTGTGGCCCTTCTACTGGTATGATGCTTAGCTCGCCTGGATGGTGTCTGTTTTCTCTAATGTTTCTGCTCTCCTCAATTCCATAATACGGTACATAACCCACCAATTTCATGTCAACTTAGTAACTGTTTCCATTTCTGTACATTCTCTAACAAATTTCACATTCTTTGTTCTGTGTTATTTTTAATGTTCTTGATGTGACCGATTCATAATGTTTTAGTTTTTTTCCTGAATTTTGTTTCTGTAAAAATTGGACGCTGAACTGTTTTTATTGCACAAAATGTAATTGGGACACCGCCATATTTTGAAATTGCTGAAATCTCCTTGCTCACAAGGGTGTTTTAAGGGAATAAAAGTTAACGTTTCAGGAGAGGTACGGTTATTTTACGAACGGCTTATTCTGAAATAAACTTGAATTTGTTTGACATTCTCATCTCTGTGCGGTGGTGTTCGGGCTGTGGGGGGGTTGCGACTGGCACACAAACTTTTGCAAAGCAGGGTTTTTTTTTTCCTTTTTCCTTTTTTTAAATATTTTTTTATATCAGCGGGTCAACTCATCGTAGTTTATTTCTCTCATTTAGATTTTACGATCTGGCCCTGAAGGAACGGGGGTTTTACGAGCTGCTTTTCTGCTGAGCAGTAAAGATTACACTGAGTTTGTGCAAACTCACTTGGGTGCTGTTGAAGTTGTAGCCTTTCCTTTTTCATTTGATATGTCCTATCCAAGGATCTGATTAAGAACTGTGGGCAGATTCGCTAAGAACAACGCTGAGTGTAATTGACGCTTTTTGCAAATGCTATCCACGTCATTTCAATGACTTATTCTTTAAAGTATTGATGCAAACACCCAAAAGGATAGCAAGGGCGTCAGGAGTAAGTGATGGTACGTCAGTGTTAACTCGACATGATTAAATTAGGAAATTTAACTACAACGGAAAGGTCTCTGATATGGAACTCTATCTCTCATTATGTCCGCACTGAAGATGTTGCTTGTTGCTGAAGGAGCAGATGTATAGAAAAAATAGGGTGATCTTAAAAAGAAAAAATCAATTCAACTCAGGCATCCAGAGGGTCCTGCAAATGAGCAGAGGATCAATGATGTACTGAATGATCGGGAAAAATTGGACAACAAAGTATTCGCCCAGAGTAGTAATCGGAGTAGTTGGAATGGCTGGTATGGTATTGGCACAACCCAGTCCCACACTGAAGATAAGCTAGTGATTACACTGTGAATGTTACATAGTTGTTTGGTGTGCGTATTACTCATTTAAAGGGGATGTTTCATGTAGCCTAGGCCTAATGACTTAATGTATAACGGCGTAAACACAGCAGCAATCAGATTTAGCACCTTAGAGAATGGCATTGCCACTGGCTTTAATGTAGCATTTAGCAGAGCTGTCCGATGCTTTGAACCCAGCCACTATCTATATTATACTGCTGTGTTGGCTCCAGTCCATGATTCTAACTGACATCTTACAACAAACTGATCTCGGGAGGAGGGAGGGGTGCAACACTAGCTCACAAGTACAATATTCTGTCTTTATTTGTGAAACATTGTGTTTCTGCCATCAGATCAGCCTTCATGTTTTTTGAGTGAGGTCATGCCAAGTTTAATCTCTGCTGCATTAGTTTAATCTGCTATACATCCATTAGTTACATTTGAAGCTGTGCTTCGGTCTCACTTGTGTAAGCACAATTTTTTTAATACTCAAAAACGGGTCTTGCCGTCGTGTTATCTCCCAATGCACAAATAAGGTAAAAGGCTGATTTTGATCACACTTGTTTTTTGAGCAGGTGTTCAACACAATTTACTGGAAACTTTCCTGTCATTTTACAAAGGCTTAATTTTCACACAATGGTGCAATAATATCTAAAAAAGATCTCATAGAGCAGCAAACTATTTTGAATGTCCAGCAAATGGTCTTTTTTTTAATACATCTTACTACAAATTCATAGAAGTGGACCATTTTGAATGAATGATTGTTACAGTATCATAGTGAAGGGCAAATGGAGAGTAGGTCTAAATGTTTAACACTACAATGAAGTGGCCTACTTAAATTTTATCAGAAGGCACATTACACAGGACAGGTACAATGTCACCTTTGTCATCATGCAATTCTAGTATTGAATGACAGCCTGTAACAATGAATCATTGATGTCTCTGTTAACCCAAAAAGGATACCCTTGTATGGAATATCTGTTCTCTTGCTTGCAGACATGTTGGTGGTGTCTTCATCTCGCCACTATAACAGCTGCCATGGTCAATGGCAAGTTTTAAGTAATGGCTCTGTACATTATCAGAAGTCATATAGTTTGTTTACACACTTATACAATACATCTTATTCATGCAATGTTTTATAAATAGTACTTGGAAAATGTCTGGCTGTAGCACCATTCTTTCAAGGAATCGGAAACCCCATGAAGCAGCAGTTGAAAAGTGCTGCTCTTTACGTGATTCTTTGGCATTGTGTCTTTATCTGTGCATGTTGGTGCTCATGTACATGCGGAAACTTGACACTGGCTGGATTCATAGACCATTTTATTGACCACAAACCTCAGAGGAGATTTCACTTGATACGCTGACATACACACAGACACTGGTGTAAAAAAAATAAAATAAAGTTGGCTAGAGTTACTGAAACATGGAAAATGCATTTTGGCATTGTAAACCTTTTTTTGAGGAGTATATAGTGCCGTTGATAAAACTGCTGTCTGAATATGGTTCTGTACATTTGTCAGATGTATTTGATGAGCAATGGGTGCGACCAGTTGGCAGTAAAGTAAGCAGCCGGAAATGCTGAGGTATTGGCAGAAGTGAAATGACACCATTGGAGGGGAGTTGGGAGAGAAAAAATTCAAGTCTCTGATGGGGTACAGAATCAAACACTCAGTTCAAAGGGGTTTTTTAACACAGGAAACGAGGCTACAGATTTTTCAAATTCTATGTTCTTCAGGGCCCACTTAACATAATGCATTCAGCTTTACAGCAACCACAACAATGCCTGCCTATGTTTGACCTTGCCTTTCAGTGCATCTCTCGCATTGCCGAAGTTAAACCTCTCGAATTTCGTATAATCCCCGGACTTCAAACGGCGCCATCAGCACCCTGCGCGCTCACAAAGGTCCCGGCTGGAGCCTTGTCCTCATGTTGCCTTTAGTCCTGCTTCATCTCCATTTCCAATTTTTCTCCCTGGCTGGGTTGCACTCAGATGGGTTGTTCTTTTTTTAATTTCACACTATTTGTATCCGTCTTTAAATTTTGTATTTTTTAAGTCACCACTCAAATTCTCATTCGGAAATACAGAATGCACACTTATGCTTTTTATTTAACCATGTGACG
This sequence comes from Synaphobranchus kaupii, assembly GCA_029718625.1. NCBI lineage: Eukaryota > Metazoa > Chordata > Actinopteri > Anguilliformes > Synaphobranchidae > Synaphobranchus > Synaphobranchus kaupii. Next base: position 35,965,122 of record CM056389.1, on the reverse strand, counting down.
GTTAGCGTTTGCAACCGTAGACCTCAGTTGTTCTGCTGAACAGCTATGCTGTGAAATGTTAACCATTATGGGATTACATAAAAATATCTGTTTGTTTCTGGAGCATAAGTGTGCGAGGTTTCGTTCTGTATTTCCTATGTGGCATTTTGACACTGCCTTATGCCAGGAACATTCTGTAGAGTGCGTGCTTATTCTAAAACGGTATTGAGTGCTCGCCCATCAGCCATAGACCCGTAAACCCAGATGTGCAGTCCACAGATAGTTCCGGAGTGCGGTGGTCATGTGGCCATTTAAAGTGGCGTGAACTTAGGCGCATTTTCACACTCCTGACTCACGGGTCCAAACCCATAGACTGTATAAAAATATGGACAAAGCACTGTGACCCATTGCCTTTCCACAGCCCTCGTAAAAACCTGAATTGAAGCTCGGAAGTCTTTTTGCCGCCCGTTTGTACAAACTGCGCCTGCTCAATGGAGCCGAAGAGGACTCAACCTGTCCCTCTGATTGGTCCTGAACAAATGTGAATACCCTGTCCAAACAACCCAATATTTAAAAATAATCAGCACATGCAGAGGCATTCGATGAAGGAAAGGCACCTATTGCAATAAAGTTTTGTGGGAAAAATTTATTGGACTGAGTATTTTGACCACATTGCTGCCATTGACTTACATACTGAAAGACCTATACTGGAGCCAATCGCAGTGGCGCTAGTGAGCAACGGCACAATTGCCGCTCCCAGCCCAACCAGGAAGTGAGCTTCAAACGAAAGCCCAGTCTTGGCCCCCTTGGTCAAACCCGGCGCGTCACTCATCCCGTCGGCGTGCCCCCTGATGCCCCTCCCCGTTACTCCCCTCTCCCCACTCCCTTCTGTATCCAGATCCTGACGTGATGCCTCCTGCCTCCTCTCTCACAATTACTTCTGCTCACATTTCTCCATCAAACAGAGAAAGTGCACTTCTGATTGGACCAGATTGGATATACAGTGGGTGACCACTGGATCTGGGGGTGTCTGTTAGGTTCCTGTATGTACGCTAAAGGAAAGTAAAGACCACTTCCACACATGCTCTGATGCTACCTGCCCTGATCCCATGGCCAGTGGTTAGACGTGATTTCCCTTAGTGACTTCCTTCAGCATGATGTACTTTGTGAAGAGACAAAATATATTTTTATTTTTCAAAATTAATAGTATACCAATTTACAGGCCACACGCACATCATCGCAGACAGAAAACCACGTGTATGTATGTGCGTATGTTTGTGCTCACCAAATGAGAGCGTTGCGTGCGTTGCGTTGCCTCTATTGAATGCCCCATGGCAACCGATCGCTCAGTACTGTCCCTGTGCTGTTGAATGGGGAAATAGCAACTTGTCTGCATGTTTTAAAGTAGGGGTCCGCAGCGCTGACCATGGAGAGCCACAGTGGAAGCAAGGTTTCATTGCTACTCAGCACTCAACTGTGTAATCACCTGTGTTAATTGATCAATTAACTCTCTTGGTGTCTTGGGCCTGTATCGAATTGCTGATTGTAAGGGTTTGCAGGGTTGCAGACCTCTGGCAAGTTGCATGGGTGACCATCTGCAGCCATACGGTGTTGTGGAGCTGGTCATTCTAGAACTCTCCGTCTCTGTTCTCCGTTCTCCGTTCCACGTTCCCCCGGCCCAGGAAAGAAAGCGATTACTGTATCTTCACTTCAAACGCCGGCGGACACAACAGAGGGAATGGAGGGAGGAGGCAGCTTTCTTCTAAAGAGGTACAAAGAACCCCAAAATGCGTTCACTTGTTTCCTCATGCGAGAGAACCACAAAGAGTGAGAGCCATCAAGAGTCATAATGGCAAACACCCGCTTTAAAAAAAACAAAAAAAAACATTGTTAGTTTCAGTATACCACAACAGCATTTGGTTCACAATTAATACATAATTGATGAAGGAACTTGAATGAGCAGACAGTCAATCCTCCTTAAGTATTTATGTCTTGACTATTCCAAGCAAAATGAGAGAAGAAAGCAGATGGAGATGGTCCATCAGTACAGAAAGTGGCTGGGTATCTAACCTCTACTGCAGGAAATTGTATATGACCACATTACTGGCTGAGCCGCATGGTCTCACTGCAACAATATACACTACTCACAAAAAGTTAGGGATATTCGGCTTTCGGGTGAAATTTCAGGATGAACCTAAAATGCACTATAACCTTTACAGGTGAAATTAATTTGACCTTCTCTAAACTTTTGAATGCACATGTCCAACTATTCAATGTTTCAGTACTTTTTGCACAACTTGCTGTTCTCTAACAAGGAGCTGAACGGCAAAATTCACAACAGGTGTTTGATCCATGAATCGACCAATAAATTTCCTGGTTCAATTAGAATTGGTATTTAAACAGTCCTCTTCATCATGCTGTTCACATTTTGACATCATGAGACCAAGACGACACCTAACAATTGATCAACAGTACCTCGCCATTGCGAGGCTTCAAACAGGAATGTTCTCAGAGGGAAGTGGCCACTGAGCTTAGAGTGTCACAGAGTGTCATCAGCAGGTTGCAACAGAGATACAGAGAGACTGAAGAGTCACAGAAAGGCATAGAAGTGGACGTCCTTTGGCCACATCCCACACTGATGACCGCTTCATTGTGAACAGTGCCCTGCGGAACCGGATGATGAATGCCACTCAACTCCAGGCACATTTAAGGGAGGTGAGAGGCACCCAAGTGTCACGTCAGACCATTCGAAACCGTTTACATCAGCGTGGTCTGCGTGCTAGACGACCTGCAAGGGTACCTGACCACACCACCAGGCACAGGCGTCATCGTCTTGCATGGGCCAGGGAGCATTTACGCTGGACGAGGGACCAGTGGGCCTCAGTGCTGTTCTCTGATGAAAGTCGATTCACGTTGAACAGAAATGATGGCCGCCAACGATGTTGGAGACGTCAAGGAGAGCGCTATGCATCAGCCACTGTTGTCACCAGACGACCCTTTGGTGGTGGCGGTGTTACAGTGTGGGCAGGTGTGTCTAGTCAATACAGAACTGCCCTACACTTTGTGAATGGTACAGTGACAAGCCCATACTACCTGAATAACATCATTAATCCAGTCATTGTGCCCCTGCATGAACAACACAGCCTAATTTCATCTTCATGGACGACAATGCTCCAGCTCATCGAGGTCGCATCATTAGGGAAAGGCTGCTGGAGATGGGGTACCCTCAAATGGAGTGGCCTACACTTTCTCCAGACCTGAATCCCATAGAAAACCTATGGGATCAGCTGACTCGTGTAGAGGCTCGTAACTCTGTACCCCAGAACCCTCAATGACCTGAGGGCCGCCCTTCAAGAAGAGTGGGATGCCATGCCTCAGCAGACAATAAGTCGACTTGTGAACAGCATGAGACGTCGTTGTCAAGCTGTAATTGATGCTCAAGGGCACATGACAAGTTATTGAGACATTGACATTTTTGTGTGGTATACCCACCACTGTTGTTGGCTTTTGTTTCAATAAATTGTTTGAGATGAGGAAATCACCATTGCATGCTTCTACTTAAATGCCCTACTTTCATGATACGTATAATATCACTGTAGCGTGAACTTACATTTTCCATAAATTTCACCCGAAAGCCAAATATCCCTAACTTTTTGTGAGTAGTGTATTTTAACTATAATTTATTCAAATGTATATAGTTTTATTTTGAAAATATAAATATATATCTGGGGCGGCAGTGTAGTATAACGGTTAAGGAACTGGCCTTGTAACCGAAAGGTTGCAGGTTCGATTCCCAGCTAGGACACTGCCGTTGTACCGTTGAGCAAGGTACCTAACCTGAATCGCTTCAGTATATATCCAGCTGTATAAATGGATAATATGTTAAAAAAAAAATGCTAAAAGTTGTGTAAGTCGCTCTGGATAAGAGCGTCTGCTAAATGCCTGTAATGTAATGTAATGAAAATATTGTTCAGTGGGTGGCACATTAACTTCTATGGCTGCTGCTTTGTGACTGCTATTACAGTAATGCTACTTTACCACGAGAGCTGATCTAATCCAGTCATGCTAAAAATACACATGCCTTTTGTTAACAGAGGTAGATATTGAAATAATGTAGCTAATAGGTATTTTTTAAATAAATTGTTGAGGCCACATTTACAAGAGAGGTTTTTCTGCTCATATGACATTAGCAACCACTCTATTGCGTGTCAAAATGCACAGTTAGCAACATAACTAATTCTTAATCTTTTTTTTGTTGTTGTTTAAAAGGGTAACAAAGCGCTGATACAGTGCTGATTGATCCTCTACAAAGCGCTACAAGTGTTGCTGATTGATCCTCGTCCAAACCTTGACATTTTACTGCAATCAGCGCAAAACAGCATAAACCCAAAGGATCTGGCTCAAAAGTGTCTCTAGTGGTAAAACCTTAGGTAGTGCACGTCCAGTCTGTCATTGGCCAGAAACTTCATCCAGCTGACTGGAGCGACTCCTCCTTGGAGCGAGGGTGGGCTACGGCCCAGCTATAAATGGCAAGCAAATCTCAGCGGTTGATCTCATCGTTTTCTACATAGTTCGGTGGTTGATCTGCGTAGATGGAGAAGAGATAGGAGAGAGAGCGAGCGATATACAGTGAGCACCATAATTCATTGGACAGTGACACATTTTTTTGTTATTTTGGTTCTGTATTCTCACACTTTGAAAGGATACAATGACAATGAGGTTGAAGTGCAGACTGTCAGCCTCAAACCATCACTCTGTTTATTTGTTTATTAAAACATTAAAATATATAATTAGGCATGCAGCTGTTCGATATGGGCCATACGGATACTCAACCTATATCTTTAAACATGCTCGTTATAATCGAACAGTGTGTCTTGTTTATATAGGCCTACATCAATCTTGTGAGAGCAAAAGAAAAAGAAACAAAACGTTAACTGAAAAATTTCAACATCTTGCACGCAAAGGATATTATCCCTTTATTGCTGCTCACTTTAATTGAGCTGCGCTTAATCTCCACTTTTTCAGAATGTGAAACAACTTTTAAAAGAAAGCAAAGGAACAGCTAGAATCAGTAGCCTATGTACCGTTTTGAAATGTAACTTACTGGCTATCAAAATCATTATTGTATTTATAGTTGTGTTGTTTGTATTTTTAAACTGGACCGACCGTCCGTTCTGCCTCCGTATTGCTGCATAATCAATTCCGTCAATCTCGCCATTCCATAAGCCCAAACTTGCATCGCAATTAATTAAAAAAACGAAAATATGACGTTTTACACTGCAGAAAATGCTTTAACTAGGCTTGTTGCGGTGATCGTTTAACCAATGGAGAAAAAAAAAGCTAATTAAAAAAGCTTATTACTAAAAGCTTATTAAAAGCATTGAAATACAACCACATCCAGATTTTCTTAATTTTATTGAATTAAAAGCTTTTCAGGTGTTCTAGAACTTTATTGTTACTGCTAGCTCAGAAATGCATCTTGATGGACTGTTCATTTTACTGTTTTCATTTAGAGTGGTTTTCTCAATAAATCATTAGGCTAGTCATTAGGTAAGTCTTCTCCTTGAATTTTATAATGCATAATAATAATAATAGTAATGAAAATAATATTACTATACATAATCATTTATGTATAGTAATAGTGTGAAGTGTGAAGTGCATTGTGACAACTTGTTGTGAAATGTGCTATATAAATAAATATTGATTGAATATTGATTGATGTATCCAAGTTAATTTAGTAAAATAAAAAACTAACAAAAAAAAGTACAATATGAAATTACAACAGGCAGAAAGGGCTCTTATTGTGGAAACAGTTTCCATTCAAATGTATAATGGAATGATTTGATGCTTTTATAACTGCCTTTGAGTTGATTATATATTGTACCTCATTTTTTCCAGTTCTTATCAAAATGTATTGTTCAGTGTCCCCCAGTTATGGGGTGGGGGGTTCAAATAGGTTAAGAAAAACAACCTTTAACAAAACAATGGATAATAAGTATAAAGTACAGAATATAGTTCCTATAAAAAGTTTTGAAAGGAACAAAAAGACAGTGAGGGGGTGAATACTCATAAATTGCAATAATAATTAATTTTAGACTGGAAAAGATCACATTTCCTATATGTAACTTCCGGTTGAAGCCCCCACCCACTTCCGGTTTGTATCCGCATACAGATACAAATAATGTTGATGGTCGAACAGATACAGATAGTGCATTGCTGCACACCCCTACTATAGAGTACTCAAGTGAGTACGTCAGACATGGGCGGAGTCTGGATAGAACAGGCTTCAGAGACTATCGACTATTTCTTGAAATCTGATTTATAGAATGAGCCGAAACATTTCTGGATTAGCCTGTGTGGTATAAGGATATAGACCATATATTGCAAGTTCCAATTTTTTTTTTTTTTAAGTAATGGATTAATGATTGTAGTTCGACTTGTAGTCCACTTTAACGGTCTACATATCCAGTACTGCAATGCACGGGTGGTTCTCAACCAATAAGATCGTCTCGTGTCTGGACTTTTTTGGCAGAATGGTAGTACTGCCACTGAAGACGAGCTAACGTTAGCTTGCTAAGTTGAGAAGGCCCGTCTGACAAGGTCAGAAACTACGCTTACAAGTTAACCACATAAAGCAATTCTAGCTTTTAGTCTTCAAGCTAGCTAGCTAACATTAGAAAAAAGTGTTTAAAAACGGAGCTGTGTGCTACTGCTGGCTAAGGTTATATGACAACGTTTGGAGACAACGCTGCTCGTCCGGAGGGAATTATGGGACGTTGAGTTTTTAAACAGTCCTTCCTTCCTTGCTCCCTTGTTATGGAAGATGACATGTTGATACTGGAATACATCTTATGCAAATACACATTCTATTTATCCATACATTACCATAACACCAATCATTGTTCATATATTTCTGATTTGACAATAAACATACAATTTGACAGAAAGAACCACAGTGGTGGAGGGGAATAGTCCTACAGTTTATTTACCTTTCGTGAATGGTTGTCTTTGCTTAATCGCTGGTATAAATTACCTGTTTTGTTCTGGAG
>CM056389.1:35849770-35957594 GCA_029718625.1 Synaphobranchus kaupii | reverse complement strand
ATGCAACACTGCGTAACTTCCAATTTAAACACTCATAATTTACAATTACAGTAACAATGGTATGGATGTTGAGTTTTTTCCACACCTATGAATACATTTACCTTGACTCGACTGCATGGACTTCTTGTCTGGAGCAAGATGCTTTATTCATTCTTTCTCATAAGCCACTATCAGTCTAGCTCACTAAATATGATGATAGATATGTTTGCTTTTCATGACTGTCCCTCAGATTTATATAACTAGGTTAGTAATCAAGTTTACGATGATCCACTTTAGTTAACAGCAGCAATAGCTAGCTTTCTGCCTTGGCTGTTTTCTTTTTGTATTTTTCTGTCATATCAGGTGTCAAAATATTTCAGATTTATAAGTACATGTGGTCATATGTAAGTACATACTGGCTATAGAAAGTTTGCACATCCTTTCATAAATATGCACAGTGAAAATGGTGACGTTAAATCCCCCCATGAAGTTGGCCATCTCATATCCTTGTATATAACAGTACTACCACATTTTGACCACAAGATGGTGCCATTTTAACAGATAGTTGAAATGGCACCATCTTGTGGTCAAAATGTGGTAGTACTATATGTGATATACATCTCATATCCTTGTATTTCACATAGTACTACCACATTTTGACCACAAGATGGTGCCATTTCAACTATCTGTTAAAATGGCACCATCTTGTGGTCAAAATGTGGTAGTACTGTTATATACAAGGATATGAGATGGCCAACTTCAAGCTCTAATTAAACTTCATGGGGGGATTTAACCATCACCATTTTCACTGTGCATATTTATAAATATATGAAGAAATAATAATCCAAGTCACAGCTTCTCATGTGTTTTCCCGCATAATTTATGCTAACAGATATTGGTGATTTTAAACATGTTTCAACCTCTCTTTTTCACTCCAGCTTTTCTGCAGCCCCGCAAGCAATTGTGGCCCCGGTTTATCTGTGTGCAAACCCAGTGCGTACGTTCTGAAGTGTGCCGGCGTCCCAGGTGCGGTGGTATGTATATTTTATGTCTCAGACTCAGGTCCCAGGGCCTCGTTGTCACGACTTTGGCCTGGTTCATATCTCAACACTTGTGAATTGTAGTATCAGAATCCATGTCAAGAACTAGGCCCGTTACAGGTCTCGAGAATTTACGGCAGATACAAGTCTTAAGGCCTCAGAGTGCGGCCAGCAGCTGCAACAAGCCTTAAGACCGTCTGGAATCTGCCCAGGGTGGATCCATGACCTAAAACCTCTGAAATCAGTGCCGTCCTAAGAACTCTGTGTTGCTCATATGCTCGACCTAAGTCCCAAGACATTTGTCATTCAGCCCAGTGTGTGTACCAGTACCATGTCCTGAAATCCAATCCATAGGTACGCTACCCAGCACCAAGGCATATGCATCAGGGAAGCACTGTGGGCGTCTAACAGATGAGCTGACCATGCGGAGGAGAAGCAGGAAGTCCCCAGACGGAGGAGCTGTGTAAGTATGAGTTTTGCTTTCTTTTTGTTTTTATGCACCACATTTGGTGTAGATTAGTGTATTACTACTTACAGTCTTACATACTTCTATGCAATCAAATCAATTTGTTTTAACTAAAACAAACTAATTTGATTATAGTTGTATGTGATACTGTCTGTAGTAATGCACTAATGGAGGGTGGGGCCTGGCCGAATTCTCAACTTTTTCACCTTACAGCCGAAAAGTTTGTGCTCCAAAAAAGTTGCATAACCCCCTGCATTGTGCTCCCAACTTTCAGGGGGGGCCACAACCGCCACTTCCCCTTCATTCACACCACGTTCATACAACGTTCATACAACTCCCCCACCCTTGGGGACCACCGCATTCATACAACTCCCCCACCCTTGGGGACCACCGCATTCATACAACTCCCCCACCCTTGGGGACCACCGACATTGCTCAGGTGTGGCACTCGGGGACTCGAACCAGCAACATCTACCCACGTGAAGTGTGGTCCAACCTCCTACGCCACGGAGTCCTTCGCATTTGTGCTTTGTTTTTCTACAAACTTAAATGGCACAATGGTACAATGGTACAACGGACAAAAGTTGTGCAAACTTGAATGGGGATTGAACCCCAGACCTTGGTGTTGCTAGACCAGAACCATTCCTTTGAGCCACTGTAACTTACACTTCTTTGTTGGGTTTTCCTGCAGTGAATTCATGAAGATGCAAAAAGAGAGGAGAAAGAACATTCAAAAAGCCTGTCCCTTCTGTTGTTTTTTATACCTTTATGTACCTATGTGCTTTTGCTGCCATTTCAATTGCCCTACGGGGACAATTAAAGTTTATTGAATTTAATTGAATTCTCGCCACAATCTTGGACAGAAAATGAGACCACAGAAATGTAGGTGAAGAGTGAGGTTTGAACCCTGAAGTGCTGTGTCCACAGACAAAGACAATACCGTTGTGCCAAAGTATCCTTAGCTGTTTTGTGAGCTCTGAAGTGGAGTGAAGAAGCTGAGATCATGAAAATATGAGGAATAAAGATAAAAAATGAGGTTTGAACCCTCAAGCTCACCTTCCAGAGTCCAAGACTCCACCGTTATGCCACAGTGGCCTTGATGTGTTTGAGGGTGATCACTCTATTGGGGCATATTTGACCAAAGGGAAGATTTGACTAAAGAGATGATTGCCCTCTACTGGTCCACCCAACATCACTTCCAGCAACAACTTAGGTCTCCCATCCAAGTACTAACCAAGCCCACACCTGCTTAGCTTTTGCCATTCAGTAGGAGCAGATCGCATGGTGGTATGGCTGCTGATAAAATGCCTCTTCATTTTATAACACACAAACTGCACTGTGGGTTATCTGAAATATTTAATGAGAATGTGTATGCATGTTAGCTAACCATATGAACATAATGAACACAAAGTAGACAAGGAGGCAAATTATAAACCAACAGCATAACATATGTAAGCTACTTTGTGAAAACCTTTGTTTCATTTAATGGGGGACTTTGAAGGATACATTTTCAGGGCTGCCAGATTTCAGAAAAAAATTATTTAATAATTCCCCCAAACGGGGGATTTTTCCCCCCCCCCCCCCCCCAACAAGGTTGGAAAACGAACGAAAACGAGCTGCATTCGGATGCAGTAACCGACAGCAAACCTTTCTGTGTTCGCGTTTCCAATTAACAATGCACAAAGTAACCTATGTATGAAATTTCCTATAGCATAGTAATCACAATTTCAATCACAATTTTTCTTTAGGCAACGTGTGCATTACACACACATTTGAGTATTTTTGTTGCATTCCTTGTTATATAAATCTAAAATAGAAACTTTCCATAATTTGTGGATACTAATCCCTTTGTTGAATATTGGTAACAATCGCATTCGTTTAGGCTATCGGCTATCATCTTTTCCTGTTGTGGTGAAGAAATAGCATGAGCTGTCCAGATTATTGAAATAATTTGATTCAAAACTAGTGTTTCGCTCAACTCCGCTCACACGCTCTGGTGGCTATGCAAATAAAGTTTGAACATAATATTTTTTAAATTCAAAATCACTCGTTAATGAATGCGGAGGAGACCATTCATCACTAATTTACAACCTCCCTTAATTACATTATAGGCATTTAGCAGATGCTCTTATCCAGAGCGACTTACACAACTTTTTAGCATTTTTTTTTTTTTTAACATATTATCCATTCAGACAGCTGGATATATACTGAAGCGATTCAGGTTAAGTACCTTGCTCAAGGGTACAACGGCAGTGTCCAACCGGGGAATCGAACCTGCAACCTTTCGGTTACAAGGCCAGTTCCTTAACCATTATACTACACTGCCGCCCTGCATATCTGTCTGCAAGGTGCAGGTATTAAGAATACACTATCCATGCTGTATGGTTGGTGTCTGCACTCATCCCCGTTCCGCAGTAGAGGTGCGCAACTTTCTCCCTTTAATTACCCAGATAGCAAGCGAACGTTGAATCGACGTGGATTCAACATCAATTTGCTCATCGAAATCACGTTGAAAGCTAATGGAGTGAGTCAGTGATGGCAACAAACATTAAAACTTTTAAATATCATGTAAATATTTAACCTTGATTATTCAATATTTGTCGGTATTCTGACAACGTGATCTCGATGAGCAAATTGATGTTGAATCAACGTCGGAATTCCACATTGAATCTACGTCGATTCAACGTTCGCTTGCTATCTGGGAGGTGTTCACCAATACACTTTCTGCACTGTAACATCTCTATCTGTCACCTTCTATGCTTCCCCCTGACTGAATAAACATGAATAAAAAATTAATAAGAAGAATGGACAGCCCACTCTCCTATTCAAAAGTAATCACAATTTCAATTTCCAACATTGTTCACTGCAATCTTTGCTTTCAAACATTCAAACCATACATTCAAAGTCATATGGACAACACAGTTTTGCGCTAAAAGTTTATTAACGTTAACACACACAGCACGATAGCCTACAGAACTTCTTGCTAAGCTGCTAAATTAGCTGATAGCAACATACGATCGAATAGGAATCAACTGCTTAAATATCAGGAATATTAACTGACATATAGTATATAGTTCTGTGGATATGACTCACTCTTGTACCATAGTCAGTAATCTCTGCCATAGTTATGCGAATAAACGCTCTATGTATATTACGTTTTTACTTCCGGGTTACTTGCTGAAATTCTTGGATGAGTGCACAATTCTGCAGGTGAGTGTGCTCCTGAATTCCCTCAACAACACCCCGGAAATAAGGGGTTCGTTTTGGTAATTTAAGTGCCCCCATTTGTGAGAAAAATCGCACACTCAAAAGCTTTTTTGACGAAGTGGACTCAAATATGCGTACCCAAAAGTGTGTCGGGGTCGTATTCGGACACAGCCAAAATGAAACTCCAGTTAACATGGTTTGATCAACCGTGACGCAATGTTATTATGTTTTTTGAAAGCACTTATGGGATATGTTGTCAATAACAAGACGCGATTACTGAAGCCGACGAGACCTTTGACTTCATTTCCCGAATAAACCATTGTCGAAAGGCCATGTGGTGTACATCTGCAACTCGTAAACATTCTTCCACCGTACAGTGCTACAGAAAGGTAATTACTTATTTTGTAGCAAGACAAAGTTAACTATGTAATGTCTACCAGCTAACTCCAACTTTTGAAAATAGCACTTCGTATGCTTCGCGTGTGATACCTAATTATATATCCATATATTTAACCAAGCTTGCATCGATAAATGGAACTAGTTAGCTGGCTTTGTAGAGAACACTAGCTAGACAGGGACCATTGAATGAACAAGCAAGCTAATGTTAGCAAGATCGTTTAAGCAGGAATGCAACTTGACGCGCCCCCCCCGCCCCGCTAATGTGTTAGCTAATGTTTTATGGCTTGTCACGTTGCTAAATATACCGAAAGTCTTTTTATATGGTTACCATTTACAAAGTAACATTATACTCCATTATACATGTATCTTGTTGCTAGTTATCTGTCAAATTATTTTAACCTAGAAAAAAAAATCAGATTATTTTGAGTAAGTTCACTAGTAAAATGCAACACTGCGTAACTTCCAATTTAAACACTCATAATTTACAATTACAGTAACAATGGTATGGATGTTGAGTTTTTTCCACACCTATGAATACATTTACCTTGACTCGACTGCATGGACTTCTTGTCTGGAGCAAGATGCTTTATTAATTCTTTCTCATAAGCCACTATCAGTCTAGCTCACTAAATATGATGATAGATATGTTTGCTTTTTATGACTGTCCCTCAGATTTATATAACTAGGTTAGTAATCAAGTTTACGATGATCCACTTTAGTTAACAGCAGCAATAGCTAGCTTTCTGCCTTGGCTGTTTTCTTTTTGTATTTTTCTGTCATATCAGGTGTTATTCCAGATGTCAAAATATTTCAGATTTATAAGTACATGTGGTCATATGTAAGTACATACTGGCTATAGAAAGTTTGCACATCCTTTCATAAATATGCACAGTGAAAATGGTGACGTTAAATCCCCCCATGAAGTTTAATTAGAGTTTGAAGTTGGCCATCTCATATCTTTGTATATAACAGTACTACCACATTTTGACCACAAGATGGTGCCATTTTAACAGATAGTTGAAATGACACCATCTTGTGGTCAAAATGTGGTAGTACTATATGTGATATACATCTCATATCCTTGTATTTCACGTAGTACTACCACATTTTGACCACAAGATGGTGCCATTTTAACAGATAGTTGAAATGGCACCATCTTGTGGTCAAAATGTGGTAGTACTGTTATATACAAAGATATGAGATGGCCAACTTCAAACTCTAATTAAACTTCATGGGGGGATTTAAACATCACCATTTTCACTGTGCATATTTATAAATATATGAAGAAATAATAATCCAAGTCACAGCTTCTCATGTGTTTTCCCGCATAATTTATGCTAACAGATATTGGTGATTTTAAACATGTTTCAACCTCTCTTTTTCACTCCAGCTTTTCTGCAGTCCCGCAAGCAGTTGTGGCCCCGGTTTATCTGTGTGCAAACCCAGTGCGTACGTTCTGAAGTGTGCCGGTGTCCCAGGTGCAGTGGTATGTATATTTTATGTCTCAGACTCAGGTCCCAGGGCCTCGTTGTCACGACTTTGGCCTGGTTCATATCTCAACACTTGTGAATTGTAGTATCAGAATCCATGTCAGGAACTAGGCCCGTTACAGGTCTCGAGAATTTACGGCAGATACAAGTCTTAAGGCCTCAGAGTGCGACCAGCAGCTGCAACAAGCCTTAAGACCGTGTGGAATCTGCCCTGGGTGGATCCATGACCCAAAACCTCTGAAATCAGTGCCGTCCTAAGAGCTCTGTGTTGCTCATATGCTCGACCTAAGTCCCAAGACATTTGTCATTCAGCCCAGTGTGTGTACCAGTACCATGTCCCGAAATCCAATCCATAGGTACGCTACCCAGCACCCAAGGCATACGCATCAGGGAAGCACTGTGGGCGTCTAACAGATGAGCTGACCATGCGGAGGAGAAGCAGGAAGTCCCCAGACTGTGTAAGTATGAGTTTTGCTTTATTTTTGTTTTTATGCACCACATTTGGTGTAGATTAGTGTATTACTACTTACAGTCTTACATACTTCTATGCAATCAAATCAATTTGTTTTAACTAAAACAAACTAATTTGATTATAGTTGTATGTGATACTGTCTGTAGTAATGCACTAATGGAGGGTGGGGCCTGGCCGAATTCTCAACTTTTTCGCCTTACAGCCAAAAAGTTTGTGCTCCAAAAAAGTTGCATAACCCCTGCATTGTGCTCCCAACTTTCAGGGGGGGGGCCACAACCGCCACTTCCCCTTCATTCACACCCCATTCATACCCCATTCATACCCCATTCATACCCCATTCATACCCCATTCATACAACTCCCCCACCCTTGGGGACCACCGCATCCATACAACTCCCCCACCCTTTGGGACCACCGCATCCATACAACTCCCCCACCCTTGGGGACCACCAACATTGCTCAGGTGTGGCACTCGGGGAATCGAACCCGGAACTTCTACCCACGTGAAGTGCGGTCCAACCTCCTACGCCACGGAGTCCTTCGCATTTGTGGTTTGTTTTTCTACAAACTTAAATGGCACAATGGTACAATGGTACAATGGACAAAAGTTGTGCAAACCAGAATGGGGATTGAACCCCAGACCTTGGCGTTGCTAAACCAGAACCATTCCTTTGAGCCGCTGTAACTTACACTTCTTTGTTGGGTTTTCCTGCAGTGAATTCATGAAGATGCAAAAAGAGAGGAGAAAGAACATTCAAAAAGCCTGTCCCTTCTGTTGTTTTTTATACCTTTATGTACCTATGTGCTTTTGCTGCCATTTCAATTGCCCTACGGGGACAATTAAAGTTTATTGAATTTAATTGAATTCTCGCCACAATCTTGGACAGAAAATGAGACCATAGAAATGCAGGTGAAGAGTGAGGTTTGAACCCTGAAGTGCTGTGTCCACAGACAAAGACAATACCGTTGTGCCAAAGTGTCCTTAGCTGTTCTGTGAGCTCTGAAGTGGAGTGAAGAAGCTGAGATCATAAAAATATGAGGAATAAAGATCTAGAATGAGGTTTGAACCCTCAAGCTCACCTTCCAGAGACCAAGACTCTACCGTTATGCCACAGTGGCCTTGATGTGTTTGAGGGTGATCACTCTATTGGGGCATATTTGACCAAAGGGAAGATTTGACTAAAGAAATGATTGCCCTCTACTGGCCCACCAACATCTCTTCCAGCAACAACTCAGGTCTCCCATCCAAGTACTAACCAAGCCCACACCTGCTCAGCTTCAGCCATTCAGCAGGAGCAGATTGCATGGTGGTATGGCTGCTGATAGAACTCGCCTGCATTTTACAATACACAAACTGCACTGTGCGTAATCTGAACTTTTTAATGAGAAT
The DNA here is from genome assembly GCA_029718625.1 of Synaphobranchus kaupii. Taxonomy (NCBI): domain Eukaryota; kingdom Metazoa; phylum Chordata; class Actinopteri; order Anguilliformes; family Synaphobranchidae; genus Synaphobranchus; species Synaphobranchus kaupii. The sequence goes on along the minus strand of CM056389.1, from coordinate 35,949,152 downwards.
TAATTGAAGCATACATTTTCAGGGTTGCCAGATTTTAGAAAAGTTTTCTTTAAAAATTCCCCCAAACAAGGGATCTTTGGGAGTTTTTCCCCCTCAAATGGGGGTTTTTTCGATCTGGCGTCCCTGGGTTTTTGTTTCGGGTAGGCCAGGTCTGCCATCCAAAACTACCCAGATTTAAGCATCTGGCAACCCTGAAAAGAAATCAGATTCTGACAGTATGTATTTTATAGATGTAGAAAGAAGGCCAATCCCACTGTGTACCTGGTTGACTCCTTTTTAGGGGACAATGTGTAACCAAAAGTAGACAGGCATATTTTTGGGGAATTTAATTTTATAAATAAGGATATTCCCTACTTTGCTTATTTATTTAAACCAAATGACTTACTCTAGAAATAGCATATTTTAGAGTTGCTTAAAAAGATTGCCATTTTCGAATAAAATAAATAATTTTAAGTAAATGTGCAAAACAGGGAATATCCTTGTTTTCTTAAATAAAGAATTCCACAAAAATATATGTATCTCATTTTGATTATGCATCTAATGTGTCCCCAAAAAAGGAGCAAACCAGGTGATCTGTGCAATTTGCCTTGTTACTACGTACATCAAATACCATACTCTTACATTCATGGTTTGCAATAATACATGAAATGCATTGTGGGTAATCAGAATGGATTAATTGGAAAACACATACATTAGGTACCCAGAAATAAACCTGTTTGCTGATTCATTTGAACTTCTTTTTGACTCTTTAGTTACTTATTTAGTTACTTATCTGTTTCTAAACAGACATACTTACAAAGCATTTGCATGGCATGTTGACACATATATTTATATACACAAAACATTGCGTTAGCACATAAAAAGCATTGAGAGTAAACGGTGTCAATCGAAATATGCACACATTCACAGATGTGCGATAGTAGATGAAATGCATTATGGGTACTCAGTCAATTAGTCAGAATAGCTCCCTCTGGTGGACATGGACAATTTGGCTCCCTCTGGTGGACATGAATAATTAATAATAATAATGCCTGGCATTTATATAGCGTCTTTCTCACACTCAAAGCACTTTACAATGATGAGGGGTGACTTGCCTCAACCACCACCAATGTACAGCACTCACCTGGATGATGCAACGGCAGCCATTTTGCACCAGTATGCTCACCAGACGGAGAGGGAGAGAACAATTTGTTGCCAATTAAACTGGGGGACGATTAGGTAGCAGATGGAAAAAGCGAGGTTGGGAATTTAGAATTTGGTGTTCTGCAAGCCATTGATTTTGATGTAAACTGGTTAAGATCCTTTCTGATTAATGGCGATGTGAATTATATTTTACATTGTGGCTATTATGTTACATTGTGGCTATAAATGTTCAAATCCCCACTTTGACCACCTGTTGTGATTTTATTCATTAAAGCAGGCTATTATTGGACAAAGTTCACTGTCGCCATGATTCCTTCCTTTCCCATGTCCTAAATGCATAAGGGTGATAACCTAGTTAGCCTACTATTTTTCTGTTTCCCTTCAGTAATTGTCCCTATAATTAGGCTATAACACAGTTTTTTCTTTAGGCAACGTGTGCATTACACACACATTTGAGTATTTTTGTTGTATTCCTTGTTATATAAATCTAAAATAGAAACTTTCCATAATTTGTGGATACTAATCCCTTTGTTGAATATTGGTAACAATCGCATTCGTTTAGGCTATCGGCTATCATCTTTTCCTGTTGTGGTGAAGAAATAGCATGAGCTGTCCAGATTATTGAAATAATTTGATTCAAAACTAGTGTTTCGCTCAACTCCGCTCACACGCTCTGGTGGCTATGCAAATAAAGTTTGAACATAATATTTTTTAAATTCAAAATCACTCTTTAATGAATGCGGAGGAGACCATTCATCATTAATTTACAACCTCCCTTAATTACATTATAGGCATTTAGCAGATGCTCTTATCCAGAGCGACTTACACAACTTTTGAGCATTTTTATTTTTTTATTTTTTTATACATATTATCCATTTAGACAGCTGGATATATACTGAAGTGATTCAGGTTAAGTACCTTGCTCAAGGGTACAACGGCAGTGTCCAATCTGGGAATCGAACCTGCAACCTTTCGGTTACAAGGCCAGTTCCTTAACCATTATACTACACTGCCGCCCTGCATATCTGTCTGCAAGGTGCAGGTATTAAGAATACACTCTCCATGCTGTATGGTTGGTGTCTGCACTCATCCCCGTTCCCCAGTAGAGGTGCGCAACTTTCTCCCTTTAATTACCCAGATAGTGCGGAATTCCGACGTGGATTCAACATCAATTTGCTCATCGAAATCACGTTGAAAGCTAATGGAGCGAGTCAGTGATGGCAACAAACATTAAAACTTTTAAATATCATGTAAATATTTAACCTTGATTATTCAATATTTGTCGGTATTCTGACAACGTGATCTCGATGAGCAAATTGATGTTGAATCAATTTAATCAAAAAAAAAAAAAATCTATCAAAATGCCTCTTCATTTTATAACACACAAACTGCACTGTGGGTAATCTGAAATATTTAATGAGAATGTGTATGCATGTTAGCTAACCATATGAACATAATGAACACAAAGTAGACAAGGAGGCAAATTATAAACCAACAGCATAACATATGTAAGCTACTTTGTGAAAACCTTTGTTTCATTTAATGGGGGAGTTTTTCCCCCCCCCCCAACAAGGTTGGAAAACGAACGAAAACGAGCTGCATTTGGATGCAGTAACCGACAGCAAGCCTTTCTGTGTTCGCGTTTCCAATTAACAATGCAGAAAAGTAACCTATGGATGAAATTTCTTATAGCATAGTAATAGTAATCACAATTTCAATTTCCAACATTGTTCACTGCAATCTTTGCTTTCAAACATTCAAACCATACATTCAAAGTCATATGGACAACACAGTTTTGCGCTAAAAGTTTATTAACGTTAACACACACAGCACGATAGCCTACAGAACTTCTTGCTAAGCTGCTAAATTAGCTGATAGCAACATACGATCGAATAGGAATCAACTGCTTAAATATCAGGAATATTAACTGACATATAGTATATAGTTCTGTGGATATGACTCACTCTTGTACCATAGTCAGTAATCTCTGCCATAGTTATGCGAATAAACGCTCTATGTATATTACGTTTTTACTTCCGGGTTACTTGCTGAAATTCTTGGATGAGTGCACAATTCTGCAGGTGAGTGTGCTCCTGAATTCCCTCAACAACACCCCGGAAATAAGGGGTTCGTTTTGGTAATTTAAGTGCCCCCATTTGTGAGAAAAATCGCACACTCAAAAGCTTTTTTGACGAAGTGGACTCAAATATGCGTACCCAAAAGTGTGTAGGGGTCGTATTCGGACACAGCCAAAATGAAACTCCAGTTAACATGGTTTGATCAACCGTGACGCAATGTTATTATGTTTTTTGAAAGCACTTATGGGATATGTTGTCAATAACAAGACGCGATTACTGAAGCCGACGAGACCTTTGACTTCATTTCCCGAATAAACCATTGTCGAAAGGCCATGTGGTGTACATCTGCAACTCGTAAACATTCTTCCACCGTACAGTGCTACAGAAAGGTAATTACTTATTTTGTAGCAAGACAAAGTTAACTATGTAATGTCTACCAGCTAACTCCAACTTTTGAAAATAGCACTTCGTATGCTTCGCGTGTGATACCTAATTATATATCCATATATTTAACCAAGCTTGCGTCGATAAATGGAACTAGTTAGCTGGCTTTGTAGAGAACACTAGCTAGACAGGGACCATTGAATGAACAAGCAAGCTAATGTTAGCAAGATCGTTTAAGCAGGAATGCAACTTGACGCGCCCCCCCGCCCCGCTAATGTGTTAGCTAATGTTTTATGGCTTGTCACGTTGCTAAATATACCGAAAGTCTTTTTATATGGTTACCATTTACAAAGTAACATTATACTCCATTATACATGTATCTTGTTGCTAGTTATCTGTCAAATTATTTTAACCTAGAAAAAAAAATCAGATTATTTTGAGTAAGTTCACTAGTAAAATGCAACACTGCGTAACTTCCAATTTAAACACTCATAATTTACAATTACAGTAACAATGGTATGGATGTTGAGTTTTTTCCACACCTATGAATACATTTACCTTGACTCGACTGCATGGACTTCTTGTCTGGAGCAAGATGCTTTATTAATTCTTTCTCATAAGCCACTATCAGTCTAGCTCACTAAATATGATGATAGATATGTTTGCTTTTTATGACTGTCCCTCAGATTTATATAACTAGGTTAGTAATCAAGTTTACGATGATCCACTTTAGTTAACAGCAGCAATAGCTAGCTTTCTGCCTTGGCTGTTTTCTTTTTGTATTTTTCTGTCATATCAGGTGTTATTCCAGATGTCAAAAATATTTCAGATTTATAAGTACATGTGGTCATATGTAAGTACATACTGGCTATAGAAAGTTTGCACATCCTTTCATAAATATGCACAGTGAAAATGGTGACGTTAAATCCCCCCATGAAGTTGGCCATCTCATATCCTTGTATATAACAGTACTACCACATTTTGACCACAAGATGGTGCCATTTTAACAGATAGTTGAAATGGCACCATCTTGTGGTCAAAATGTGGTAGTACTATATGTGATATACATCTCATATCCTTGTATTTCACGTAGTACTACCACATTTTGACCACAAGATGGTGCCATTTTAACAGATAGTTGAAATGGCACCATCTTGTGGTCAAAATGTGGTAGTACTGTTATATACAAAGATATGAGATGGCCAACTTCAAACTCTAATTAAACTTCATGGGGGGATTTAAACATCACCATTTTCACTGTGCATATTTATAAATATATGAAGAAATAATAATCCAAGTCACAGCTTCTCATGTGTTTTCCCGCATAATTTATGCTAACAGATATTGGTGATTTTAAACATGTTTCAACCTCTCTTTTTCACTCCAGCTTTTCTGCAGTCCCGCAAGCAGTTGTGGCCCCGGTTTATCTGTGTGCAAACCCAGTGCGTACGTTCTGAAGTGTGCCGGTGTCCCAGGTGCAGTGGTATGTATATTTTATGTCTCAGACTCAGGGCCCAGGGCCTCGTTGTCACGACTTTGGCCTGGTTCATATCTCAACACTTGTGAATTGTAGTATCAGAATCCATGTCAGGAACTAGGCCCGTTACAGGTCTCGAGAATTTACGGCAGATACAAGTCTTAAGGCCTCAGAGTGCGACCAGCAGCTGCAACAAGCCTTAAGACCGTGTGGAATCTGCCCTGGGTGGATCCATTACCCAAAACCTCTGAAATCAGTGCCGTCCTAAGAGCTCTGTGTTGCTCATATGCTCGACCTAAGTCCCAAGACATTTGTCATTCAGCCCAGTGTGTGTACCAGTACCATGTCCCGAAATCCAATCCATAGGTACGCTACCCAGCACCCAAGGCATACGCATCAGGGAAGCACTGTGGGCGTCTAACAGATGAGCTGACCATGCGGAGGAGAAGCAGGAAGTCCCCAGACTGTGTAAGTATGAGTTTTGCTTTCTTTTTGTTTTTATGCACCACATTTGGTGTAGATTAGTGTATTACTACTTACAGTCTTACATACTTCTATGCAATCAAATCAATTTGTTTTAACTAAAACAAACTAATTTGATTATAGTTGTATGTGATACTGTCTGTAGTAATGCACTAATGGAGGGTGGGGCCTGGCCGAATTCTCAACTTTTTCGCCTTACAGCCAAAAAGTTTGTGCTCCAAAAAAGTTGCATAACCCCTGCATTGTGCTCCCAACTTTCAGGGGGGGCCACAACCACCACTTCCCCTTCATTCACACCCCATTCATACAACTCCCCCACCCTTTGGGACCACCGCATCCATACGACTCCCCCACCCTTGGGGACCACCAACATTGCTCAGGTGTGGCACTCGGGGAATCGAACCCGGAACTTCTACCCACGTGAAGTGCGGTCCAACCTCCTACGCCACGGAGTCCTTCGCATTTGTGGTTTGTTTTTCTACAAACTTAAATGGCACAATGGTACAATGGTACAATGGACAAAAGTTGTGCAAACCTGAATGGGGATTGAACCCCAGACCTTGGCGTTGCTAAACCAGAACCATTACTTTGAGCCGCTGTAACTTACACTTTTTTGTTGGGTTTTCCTGCAGTGAATTCATGAAGATGCAAAAAGAGAGGAGAAAGAACATTCAAAAAGCCTGTCCCTTCTGTTGTTTTTTATACCTTTATGTACCTATGTGCTTTTGCTGCCATTTCAATTGCCCTACGGGGACAATTAAAGTTTATTGAATTTAATTGAATTCTCGCCACAATCTTGGACAGAAAATGAGACCATAGAAATGCAGGTGAAGAGTGAGGTTTGAACCCTGAAGTGCTGTGTCCACAGACAAAGACAATACCGTTGTGCCAAAGTGTCCTTAGCTGTTCTGTGAGCTCTGAAGTGGAGTGAAGAAGCTGAGATCATAAAAATATGAGGAATAAAGATCTAGAATGAGGTTTGAACCCTCAAGCTCACCTTCCAGAGACCAAGACTCTACCGTTATGCCACAGTGGCCTTGATGTGTTTGAGGGTGATCACTCTATTGGGGCATATTTGACCAAAGGGAAGATTTGACTAAAGAAATGATTGCCCTCTACTGGCCCACCAACATCTCTTCCAGCAACAACTCAGGTCTCCCATCCAAGTACTAACCAAGCCCACACCTGCTCAGCTTCAGCCATTCAGCAGGAGCAGATTGCATGGTGGTATGGCTGCTGATAGAACTCGCCTGCATTTTACAATACACAAACTGCACTGTGCGTAATCTGAACTTTTTAATGAGAATTAATTGAAGCATACATTTTCAGGGTTGCCAGATTTTAGAAAAGTTTTCTTTAAAAATTCCCCCAAACAAGGGATCTTTGGGAGTTTTTCCCCCTCAAATGGGGGGTTTTTCGATCTGGCGTCCCTGGGTTTTTGTTTCGGGTAGGCCAGGTCTGCCATCCAAAACTACCCAGATTTAAGCATCTGGCAACCCTGAAAAGAAATCAGATTCTGACAGTATGTATTTTATAGATGTAGAAAGAAGGCCAATCCCACTGTGTACCTGGTTGACTCCTTTTTAGGGGACAATGTGTAACCAAAAGTAGACAGGCATATTTTTGGGGAATTTAATTTTATAAATAAGGATATTCCCTACTTTGCTTATTTATTTAAACCAAATGACTTACTCTAGAAATAGCATATTTTAGAGTTGCTTAAAAAGATTGCCATTTTCAAATAAAATAAATAATTTTAAGTAAATGTGCAAAACAGGGAATATCCTTGTTTTGTTAAATAAAGAATTCCACAAAAATATATGTATCTCATTTTGATTATGCATCTAATGTGTCCCCAAAAAAGGAGCAAACCAGGTGATCTGTGCAATTTGCCTTGTTACTACGTACATCAAATACCATACTCTTACATTCATGGTTTGCAATAATACATGAAATGCATTGTGGGTAATCAGAATGGATTAATTGGAAAACACATACATTAGGTACCCAGAAATAAACCTGTTTGCTGATTCATTTGAACTTCTTTTTGACTCTTTAGTTACTTATTTAGTTACTTATCTGTTTCTAAACAGACATACTTACAAAGCATTTGCATGGCATGTTGACACATATATTTATATACACAAAACATTGCGTTAGCACATAAAAAGCATTGAGAGTAAACGGTGTCAATCGAAATATGCACACATTCACAGATGTGCGATAGTAGATGAAATGCAGGGCCGGCCCAAGGTATAAGCGAACTAAGCGGCTGCTTAGGGCCCCGTGACCACCAGGGGGCCCCCAAGAGCAATTAACTTAAAAAATCAGTATTATTGGCAGTAATAGAGGGCCCCAAAATCAAATTTTGCTTAGGGCCCCATGGAGGCTTGGGCCGGCCCTGATGAAATGCATTATGGGTACTCAGTCAATTAGTCAGAATAGCTCCCTCTGGTGGACATGGACAATTTGGCTCCCTCTGGTGGACATGAATAATTAATAATAATAATGCCTGGCATTTATATAGCGTCTTTCTCACACTCAAAGCACTTTACAATGATGAGGGGTGACTTGCCTCAACCACCACCAATGTACAGCACTCACCTGGATGATGCAACGGCAGCCATTTTGCACCAGTATGCTCACCAGACGGAGAGGGAGAGAACAATTTGTTGCCAATTAAACTGGGGGACGATTAGGTAGCAGATGGAAAAAGCGAGGTTGGGAATTTAGAATTTGGTGTTCTGCAAGCCATTGATTTTGATGTAAACTGGTTAAGATCCTTTCTGATTAATGGCGATGTGAATTATATTTTACATTGTGGCTATTATGTTACATTGTGGCTATAAATGTTCAAATCCCCACTTTGACCACCTGTTGTGATTTTATTCATTAAAGCAGGCTATTATTGGACAAAGTTCACTGTCGCCATGATTCCTTCCTTTCCCATGTCCTAAATGCATAAGGGTGATAACCTAGTTAGCCTACTATTTTTCTGTTTTCCTTCAGTAATTGTCCCTATAATTAGGCTATAACAGTTTTTTCTTTAGGCAACGTGTGCATTACACACACATTTGAGTATTTTTGTTGTATTCCTTGTTATATAAATCTAAAATAGAAACTTTCCATAATTTGTGGATACTAATCCCTTTGTTGAATATTGGTAACAATCGCATTCGTTTAGGCTATCGGCTATCATCTTTTCCTGTTGTGGTGAAGAAATAGCATGAGCTGTCCAGATTATTGAAATAATTTGATTCCTTAACCATTATACTACACTGCCGCCCTGCATATCTGTCTGCAAGGTGCAGGTATTAAGAATACACTATCCATGCTGTATGGTTGGTGTCTGCACTCATCCCCGTTCCGCAGTAGAGGTGCGCAACTTTCTCCCTTTAATTACCCAGATAGCAAGCGAACGTTGAATCGACGTGGATTCAACATCAATTTGCTCATCGAAATCACGTTGAAAGCTAATGGAGTGAGTCAGTGATGGCAACAAACATTAAAACTTTTAAATATCATGTAAATATTTAACCTTGATTATTCAATATTTGTCGGTATTCTGACAACGTGATCTCGATGAGCAAATTGATGTTGAATCAACGTCGGAATTCCACATTGAATCTACGTCGATTCAACGTTCGCTTGCTATCTGGGAGGTGTTCACCAATACACTTTCTGCACTGTAACATCTCTATCTGTCACCTTCTATGCTTCCCCCTGACTGAATAAACATGAATAAAAAATGAATAAGAAGAATGGACAGCCCACTCTCCTATTCAAAAGTAATCACAATTTCAATTTCCAACATTGTTCACTGCAATCTTTGCTTTCAAACATTCAAACCATACATTCAAAGTCATATGGACAACACAGTTTTGCGCTAAAAGTTTATTAACGTTAACACACAGAGCACGATAGCCTACAGAACTGCTTGCTAAGCTGCTAAATTAGCTGATAGCAACATACGATCGAATAGGAATCAACTGCTTAAATATCAGGAATATTAACTGACATATAGTATATAGTTCTGTGGATATGACTCACTCTTGTACCATAGTCAGAATCTCTGCCATAGTTATGCGAATAAACGCTCGACTATGTATATTACGTTTTTACTTCCGGGTTACTTGCTGAAATTGTTGGATGAGTGCACAATTCTGCAGGTGAGTGTGCTCCTGAATTCCCTCAACAACACCCCGGAAATAAGGGGTTCGTTTTGGTAATTTATTTAACCAAGCTTGCATCGATAAATGGAACTAGTTAGCTGGCTTTGTAGAGAACACTAGCTAGACAGGGACCATTGAATGAACAAGCCAGCTAATGTTAGCAAGATCGTTTAAGCAGGCATGCAACTTGACGCGCCCCGCCCCGCTAATGTGTTAGCTAATGTTTTTATGGCTTGTCACGTTGCTAAATATAGCGAAAGTCTTTTTATATGGTTACCATTTACAAAGTAACATTATACTCCATTATACATGTATCTTGTTGCTAGTTATCTGTCAAATTATTTAAACCTAGAAAAAAAAATCGGATTATTTTGAGTAAGTTCACTAGTAAAATGCAACACTGCGTAACTTCCAATTTAAACACTCATAATTTACAATTACAGTAACAATGGTATGGATGTTGAGTTTTTTCCACACCTATGAATACATTTACCTTGACTCGACTGCATGGACTTCTTGTCTGGAGCAAGATGCTTTATTCATTCTTTCTCATAAGCCACTATCAGTCTAGCTCACTAAATATGATGATAGATATGTTTGCTTTTCATGACTGTCCCTCAGATTTATATAACTAGGTTAGTAATCAAGTTTACGATGATCCACTTTAGTTAACAGCAGCAATAGCTAGCTTTCTGCCTTGGCTGTTTTCTTTTTGTATTTTTCTGTCATATCAGGTGTCAAAATATTTCAGATTTATAAGTACATGTGGTCATATGTAAGTACATACTGGCTATAGAAAGTTTGCACATCCTTTCATAAATATGCACAGTGAAAATGGTGACGTTAAATCCCCCCATGAAGTTGGCCATCTCATATCCTTGTATATAACAGTACTACCACATTTTGACCACAAGATGGTGCCATTTTAACAGATAGTTGAAATGGCACCATCTTGTGGTCAAAATGTGGTAGTACTATATGTGATATACATCTCATATCCTTGTATTTCACATAGTACTACCACATTTTGACCACAAGATGGTGCCATTTCAACTATCTGTTAAAATGGCACCATCTTGTGGTCAAAATGTGGTAGTACTGTTATATACAAGGATATGAGATGGCCAACTTCAAGCTCTAATTAAACTTCATGGGGGGATTTAACCATCACCATTTTCACTGTGCATATTTATAAATATATGAAGAAATAATAATCCAAGTCACAGCTTCTCATGTGTTTTCCCGCATAATTTATGCTAACAGATATTGGTGATTTTAAACATGTTTCAACCTCTCTTTTTCGCTCCAGCTTTTCTGCAGCCCCGCAAGCAATTGTGGCCCCGGTTTATCTGTGTGCAAACCCAGTGCGTACGTTCTGAAGTGTGCCGGCGTCCCAGGTGCGGTGGTATGTATATTTTATGTCTCAGACTCAGGTCCCAGGGCCTCGTTGTCACGACTTTGGCCTGGTTCATATCTCAACACTTGTGAATTGTAGTATCAGAATCCATGTCAAGAACTAGGCCCGTTACAGGTCTCGAGAATTTACGGCAGATACAAGTCTTAAGGCCTCAGAGTGCGGCCAGCAGCTGCAACAAGCCTTAAGACCGTCTGGAATCTGCCCAGGGTGGATCCATGACCTAAAACCTCTGAAATCAGTGCCGTCCTAAGAACTCTGTGTTGCTCATATGCTCGACCTAAGTCCCAAGACATTTGTCATTCAGCCCAGTGTGTGTACCAGTACCATGTCCTGAAATCCAATCCATAGGTACGCTACCCAGCACCAAGGCATATGCATCAGGGAAGCACTGTGGGCGTCTAACAGATGAGCTGACCATGCGGAGGAGAAGCAGGAAGTCCCCAGACGGAAGAGCTGTGTAAGTATGAGTTTTGCTTTCTTTTTGTTTTTATGCACCACATTTGGTGTAGATTAGTGTATTACTACTTACAGTCTTACATACTTCTATGCAATCAAATCAATTTGTTTTAACTAAAACAAACTAATTTGATTATAGTTGTATGTGATACTGTCTGTAGTAATGCACTAATGGAGGGTGGGGCCTGGCCGAATTCTCAACTTTTTCACCTTACAGCCGAAAAGTTTGTGCTCCAAAAAAGTTGCATAACCCCCCTGCATTGTGCTCCCAACTTTCAGGGGGGGGCCACAACCGCCACTTCCCCTTCATTCACACCACGTTCATACAACTCCCCCACCCTTGGGGACCACCGCATTCATACAACTCCCCCACCCTTGGAGACCACCGACATTGCTCAGGTGTGGCACTCGGGGACTCGAACCAGCAACATCTACCCACGTGAAGTGCGGTCCAACCTCCTACGCCACGGAGTCCTTCGCATTTGTGCTTTGTTTTTCTACAAACTTAAATGGCACAATGGTACAATGGTACAATGGACAAAAGTTGTGCAAACCTGAATGGGGATTGAACCCCAGACCTTGGCGTTGCTAGACCAGAACCATTCCTTTGAGCCACTGTAACTTACACTTCTTTGTTGGGTTTTCCTGCAGTGAATTCATGAAGATGCAAAAAGAGAGGAGAAAGAACATTCAAAAAGCCTGTCCCTTCTGTTGTTTTTTATACCTTTATGTACCTATGTGCTTTTGCTGCCATTTCAATTGCCCTACGGGGACAATTAAAGTTTATTGAATTTAATTGAATTCTCGCCACAATCTTGGACAGAAAATGAGACCACAGAAATGTAGGTGAAGAGTGAGGTTTGAACCCTGAAGTGCTGTGTCCACAGACAAAGACAATACCGTCGTGCCAAAGTATCCTTAGCTGTTCTGTGTGCTCTGAAGTGGAGTGAAGAAGCTGAGATCATAAAAATATGAGGAATAAAGATATAGAATGAGGTTTGAACCCTCAAGCTCACCTTCCAGAGACCAAGACTCTACCGTTATGCCACAGTGGCCTTGATGTGTTTGAGGGTGATCACTCTATTGGGGCATATTTGACCAAAGGGAAGATTTGACTAAAGAGATGATTGCCCTTTACTGGCCCACCAACATCACTGCCAGCAACAACTCAGGTCTCCCATCCAAGTACTAACCAAGCCCACACCTGCTTAGCTTCAGCCATTCAGCAGGAGCAGATTGCATGGTGGTATGGCTGCTGATAAAACTCATCTGCATTTTATAATACACAAACTGCACTGTGGGTAATCTGAACTTTTTAATGAGAATTAATTGAAGCATACATTTTCAGGGTTGCCAGATTTTAGAAAATTCCCCCAAACATGAGATCTTTGGGAGTTTTTTCCCCTCAAATGGGGGATTTTTCGATCTGGCGTCCCTGGGTTTTTGTTTCGGGTAGGCCAGGTCTGCCATCCAAAACTACCCAGATTTTAGCATCTGGCAACCCTGAAAAGAAATCACAGATTCTGACAGTATGTATTTTATAGATGTAGAAAGAAGGCCAATCCCACGGTGTACCTGGTTGGCTCCTTTTTAGGGGACAATGTGTAACCAAAAGTAGACAGGCATATTTTTGGGGAATTTAATTTTATAAATAAGGATATTCCCTACTTTGCTTATTTATTTAAACCAAATGACTTACTCTAGAAATAGCATATTTTAGAGTTGCTTAAAAAGATTGCCATTTTCGAATAAAATAAATCATTTTAAGTAAATGTGCAAAACAGGGAATATCCTTGTTTTCTTAAATAAAGAATTCCACAAAAATATATGAATCTCATTTTGATTATGCATTTAATGTGTCCCCAAAAAAGGAGCAAACCAGGTGAACAGTGCAATTTGCCTTGTTACTACGTACATCAAATACCATACTCTTACATTCATGGTTTGCGATAATACATTAATGCATTGTGGGTAATCAGAATGGATTAATCGGAAAACACATAACATTAGGTACCCAGAAATAAACCTGTTTGCTGATTCGTTTGAACTTCTTTTTGACTCTTTATTTACTTATTTAGTTACTTATCTGTTTCTAAACAGACATACTTACAAAGCATTTGCATGGCATGTTGACACATATATTTATATACACAAAACATTGTGTTAGCACATAAAAAGCATTGAGAGTAAACGGTGTCAATCGAAATATGCACACATTCACAGATGCACCCTCCCCACACAATATTATGTGCGATAGTAGATGAAATGCATTATGGGTACTCAGTGAATTAGTCAGAATAGCTCCCTCTGGTGGACATGGACAATTTGACCTCTGAAATCAGTGCCATCCTAAGAACTCTGGAACCCAAGTCCCAAGTCATTTGTCATTCAGCCCAGTGTGTGTACCAGTACCATGTCCTGAAATCCAATCCATAGGTACGCTGCCCAGCACCAATGCATATGCATCAGGGAAGCACTGTGGGCGTCTAACAGATGAGCTGACCATGCGGAGGAGAAGCAGGAAGTCCCCAGACGGAGGAGCTGTGTAAGTATGAGTTTTGCTTTCTTTTTGTTTTTATGCACCACATTTGGTGTAGATTAGTGTATTACTACTTACAGTCTTACATACTTCTATGCAATCAAATCAATTTGTTTTAACTAAAACAAACTAATTTGATTATAGTTGTATGTGATACTGTCTGTAGTAATGCATTAATGGAGGGTGGGGCCTGGCCGAATTCTCAACTTTTTCACCTTACAGCCAAAAAATTTAGTGCTCCAAAAAAGTTACTCTGCATTGCACTCTGCACTTTCAGGGGGGGGGGCCACAAGCTGCCATTTCCCCCTTCATTCACACAACTCTCCCACCTTTGGGGACTACCAACATTGCTCAGGTGTGGTGCTCGGGGAATCGAACCAGCAACCTCTACCCTTGTGAAGTGCTGTCCTACCTCCTGCGCCACGGAGCCCTTCACATTTGTGTTCTGTTTTTCTACAAACTTAAATGGCACAATGGCATAATGTCATAATGGACAAAATCTGTGCAAACTAGAAGGGGGATTGAACCCCAGACCTTGGTGTTGCTAAACCAGAACCATTCCTTTGAGCCACTCTAACTGACATTTCTGTGTCTGGTTTTCCTGCAGTGAATTCAATGAAGATGCAAAAAGAGAGGAGAAAGAGCATTCAAAGGGCCTGTCGATTTTTATACCTTTATGTACCTATGTGCCTTTGCCTGCCATTTCAATTGCCCGGGGACAATTAAAGTTTATTGAATAGAATAGAGTTTATTTAGCCATCGTCATGTTAGCGTTTGGTTGGGTGCAGCATTGCACAGAAAATGAGACCACAGAAATATAGATGAAGAATGAGATTTGAACCCTGAAGTGCTGTGTCCACAGACAAAGACAATACCATTGTGCTAAGTCTCCTTAGCTGTTCTGTGAGTTCTGCAGTGGAGAGAAGAAGCTGAGATCATAAAAACATGAGGAATAAAGATAAAGAACGAGGTTTGAACCCTCAAGCTCACCTTCTAGAGACCAAGACTCTACCGTCATGCCACAGTGGCCTTGGTGTGCTTGAGGGTGATGCAGTGGATAGAAGATGATGAGACCACAGAAATGCAAGCGAAATAAAGATAACAGACAAGGTTTGAACCATAACGTTTCCCTTCCAGACACAAAGAAAGTGCCATCACGCCACAGAGGTCATAACACTTTTGAGGTTGCTACATGGACTGTATATAACGAGACCACAGAAATGCAAGATAAATAAAGACGTCCCTAAAAAAAAAAAAAAAAAGCAAACCAGGTGTATAGTGAAATTAGCCTCGTTGCTACATACATAAAATACCATACTGTTACATTCATGGTTTGCAATAATACATGAAATGCATTGTGGGCAATCAGAATGGATTAATTAACATACATACTGTACATTTGGTACCCAGAAATAACATAACCCCTGTGTTTGCTGATTTGTTTGAACTTGTTTATGACTCTTTAGTTACATAATTTTAAATCTGCTTTTAAACAGATATACTTACAAAGCATTTACATGGCATGTTGATATATATATTTATATACACAAAACATTGCGTGTTATTACATAAAAAGCATTGAGAGTAAACGGTGTCAATCAAAGTATGTGCATATTCACAGATGTGTGATAGTAGATGAAATGCATTATGGGTACTCTTGTCAATTAGTCAAAATGTATACATGTTCATGCGAAAGTAGAGACATGGGTCTCCCATCTAAAAACTAACCAAGCCTACACCTGCTTAGCTTGAGCCATTCAGCAGGAGCAGATTGCATGGTGGTGTGGTGGCTGATAAAATGCTTCATCATTTTATAATACACAAACTGCACTGTGGTCAATCTGAAATATTTAATGAGAATGTGTATGCATGTTAGGTAACCATATGAACGTAATGAACACAAAGACAAGGAGGCAAATTATAAACCAACAGCAGAACATATGTAAGCTAATTTGTGAAAACTTTTGTTGTATTTAATGGGGAATTTTAAAGGATACATTTTCAGGGTTGCCAGATTTCAGAAAGATTTTCTTTAATAATTCCCCCAAACGGGGGATTTTGGGGAGTTATTTCCCCTCAGATGTAGAAAGAAGGCCAATTCCACTGTGTACCTGGTTGACTTCTTTTTAGGGGACAATGTGTAACCAAAAGTAGACAGGAATATTTTTGGGGAATTAATTTTATAAATAAGGATATTCCCTACTTTGCTTATTTATTTAAACCAAATGACTTACTCTAGAAATAGCATCTTTTAGAGTTGTTTAAAAAGATTCCCATTTTAGAATAAAATAAATAAATCATTTTAAGTAAATGTGCAAAACAGGGAATATCCTTGTTTTTTAAAATAAAGAATTCCTCAAACATATGTGTATCTCATTTTGATTATGCATTTATTTGTCTTTATTGGTTGTAAAATTAATTTCCTAATAAAAACATTATTCTTTTAAATTACAATTCGTCATCATGACTTCATTTCACATTTTTTTAAAAACATACTTTGTCGGGGTGAATTTTTATTTTCCCTTCCCTTTTTGTTTTCTATTAAAATACACATACAACAATTAGTACACCACAGTAAAGACATTACAAACAAAAATCACAATCCTCTCCAAACGGAGGGAAAAAAAACAGAAAAAGGATTCACAGGACATTGAAATGAAGGAAAAAATGCGTTCCCGGGTTGTCGGTCGGGCAAATCTTCATGTATGGTTTCTCTTCCTTGGGATGGAGGGGGGTGGACTAAATGATCAGTTCTTTCCAATGGTCCACCCCCCATTTCTCTCTCGCCAGATGCTTGTCCTTTACAAAGTTCACCATAACGCCATCCTGGAGGAGGTTTTGTGTCCTCCTCCTGAGAGTGACCAGGTCTACTGATGTTCTTTAGTAGACCTTGATGTTCCTCGCCTCCCACAGGACCTGCTTGACGGTGTTAACGATCCTCCACTGATGCTGGAGCTCCGGTGTTTTACAGCCTCCACTGGGTCCGTAGAGGACACTCTCAGCAGTCAGGGAGGACCTCGGCAGCAACCTGTTTTGGGAGACAGAGGAAACAACAAGCCCCCAGACCCGTCTGGCCCATCGCCCTCAAGAAGGGAGTAGCATAGTACCTAGCAAAGGTACCAGAGGCCTTCTCAACCTTCTGAGTATTCTGGACCAGTGTGGCCAGACCCTGCACCAAAATTATGTTTACTATATCTGGAACCCCCCTGACCCCATTCTTCTCTTCCTTGAGGAGGGTAGCTCTTTTCAGTTTTTCCATGGTGCTCCCCCAGACAAAGCGAAAGGCCATTCTAGTGATGTTTTTACCAGTGGCCCTGTCTGGGGGAAACACCCTCCCCAAGTAGAGAAAAATGGGAAGGACTATTGCCTTCAGGACCAGGATCTTACCCGTCTGTCGGAGGCCGCACGCTCCAGCTCCGGTGTTTACCATGGACGTGGCGGAGGGCTCCCTCCCAGCTCAGCCTGCCCTCACCGTCTGACTGGAAGGTCACCCCCAGGAGCTTGATGTTATCTCTGCGTACAGGAAAGGAAACGGTTAGTGGCTCACTCCAATGTCGAGACAGAAACAGTTCACTCTTGTCCCTATTGACTAGGGCGCCAGTGGCTGCACAGAAGTAATCTAATACCTTGTTGGCAACGGTTATAGAATGACTATCTGTGCCGACGATGGTAATGTCGTCCATGTACGCCATCACCCTAAGCCACTCCCCCTGGGCCCCGGGGAGTGGGTAACCAGCGATGCCCGGATTGCCCCTGATGGCCTGAAGGAACGGCTCAAGGTAGATGACGTACAGGAGGGATGCTAGAGGACATACCTGCCTGACGCCAGACCTAATGGCAAAGGGGGCGGATGGTTGCTTGTTAACAACCACCCTCCCTGAAATGTCAAACACATTTTGGTCCAGCGCAGGAGGGAGCTAGGAAAATTTAGTCTCTCTAGCACCCTCTCCAAGCACACATGACTTACCCTGTCAAAGGCCTTCTCCTGATCTAGGCTGAGAAGGCCTAAGGGGGACCTTCGCTCCCCGGAGTGGATTATGACATCCCTCACGAGGAGCAGGTTGTCATTTATGGACCTCCCTGGGATGCTGCACGTTTGGTCGGGGCCGACCACCAATGTCATCAGGTGTTGGAACCTCCTCATCAGCGCCTTCGCCATGATCGTATAATCGGCTGAGAGGAGGTTAATTGGCCGCCAGTGCCGGAGGTCCTTCAGGTCCCGCTTTTTGGGGACAAGAGCAACCGCACTCTGCCTCAGTGAGGCCCCCAACCGCCCCTCCCTGTACGCCGCCCTGAAAACTTCCGCCACATCCTCCTTCAGGAGATCCCAGAAGGCCTGGTAAAATTCGGCCGGGATCCTGTCAGGACCAGGAGCTTTGTGCAGATTGAGGGAGCGCGCGGCCCAGGTGAGCTCTAGTGTTGTGTTGTTCGCGAACGATTCGTTCAAAAGACCAAATCTTTTGGGTGAACGAACTGAACTGAATCTACTTACTGAAAAGATCCGTTCATTTCTCAGTTCAGTTGAGCTCTCGAACGAATCTGATCAGCAGCGAGCGTGCAGGGAGGGGGAGGGACTGCCGCGAGCGAACGTGATTCGTCCCCTGCGAACCAGTTCTGCTGTGCTGAACGAATCAGTCGTGGGCGAGCGCCGAGCGTGGCAGCGAGCGTGCAGAGTGGACTTCTGCGAGCGAACGTGTCGTGATTCGTTCACTGAAGGCTACTAGACACAGTGAGTTAACGTGACGTGATCCTGAGTGATAATCAGCGGCTCAAATCAGGCCCAGCAAGTTAAGACTTAAAAGTCATTGAAAACCAGCGTTCACCTCCAATATTGATATTCAACGAGGAAACTTTTAAAATATCAAGATTTGTAAACGGAGTTTGGCGTGTTTGTCAAAGCGACAGCACTTCCGCATGAACCGTTCGGCCGTTTCAGTTCACTGAGTGAGTCGGACTACGCAGTACGCAGTCGGAGCTCCGCCCAAGCACTGAACAATTCGGTGAACGAATCTTTTGAACAAATCTTTTTAATGAACTGATTCTAGTGATTCGAGTCACTGAAGTGAACTGTTTTGCCCATCACTAGTGAGCTCCTCGGTGCTCAACTCTGGTTCCATGCTCTCATCCCCCAGGTGTCTGTTTATGCATTTAATGTTTCCCCCAAAAAAAGGAGCAAACCAGGTGTACAGTGGAATTTGCCTTGTTACTACATACATAAAATACCATACTGTTACATTCATGATTTGCAATAATACATGAAATGCATTGTGGGTAATCAGAATGGATTAATCGGAAAACACATACATTAGGTACCCAGAAATAAACCTGTGTTTGCTGATTCGTTTGAACTTCTTTTTGATTCTTTAGTTACTTATCTGTTTTTGAACAGACATACTTACAAAGCATTTGCATGGCATGTTGACATATGTATTTATATACACAAAACATTGTGTGTTAGCACATAGAAATTGAGAGTAAACGGTGTCAATCGAAATATGTACACATTCACAGATGTGCGATAGTAGATGAAATGTATTATGGGTACTCAGTCAATGAGTCAGAATGGCTCCCTCTAGTGGACAATTTGGCTCCCACTGGTGGACATGAATAATTCATAATAATAATGCCTGGGTAAAATTCTTCATTGGTATATATGCAGTACAGTGTAGTGGGGTTGGTTTTCTCTGGTAAAACCCCTGTAGGAGAATAAAATGCAGTCCATGCTGTGATGTGCTTACTTGCCTTTGGCACATACTAGAACTGTAAAGTATCCATAACTGGTATAGCCATACAGCACAAATGGTTACTGTGACTGGGTTCATATTGATAGTGTGTTTTTGTGTTGTGTAGTGAGTGATTGATTGAAAGAATATATTAATTTGATTATGTTGTATTGTTTGATGGAAGACTTAGCTTTTGTGGCATTTTTTTGTGTTGTGAGCGTTGATGCATTTTGCAAACAAAATGTATTATTTTAGCCAACAAGCTTCTGTTTAGAACTGTGTGTTAACTGTATTGAAAATGTGACTTCTGAATGGACAAATATGTTCAAGCAAATGGGAGAAAAACTGCAGTATATGCATCTAAGATTCCTGAAGCTCTTGTTAAAATCTTTGTCAATATTAATTCCAGTGAGGAACAAGAGATTTTGGCCAAAAACCTGGTACCCCCCCCCCCCCCCCCAATGGTTAACTGACCCCACAAAAGATGGAAGATGGCTTATCCTTGTGAAGGGAAGGTGCACAAAGGGGATGCCAATATTTGTGACATATTTCTGAGAAAGAAAATTAGTTATACATTTTTTTTCTCCTCAAACTCTTTTTCTGAACAATTGTATTACTATAATGTAATTTTCCAAAAAAAAACATTTGAAGCATAAAATAGATCTCATTATTACATGTGTTATTTTACACTTTTTTGGTAATCTTCATCAGGGGTGACAATGATTGTGGGCCTGACTGTAAATTTGATAAACTCAAGTTTTACCTGAAAAAGGGGGGCGGGGTGGGGGGCAACAGACAAGCTAATGAGAAAACAAGACAGACGAGACCATGAGTGTGTGATGGTGTGTCTATTTATTACAAAAACAAAACAAAAACAACAATATAATTAAAACGTACCTAGCTCTGATTTTTGAAGCTGTTTTATCCACACCGACTTAATGTGAGCAACAAAATGTCCAGACATATTCACAAGAAACTAGTCTATGAACAGCACACATGGACACCAGTACTGACTGAGCCTTTTCGACACACACAACAGAACAATAAAATATTAACCATCGTAAGTGGATTGAGTAAAAAATTAAATTTAATATTTTTTAAATACAATATTCTTTAAATACAAATACTGATTTTTTAATTTTCACCATTGTGTTATATATATTATTACTATGTTAGATTATTATTACTGTAAAGGTTTCAATTACAGTATGTGATTATGAAGGAGATTGGTTTTGGTTATTTCTGGTATTGCTCATTTAAATAAATACTCATGAACAAACAAACCACACTGTTGACATGATATCCCTTATAAATTATGTCAATCTTCACTACCTTTGACAGACAAAAATGGCATTAGTTGACATTATGAAAACACCATTGTTAACGTTATTAATATAATCATTGTTTTTGATACAAACATACTTTTTTTGTGTTTTTTTTTTATTTTTTAAAATTATTATTATATATTTTTTTTACAACTTCCTTGGAATGGACCCAGGAACCCAAGTTTCTATACACATTTTAAATCTCCCATTCTACCACTGAATAGCATTCACTTTAACTCCTGTGCAGAAAAAAGGTACTTCCCACTTGAAGATAAAGCCACATACACAAGACATGGAAACTGCATTGCTTTAGCGATGTTTGCTACTTGAAATAGTGTAAGGTAGTAATTAATCAACCCCACATTATATATGTATATATACACAGTTGCACTCAAAATGATTCAACCCCCTTTACTCTTTGCACACTTTATTGTGTTGTAGATTTAATTTTAAATGGATAAAATTGCCCATCAATCTACACTCAATAACCCATAATGACAAAGTGAAAACATGTTTTTAGAAATTTTTGCAAATGTATTAAAAATCAAAGACTGAAATCTCTCATGTGCATAAGTATTCAAACCCTTTGCTTTAATATATTTTTAAAGTATCATATTTCATATTTGGTCGCATATCCTTTGCATGCTGTTACTTCCTGAAGTCTGTGACC
Organism: Synaphobranchus kaupii; assembly: GCA_029718625.1. Lineage (NCBI taxonomy): Eukaryota > Metazoa > Chordata > Actinopteri > Anguilliformes > Synaphobranchidae > Synaphobranchus > Synaphobranchus kaupii. Next base: position 35,927,285 of record CM056389.1, on the reverse strand, counting down.
CATCGACATCAAAAGACTCTCGATATCTTATTTTCAGGTACTGTTACAAGCGATACTATAACCTCTCTGCATTTGAATGGATCTCTATGGGAATTGGGGGGTGAGACTAGATTCAGCTGTAAATTACACTGGTACAGTATGGAACACATGACTGGCGAAATGGCTGTAAGTCATCAAGGGTCTAAGGTATCAAATGAGCCCCAAACCATCACTCTACAACCAGATAAGGAGTAGATGTGGATGGATCACTTTAAGGGTTTCTTACTTTTTTCCCCATAGAGTTCTATAGGAAAATGAGTCCGGAGAAATAACCCTTGCAGTGATCCATCCACATCTACTCCATATCTGGCAACAGAGTGATGGTTTGGGGCTCGTTTGATAGCTCAGACCCTTGATAACTTACAGCCATTTAGCCAGCCATGTGTTCCATACTGTACCTGTGTAATTTACAGCTGAATCTAGTCTCACCCCCCAATTTCCATAGAGATCCATTCAAATGCAGCGAGGTTATAGTATCGCTTGTAACAGTACCTGAAAATAAGATATCGACAGTTTTTTGATGTTGATGGTCACAGACTTCAGGAAGTAACAGCATGTAAAGGATATGCGACCAAATATGAAATATGATACTTTAAAAATACGTTAAAGCAAAGGGTATGAATGCTTATGTAAATGAGAAATTTTATTTTTTTATTTTTAATAAATTTGCAAAAATCTCAAAAAAACCTTTTTCACATTGTCATTATGGGGTGTTGTGTGTAGAATTTTGAGGGAAAAAATGAATTTAATCAATTTTGGAATAAGGCTGTAACAGAACAAAATGTGGAAAAAGTGAAGCGCTGTGAATACTTTCCGGATGCACTGTATGTACAGTATGTGAAAGTGAGAACATACAGTGAACACCATAATTCATTTGTTATTTTGGTTCTGTGCTCTAGCACTTTGAGTTTGAAAGGATACAATGACCATGAGGTTGAAGTGCAGACTGTCAAGCTTCAATTTGAGGGTATTTTCATCCATATCGGATGAACCATTTAGAAATTATAGAAACTTTGGTATATAGCAATCATGCCCGCTCTGGTCTCTGGTGAGGTGACCGTTGGTCAGGGAGAGGGGATTTCTCAACTTGTGCGTGCATGTGTGCATGAGTCTTTGTTTTTTTATGGGCCTGTCCATAAACTGCAGGTAAGGTGAGTAACAGAACATCCTGTTTATTTAATCTAAAGTGAGGTTTGTTCATTTTGACATAATATGACTTCCCATTGAAATTTGTCACCTCTTCAGACTCTTGACTGATGTTCTAACCTAGGATTATCAGTTCCCTGTGTTTACTAGTTCCCTGTGTTTTTCCTGTCTGTTTGTTATAGTTCATAATAGTATTTAGAATAGAAGTGTAGTATAGCCGATTTACCCACAGCTTACTGTGAACTACAGTCAACGTTCATTACTAGGGATAGCTGCTACATTATGGGAAGGATGTGCTTTGTCTTGTCTGTTCTGTAGTGATCTTGATGATGTCTCTGTATGCACTTACTGTACGTCGCTTTGGATAAAAGCGTCTGCTAAATGAATGTAATGTAAAAGTTCCATGCCTGTACCTTCATGAAATTGATGATGTTTTTTTCCAGATATTTCCTGATTAATAAGGAAAATATTAATTCTCTCTTGGGTCTGTTAGTAGTTTGTTAACTATATTTTTGAACATTCACTCCTATTAGCTGTCAAAGGCCGCAAAAGTTTGTCATGTGTGTGTGCCTGTGACATAACCAAGTTCTCTGCCTCTGGTTAAGACATCCTGATTGATCAGGTTTAAAAAATCACTTCCCTTAAGCTGTGTGGTCCAGACAACCATACTCGCTGCCCATGTCACACAGCCGGTCAGTCCATCTGACCTTGTGTGCCAGGAGGTCCAAGGTCAATTGGTTTTAGGCTGCAGAAGGTCACCAGCAGGTCACAGCAATAAGCCCAGCCACATCTCTCAACCTAAGGGCTGAACATGAAACTGCTCTCTGGCAGAGACTTGAGAATCAATTTGAACCACTATCTGAAATTCAGCTTTCGGCATGATGTGGAAACTATTGTAACGTGTGCATTTAAAATGCACCCAGAGCGGAAACAAAATTAATTCTGTGGGCATTGAAAGCTTTGCATAGAACAGGATGCATGTTAGCATAATGTTCCAAATTCAGGATTCATGTGTGAACCCATTTGGTGTTGTAGCAGAAAGCAATCCTATCCTTTATTAATGATTCAAATAAACAAGTCTTGCATTGTAGCGCTGAATTGTAAAACATTGGTAAGCTTTTTGAAGACGTCCGCTTTTATATCCCTGTTACTCTGCAGCAGCCATTTCCAATTTTTCACACATTGCACCTTTGTTTTGTAAGTCACTTGGGCTAGAAGCATCTGCCAAATGATTACACTGCAAATTGTACAAGCACACACCCAGAGAAGCACAGCATTGTGCATATACACACAAGCACACGCCACAGGTACAGTATGCACATGCAGACTCTCAGGTACAGTATGCACATGCAGACTCTCAGGTACAGTATGCACATGCATACTCTCAGACACTGTCTGAACAAGACCTAACTGGGCAAAGTAGTGTGCAAAGTAGGTATAGCTACTATTGTTTGCTCATGGTCTGCGTGTGTAGAGCACTTTCTGTGCAGTATGGTCATGTACAGCGTAATAACCAGAAGGCGAATGTTTCATCGTACATGAAAATATGTACTGCACAGGTTACTGCACCATTTTGATTGTACTCTCTCACATGCGGGTGCGCATACACACAGGAATAGTATGTGCATATGTAGACAGACACGCACACATAGGTAGTGTATGCACATGCAGACGCACGCACACACACAGGTACTTCTGTGCACATGCAGACACACACACATACACGCAAACACACACAGAAACACACAGGTTTAGTGTGTGCATATGTATTTAGTGTGTGCATAACACGCACACGTAAACACACACAGAAACACACTGGTTTAGTATGTGCATATGTAGACACACACACAGGTACACTCTTTGCATATGCAGATACATACATAGGTAGAGTGTGTGCAAGATTAGACTCACACACATGTACAGTCATGCAGATGTAAACACACATACACAGGTAAAGTATGTGCACATGCAGATGCTCACACACACACACACACACACACACACAAAAAGGTACAGTATGGTCACACGTAGATACACACAGGGGTACAGTGTGTGCCCATGCAGATAACACACACACACACACATATTCAGTATGCACATGTATAGACTCAGACACCGATAAGTACAGTATTTTCACAAGCACACAAGAAAACACATGAAGATATGGCACACACGCACATGTACACATAACCTGTATCTCAACCTTTTCAATTAAATTACTTCCACATTCACTCACACTTCACACACAGATAACATATTTTGTCTGAAGGGGTTACACTGTCCTAGTGCTTTGTAGAGCCTTATTGGACAATCAGACTGGTCTCCTCAGCCAATGAGACACGGTTGTGCTTTTTCTCTCCTAGCAACAAGACTCCCTTGCTGCACAGTGCAGCTAGCAAACTGACACCCCGAATATTACATCATGAATAATGGCAACTTAACAGCTCTGTAGTGGGGGGTGGGGAAGGAATGAGTTTTGTTGCTAGCTGCTTTCCTTTTCTTTCTCCCCGTCTTTTGTTCCTGGCAGCATCTTCTCCAGTTTGAAAATACATTTTGGAGCTCTAATTTCAGGGTATTATGGGGACAGCAGTGCTGTATTTTTGGTATCAGCAGCATAGTGTTTGCACAGTGTGATTATGGGTGACCTCAATGACTCAGTATTCATGAGAGTATTCGCTTAACATGCGAGGCTGAGATGTTATTACAGGGTTCACAAATCCTTTGAAATTAAGAATTGGCTGTTAAATTACGAAACGATAAATGCGCAGCGGCAAACATGCAAAATACTGTAGATATACCTCTCACTCTGTCTGTGTGTGTATGTGTGAGAGAGACAGTACCAGGTTTGTGTTACAGAATCTCTTCCACACTTGCATTGTTTACTTTCACAATGCAGTTGTTTCCTTTATCCTCCTCATAGACCCAAAAGCGATTATGATGAAGTAGCAGAGGCAGGCATGAGACAGAGAGGTGTGTATGTGTGTGTGTGTGTGTGTGTGTGTGTGTGTGTGTGTGTGTACACCAAGCACCAACACTTAACGGGTGTGCTGATCTTTTTGTGCACATACTTTGTCAAACAATGGCAGTTGAAGTTTAAACTTAATCACTTTAGTTTCCCAATTCCCTAAGGAAGAAATGTCTATATGTCAGGACGCTATATTATGGAAACCCATTGATGCTCACTATAAGACTTTCTAATCAGTGGATAAACCAGGGTAAAACGGCCCCCCTTAAGAACAATATCTATTTTCTTTTCAAGTATACATAATTTGAATATCAAAATAATAAGAAGCATGCTTTAGTAAACAAATTGATAAGGTCATTAAATCACAACAGACTACAGCTTTGTAATACTAAATGTAAAATTTTGTAAATTTGAGATTAATTTTCTCACATGGGTCACTTTGAGCTATACAAACTTGGCATTTACACATAAGATTAACTTTATTTTCAAAATTTGACATTACGGCAGGGTGCTTACACTATTAAGAATTGGAAATCCAATCCAAGATAGCTAGCTCTACAGAAAGCTAATAGTGCTCGCTGTAATGTTATTCTTATAACATAAAGTTAGCTATTTAGCTTTTTTAAACTGATGATAATACATTTCTTACCTTAGGTTAGCTATTATGTTATCTTGTTGTACCTAAATTAACATTACATTTTACATTAGAAACTTAGAAACTACATTAGCTAGGCTAGGCTACTCAAAGTCATTGATTCCCATTGGGGGCTTCTAAATGGTAAATCCAGATAACAAGTGAACTAACCTTAAGACATTGAGACATCTAATTAACTCCATAGAGGGGGGGGGGGGGCGGGGGGGTGAAAACTCTCGAGAGGAAAACTTCTGGCGGGGTTTCTATGCCATTAAAGCAAGAGTATGCAATTTTTTCCCCCAATGGTCACATTTGTTGTCAAAACATTTCAAAGTCACAACATCCCTTGGCCCTGCCCACAAAGAAAGAGACACACCCCCCCACCCCACTACTTCCTTCCACAGACCCCCGTTGTGAACATGCAAGTCTTCTAGATACGATTGCAGGATTACAGATTGGTATAGCTAACATTACAGTAAAAATGTAATCTAAAAGTCCAGGTAAAACAACAGAATCTTTTCTGTTGTTGCATAACACTGAGTTTGTGGAGCGTTAGTCTGAACCAGGCATTATCTGGCTACAGCCGGTATGCATGGCAATTTAGTTCGAGCTAACGCGGTCTATATGACATATAACATTAGCAAACATTTCCTTCTTCCAAGAACTAGCCGCCGAATAAAGTAACGTTATCAATAATAGCAACCTAGCTACTATTCATTATAGGAAATTACAGTTGTCTGGTGAGCAGAAAGTCCATTCGTATTGAAACTTTTGACTATCTGTCCAGAAGAATATGGGAGCTCCACGTCTGTCTTCGTGATGCCAAGAACCAATTTGCTCCCGAACATCTCGCCACCTTCTGAAATGAGCATGTGTGTTTACTCCAGTTTTTGAGCAAGCTTTATCCAATTCCCTTTTCTTTTTCTTTCTGTGAAATAGCGCCGGTGCAATGGGTCGCTGTGAAATGTCTAGCTGGTGAACTGGCAAGGTCAATCTCACTGCTGATTGGTTTGTGATGTGAATCTCTTAGATTGGTTCTACAGCCTATGGACATAAGCCACTTTGTTTTGAAATCTTGCTCTGAAAACTAAATTTGGGCCAAATCGCTGGTTTTAGAATGCAGAATTTGCAGAACGGTCCATACATCACAGTTCTGTGAAGTGAGTCACATCAGCCAGCTCTGGAAATAACTTACCAAGGTAACATGTGAGCACAAAACAAGAGCCACTCATCATTATTAATATTTGTTTTGTTACAATGGGAAAAAAATCTTACAGGAGGCCAAGGGAAATTCCGGGAGACTCCTGGCTAATCCAGGAGAGTTGGCAACCCTACCCTCTCTCCTACTTGCCTCCCCACCTGCTAACCCTCCCACATCCCTATCCTCATTCTCACCCCTCCCAAACTCTCCAACATCTAACATCCCACTGTCCTACTACCTGTTCTCTTGACCCTACCCCCCCCCCCCCCCCCCCAATCAATTTCCAAGCCTTTCATCTCCTCCCTCATCAGCTGCTCTCTTTCAACCTGCACGGCCATGCTGCTCTTAAGGGCCGGTGTCATTCCGTTCCTCAAATAACTCTCTCTCAACCCAGAAGACGTACATAATTACCGACCTGTCTCACTCCTCTAATTTTTTATCTCAAACTCTCGTGCTTGCAGTCTCTCTATCTCCCGCAGAATATCCTCCTTGACCCCAACCAATCGGGTTTCTAGTCTGGCCACTCCACTGAGACTGCTCTCCTTGCAGTCACAAAGGCTCTCATTCAGCGAGAGCTAAGCGGCTCAGCTCTTTCACTTTTCTGCTGCATTCAAAGCTGTCAATCACTGGATCTCTCTCATCCCTTGCAAAGATGGGCATTTCAGTCTCTTCCTGCACATGATTTGATGTATATGTTTCTGACTGATCCTATCAGGTGACCCCCCCCCCCCCCCCCTTAGTTGGCGTCTCACAGGGCTCAGTGCTTGGTCCTGTCCTCTCTTTACATAAATCGCTTGGTCTAGTTATCTCTGCCCATAGCATGTCATATCATTGCTTTGCTGATGGCACCCATTTTCAGGCGCATATCTCTGCAGACAGAACTCCCTTTCCTACCAGCAAAGGGTTCCCCACTGACTGATGCTTCATGTCGATGACTGCAGCATCTACCTCCCACGGACCAGCTGAGCCTCTCTGAACACACTGAGGCCTCCACCTGGTCCTGCAGATTCTCCGTTCCCAACATCAGGAGAATCTGCCCCTTCCTCACAGAGCAGTATACACAGCTACTAGTGCAAACCTTTGTCATTTCTTGTCTGGACTACTGTAAAGCCTTACTGGCAGGCTTGTCATCAGGCCACTGCAACTGATCCAGTTGCAAAAACTGCCACCTTTAAACATCGGCTTCACTGGTGGCTGTTCATACTCAATTAAAATCTCTCATTCTTGCACAATCTTCTCTTTCCTGATCCCGACTGTGGAACGACTTAAAATCTCAAATCAGGCAGGAAGGCAGATTCACAAAATTTCACCTCAATGTTTCTACCATAAAAAAACATTCTCTTCTTTTATCTCACAGCTACGGTGACAGGCACCTTGACGACGGGACTTGTATGCTTTAACTGTAACTCTACCTCAACCTCTTAAAATGTTTGCTTACAAGTTTTACAAGTTGCTTTGGCTAAAAACGCTTGGCAAGTAGACTAAATTGTAAATTGTACTCTGTACCTAACGAGTTCCCTGGTTGAATGAACTGAACGGCCTCTTAATGTGATCTGTGTTCATCTGGATTAGATTCCAATCATCCAAGCTTTGATGGCCATGCCGCCGTTCAAGTAAACCTGTCTGTGCTTAGCGCAAAACAAAACTCTATCATGAACACAGTCTCCAATGTATACATTTGTATGACTTATTGCAAGTGTGTATATTGCTGTGGCACACTGTGTCCTTACTATTGCTAAAAATAGCCACTTTTAAACCTGTAGCCCTCTCAAAATGTTATACTGTCTATGAGAACATGATTGCAGTGTTAATGCAGTAGGCTTAGCCAACATCTGGGCTTTGCAGAGCTTTGCATCTAGAGGAAAGAGACCCACTTGACCACATGGTTCTATATTATTTCCTCAACAATGTGTGTAGTGTTGGATATAAGCAGAGACTGGCAGGGCTTCAGAAGAGAAAAAGGCCTGCTATTGTCCAGAGGACAGAAATGCCATTTCTAGCATAATTTAATCACAGATGTGATCGGGACAGACAGGGCCAACGTCTTGTGGCTCAGGTCTTGTGGAACCGCATGAAAAAGAGATCATGTGACACAGAGTTAGTTTGTTTTAGTCCCCAAAATTAAGGCTCTTAGATATAAAACTGTCAGCCATGTTGGAAAATTGTGAACCCTGATGGAAATGGAATATACTGCGAAATATTGTAAATCGGTGGACAATCTGGAAGATGCAATGATAGATTTAATAGAAATGCATTAAAATATTGCAATATATGAATTCAATGCATGACATGATAAGAAAGTTGCATATATCATATGCAATAATTTGAATATTTGCCCATATGTTCCAGCGTATTTAATTTCCAGTATCCGGCATGTTGTGTGTTTTTTTTTGCACTTTTTGAGTACTCGTAAATAATGTAGTTGTACCTCAGGTCTCAGTTATGAAGTCCAACACTTATTCTAAAATAAAGCTGTTCAAGATAAAACACAGATTCTTATCATGGATTTCCCCCCCCCCAGGTTTCATATCACATATTCAGACCACAGTGACAGAGATGACGTGGCACCTCTTTTCTCTGTCTAAGGTAAGGTTTATTTACATGACACAGAACTCCCAGATAAACTGCATCCTGTATGACTACCCAGTATTGGCTTCCTGTTTCATACACTAATAATAGTAATAATGCCTTTGAGTCACTGTGAGGGTGTCATCTTGAGGAAGTTTGATAAAGGTTGGGGGCATAAGGAGGCAGTTTGTAGTGCTCCGATGGATGGTGACAAACGCTAGCATTGCCAGGCTCAAAACTACTATCCCATCAGTACCCTAATAACATGACTGAACAGGAAACATTTCACTCTGTTCCTCCTAGGCCCAGCTTGCCACCGCTACGGACCTGCCTTTTAACACCCACCAGCAAACCTGCTTATTTTTAGACGCCATCAACGCCTGTAGGCCGAGGGACGGCCGTCGCACGCCGGCAGGAGAGAGACACATACACCTGCGCCCAGTGAACTCCTAACTCTCGCGGATTCCCAGTGAGGGGAAACTGGGCATGCTCTGGGAGCTGCAGCGTTCAGTAAGGCTCAGTAGCGCTGGAGAGATCGTGCCCCAGTAGGCCAGCTCCTGCTCCGGCCCCAGGTCTGAGAGACTTCGCTGCCCCCACCGGGGACAGAGCTGGCAACAGCTCCGGAGTGGGGCTCCGCGCAGACTGCTTACAACGGGGTGCAGTCTGTTTTGGGGTTTCTTGCCAAATTCTGCTCTTCTCAGGTTTAATTAGCCCATCCATTTATTTAATCTGACATATTCAGTCATCAGCTAACAGCTTCAGACTGCGGGCTCTATTTTCAGAGAAGCGCATGGCGTGCGGCGAGCCATCATAGTCAATGGCGTAGCGTATGGTGCACTGGGTGTGGCTACTGAATTTAGCTATTTTCGGACCAAAGGCGAGGAGCACACGGCTCACAGTGTGCTGCGCAGGTTGAAAATGGGCTGGGTTATGCTGAATATTTAATCAGTGGGTGTGCTTCAGCTGCACCATAGCTAATCAAATTACCTCTTTTCAGTCCTTTCAAGAGCCGTGTGCATTGAACTCGTTTTGACCATGTCGGGCTATCCTGCATCACATGGTTTAGTGAAAAATGACAACAGAACACGCCCATTTGGTTGTGGTCGGGAGGCCTCCCGCTTGCAGAAAGTGAACGGTAAAGGCGATAAAAGTCACTAATAGGTTATCTGGACTGTGTAAAATAAAAAGCTTTTAATAATTTCCTTAGCCTCCGATCAGTCAATAAAATACATTTGTATTCTACTCTCCCATTTATAATTTGCTGGCTCTTTTTTATTTTTCAACTCCTCTCTTTTCCTATTTTCTAGGTCCTAAGCGTGCGTTTAATCATTTATCTATTTCCAATATTCCCCATGCAACATATCCCATTTCCTCGCCTCATTTATTAGCGACTTTTATCGCCTTTAGGATTCTGCATTGGAAGACGATAGGCTATCTATTTTGCATTTATTTAATTGAATGTAATTGAGTTAAGAGGTACGTTTTTATCGCTATACGTGCAATAAAGTTTGTCATTATTCTCATTACAGCCGGGTGTAAGAAAGAATACAGTACCCCTGGGAACACAGTGCAGTATAATAACAGCCATAAACAATTAAAAACAGAAAGAAACACAACAATTAACATTATAAAAAAGACAATAAATGAAAAGCATATTTTTTTCCTGCCTGGGGGATTTATTTCAAAGTCAAATTGGACCGCATATGATCCACAAAAATGGTTGATTGGCTTTTGAATAGGTTATGATCATGCACGCATTGGGGAGTCCAGAAACTCGCCGTACACTGTGGTGCGATTTGCGCCATTAACGTGGTTTCATCTGGCGGGCAGCATGAGCACGAATCAGTGTAATTTAGGCCAAAATAGCATTCCGCTGCACTAAAATTGAACTGGGCTGCTCCCTCTTGACGGACACACCACCCCAGCAGCGGCTTCTCTCCCACCTCAGCGCACGGTGAGTCCCCAAATTACCAAACGAGCTCAGGCGCGTGCAAATCCGTGACAAAACTGCTACCTCACCAGTGATGGCTCGCCACCGCCATGCGCCAGCCAGAAAATAGAGCCCTTCATGTGTTATCCTTGGTTAAAAACAATTGGTGCAATTGTAGCAATTATTATATTGGTGTATAGTTTACAAAATTAAGCCTGAATACTTTCTACTGAATACCATAGAGTTCAATAGGAAAATGAATCAGGGGAAACAACCCTTAAAGTGATCCATCCATATCTACTACATATCTGGCAGCAGGGTCATGGTTTAAGGCTTGTTTGATACCTCAGACCCTTGATGACTTATAGCCATTTAAGCAACCATGTGTGCCATACTATTCCTGTGTAATTTACAGCTTAATCTAGTCCCTCCCCCCAATTCCCATAGTGATCCATTCAAGTGCAGAGTTTATAGTATCGCTTGTAAGAGTACCTGAAAATAAGATATCAAGATTCTTTTGATGTTGTTGGGTCACAGGCATCAGGAAGTCACATCATGCAAAGTATATGCAACCAAATATTAAATATGATGACTTTATTTATGTTAATTTGTCCAATTACCTTTGGTGTCTTAAAATGGGGGGGGGACTATGTGTAAAAAGGGCTACAATTGCTACACGGTTCAACTGATCGTAAAATCCCTCAAATTAAAGCTGAAAGTCTGCACTTTAACCTTATAGTCACTGTTCCATTTCAAATCCAATGTGTTGGAGTACAGAGCCAAAACAACAAAATGTGTGTCACTGTCCTAACACGTTTGGACTGTACTGTATGTAATATATAGAATATTTATGTGTGTGTGCCATAATTCCATTATATTCAAATATTACATTATGTATGTAGTTATATATGCTGATGAAATATATGCACTTCTTAAAAAGTGTTTGTTAATTTCGGTAATGTGCGCAAATCAGCAAAGTACCTTAAATTGCGCATGCATTTGATTTTCATTTCCTGTAGTACCTCCATCATAAGACTGGCTGAATATGGGGCTAGCCAGGGCTAGGAGGAACAGAATGAAATGTTTCCTGTTCTGTCATGTTATTCTGGTACTGATGGGATAGTGGTTTTGAGCCTGGCAATGCTAGCGTTTGTCACCATCCATCTCAGCAGTGAATGAACACATGTAGGAACAATAAAATGCTGCTGAAAAGCTATTGTTGACATTAAGTCAATTTTAACTGCATTATCACTTTCCTTGCAGAAATCAAAAGCTACAGTAACATTTTTTCAACAACCAGACAATCTTATGAACCAATAAATCAATTAAAGCTCAACAATTCCAAGTCAACTCTATTAAATTTGATTGGAATATCACTTGAATATGAAATGTTTGCTGTAATATGTTTTTAATGAATGTGTATGCGCAAGAACAAGTTGAAATGAGGCAAATTTCCAGTCCAAATAAGTTTGTTTGTGAATTATGCCCGTTACTGCCACTGGATGTCATCATTTTCTGCACTTTGAAAAGTATAATCCCTTACTGCTTGCTATATAATACCACCCTCATTTCATACTGCTTTCCTTTCACAGAAAGATACTTGTGAACATTCATCTGCAATTCATCTAGCACAATAGCAGAGGACCCAGACACACTCTAAGAGCCTGATTTACTAAGACCTATAGCATGTGCAAAACCTTTTAGCACAAGCAAAACTAATAACACAACAAATGATTGGTGCAAAACAAATACCATGACCAATCATTGGTCATGTTACTGGTTTTGTGTGTACTAAAATGTGTTGCACATGCTAAAGGTCTTCGTAAATCAAGCCCTAAGTCTCTAAAAAATGCTTGCTAATTGTGTGTGCGTGTGTGTGTGTGTGCTGCTGAACTCAGTTTAAATGCTGAGAAGCATGTGACAAACCTAAATTTTTTGATTTGCACTTTTTACAGAGATGATACATTATAAAAATTTTAATAAATCATCATTATCAAACAGCTATAAATTGCAATCAACACATTACCCTAAAGCAGCATGGGTATATCCAGTACTATAAAAATGTTAACTGAGTAAAATCTAATTTAATTCTACCCTTTATTTTAGAATTGCTTAGTTCTAAAGTAGCCTATATGTTGAGAAATATTTTCTTACAGATACAGTGCCCACCAGAACTATTGGCAACCCTGGAAAATATGAGCAAAGAATGCGATAAAAAAATGTCTTTGATGTTTATCAGCATGAACCTACACTCAAAATATGGGAAACATATGTGACACAATTATTTCCAACACGAGAAACAGTTACACACAAAACATAATTCAAACATATTCCCATTTGTATTTGCTTACAAATTAAATGAGACAAAAGGTTGTTGGCCTTCATAAATTAAGCAATTGAGATATAGAAAAATAGCTTCATATCTGAAACTACCTACTTCCACCATTAGGGCAATAACTAAGAAGTTTAAAGCAACTGGAGCAGTGATGAACCTGCCTGGAAGAGGACACAAGTGTCATTTGTCCCCAGATTGAAAAATGCAGAAGTTGGTTGCATTCTGGGGTCACCAAGTCTCCAGTGGTACAATAGATGCCACCTCTATGCCAACAAGCCATTTAGAAGGCTTGCCAGAAGAAAGCCTCTGCTGTCATCATACCACAAACGTAAGCGCCTGGAGTTTGCTAAATGTTACTGGAATTTAGATTGGAACCGGGAGCTATGGTCAGACGAGACAAAAATTGAGCATTTTGGCAATAAATAGCAAAGGTGGGCTTGGCATACTAAGAGGCATAGTTAAGAGTCCTCTGCCAGAAGGCTAAAAGTGGGTTGTGGTTGGATATTTCAGCAGGACAATGATCCAAAGCATACCTCAAAATCTACACAAAAATGGTTCACTGACCACAAAATCAAGGTTTGCAATGATGATCCCAGTCCCCAGACCTGAACCCCACTGAAAATCTGTGGGGTGAGCCGTAGAGGAGAGTCCACAAGCGAGGACTAAGGACTGGAGAGAATCTGATTGGAGGAATGATCTCAAATCCCTTGCTGTGTTCATCAATCCCATCAACATTACAAGAGAAAACTCAATAACTCAATTATCTTGGCACAAGGGAGGATGCACAAAGTACTAAATACAGGGATGCCAGTAATTATGACACACATCTTCTACAAAATAAAACTTATTTTGCATTAAATATTTGTTTTTCCTCTGATCAATGGTATCACAATTAAACTATATACTTTTCAAATTTTTCTGAGCATAGAAGACATTTGATAAAAACAATTAAACAAACTTAATTAAATCCTGCACTTTTTGCTCATATTAATTGACATTGCAAATAATTCTGGTGGGCACTGTAAATAGAATAAACTAGAGTACATATGAAATCACATTTAAGTAATTAACATATTTTGACAAATTTGAACAAATAAATATGTCAAATGACCTTGCCTTTGCAGCATGCCGCTGTTGTGTATGATTGGCCGCCATAGCGATGCCAGTCATTAACTTTAACAAGCTAAACAGAACATTGATAACACAACCAAATTAGCATCCATGTACACAAACATAACAAAGCTATCATAGATATGCAGCAGCTTCTATCTGTAGAGGAATGGCCAACATTACACATTATTTTAAACACTGTAAATCATTTGAAAGTAAATCAAAGATTATGATAAATGCCTCAGAATGTGGGTATCAAACGCAGTGTTATTTGTTGTTTGTCTTCTACAGAATAGGAGCAGAGTCTGACTTTACAGAAGCTGTAGCAAAGGGATTTGGACTAACTATGGATGTGTTTTAGCAAAGGGATATTTACCCAAGCAATAAGCAATTAGAAATAATACACTAATCATCACTGTGAGAAAGGTTACCTAGTTACCCACAATGCACGTGCAGGAGTTAGCGCAGGAGTTGTCAGAGCAGGTAGTAACGGCCGGTTACAAGGGGACATGTGTGCTGTGTGTATGCAGGCCCCCCCCCCCCCCCCCCCCCCGCAGAGAAGGATCTCCATTCAGTCCTGCTCACCTCCACCACAGACAGAGGGAAAAGGACCCAGTGCACATTTTCACCACCTATTTTAGACAGATTTCTCCTACTTCATGCACATTTCTTTCTTAAATGATCACCTTGATTCAACCAACTGTTATTCCTTTTCCTAAAGAAATATTTGATTTAATTGTTGATGTTCTTTATGTTCTTTTTTCTGTACTGTGTTTGCAATATACTTTCTCTGTGTATCTCTTTTTTATCTCAATTATCTGCTATGTACAGACCTCAACTCTGGCCAGCTTTTGAGACCAGTAAAATACAGACATCTCACCACTTCCATTCACATTCAGAGATTTTAAATTGCACCGTAGGGAAGCGGGTGCGTGTGGAGAGAGAGGGGGGGTTGAGTGGGGAGGCAGACATTTTAGGAAGAAGTGGCTGGAATCTGTGCCACATGACCCTGTGCCAGCTCCTGATGTCAAGCCTGAAAAAATGTTTTTTTAACTCCCTCACTGTGTCCAATCTCAGAAGAGATGTTGACATGTGGTCATTTCTGCTCGATTATTTAGATTTAGAAAACCTCTGCTGGTGTTAAAGGTTGGTATAGAACTGGCAACCCATGTTACTCCATTTAAAGCAATGATTTTGGGCTTTCCCATGGTAAGGAGGGAAAGAAATAAATAGAAAATCTTCTGGCCAAGTACCACCCTTAAGAGAAGGGTTATCAATTCAGTCAGCCCTTGTGATGGGAGAGTGACGTTTTTTAAAATTACATTTTTTAATGCTTTTTCTCCTAGTCTGGAACGCACAACTATGCTCATCGCATCCTTCCTTTTCGGTTCTGGAGAGCGCAGACAAGCAAATGCTGTCCTCTGAAGCATGTGATGTCGTAAACAATTCTTATTACACTAGACAAGTAAGCGGAATATGCATCTCGACAGGTGAGCTGCAAGTGCCAGTTTGACCAGTAGGGGTAGCTGGGGTGTGATGAGATATATTGTTAATCCCTCTAGCTGCAACCCTCCCTCCCTGGGCGATGGTAGCGCTAATTATGCCTCGCCCTGCAGGGTTGTGTCGGCCAGTATTAGATACTGCACGGTGGTTCCCATCCGCGTACTGGGAAATTTTGTTAACAGGTAAAGCCACCAAGCAGTCCCACGACAGTGAAGTTTGGGTAGACCTACCACAATATATCCGTCACTCATTGATTTTAGCCAGTCATTGTGCCTTGCTTTGGAGAGCAAAGTCTTTTGATTTGTTCAAACAGCTCTCTGATTGAAAGCTGATTGTAGCTCCACCCATTATGGTGTTCATGAAATCTCAGTCTCACATCACGGGCAGACTCCAAATGAGCCCTTTCTACAGTGTGTCAGATACAATAGTCTCCTTTTGTTTTGAGACCAAACCTATTGGCCCATTTTCCTCTATCTTGCACAACAGGATGCATTATTTTGAAAAAATCATTGTATGTGTAATCAACACCTTAAACACAGAACCCATGCTGTCAGGGGTCAAATTCTATGTGCTGAATATTGTACAGTGCACTGTCAGAACTGTTATGCCTAACACATTCCTTTTCATAGAGGGTTGTCCTTCATAAAGGATGTCAAAAAATTAAGATTGCCTGTTACATAGGAGGTTACATAAACAAACCATGTTTTAACCGTTTTTCTTCAGCACTATAGCAGAACATGTATGTTATCTACATGTTTGGCAAACTCGTCTAATTCTGACTTTCATCTATCTGAGGCAGCTGAGACCTTGGCCTTTTCGAAGCGAGTCAGACAGCTATTTTTTTAAATTCCATACATCAACCCTTTCCCTGCTAGACCAGAGACCTGATGGAATTCTTACCCAACTTCTTCAGTCAATCCTTACAGAAAAGAATTGCACTGAAAATATATTGAAATAAAATATATTGTCAACATACTGCAAAACTTCACTACATCTACACAAATACAAATTACTGGCACTTTCTGAAATTGCATTATTTTTTACAAATACAAAAGATTTATCATCAAATTTTCAAAAGAACCACATATTTGCAAAATATTGCACATTCCAATTCTGTATGGGAGTGCACAACAAATATATTCTGAATGATTGTTGTTTAGGCAATAGCCCAAAAGTCAAAATACGATCAAATTAGCCAGTAATGTTGGGTCAGAACTAGGGATGGGTATTGTTAGGATTTTATCGATAACGATACCGGTACTGCTTACCAATACCAACACTTATCGATACTCTTATTGATACCACTCTCCTTAATTTTGTTTTAAAAAATGTTGTGAAAATAATAATAATTACTTTTAACAGAAATAACAAGAGTTATTTTGATGAAATTAAATAGTTTCCCGAGAGTATAATGAGGGGACCAATTACTATAAATAAATGTCTGAGTGTGTTTTGTTGCTGCTTCACTACAAATACAATACACTTAAATTAACAAGATAGATTTATATTATAGATAACCAAAGAACTATAGTTCTTGAGCTTCTCAGAGGCTAACAGAATAATAGGTATAATAAAAAATACAGCGGTGGTGAATTGGTTGGGCTTGGGTAGTTGTCTTGAACTGCAATCCCCTGAAGGAGCGTGGGCTGCCGCTTGACTGACGTTAACTATAGGATGTGGAACATGTTTCAAAAGCTTTTAAAACTAATGCTGACATTGCTAGATTACCAGCGTTATTATAACATAGTAACAGCGCTGGACAATGATGTATTTATCCACAGAGAATGCCTTGTTGCTCCAAGGCATTCTCTGTTACCTGTTCGTAGTGTACAGGCAATCATTTCCCGAAAAGCAATTGAGTGTTTTTAGCTCTGGGTTTATGTAGCCAAATGCGGGAGAATAAGCTAGGTAACGTTAGACCGAAGATTCACTATTTAAACTACTTTTCGGTGAGCTTTCGGGAAAGATATTCCATGTACATTACGAACAGCTAACAGAGAATGCTTTGGAGCAACACAACTTGAATGCTGTCGTCGTTCCAGGTCATTTAACATACAAAACATCGTTCTCCTGCGCTGTTACTATGTGGCTGACCATCTAGTAAATGCTGACGATGTTATTTTCCGAAGTAATAACTATGGACGTGTTTTTATCTTATAACGAATGTTACCTTGACTTGATGAGGTCCAGACAGTCACATAGGCTACGGCGGATCGAGGGCTGCACTGAGGGAAATGGCGCAGCGGCCGCTTTGCTCAAGCAGTCAAATACACTGCACTGCTTCAGATTTATAACATATATATATGTTGTATTTGTAAGTGTTTCATTACTCCCCTTACACGCAACAGCTTTTAAAAAAATAATATATATATATATATATATATATATATATATATATATATATATATATATATATATATATATATATTTAACATAAATTGCATTTAGCTATGTTTACGTTCGCTTTGTTAAAGTGGGCCCACACTTTTGAACGTCTTAACCTGTCTGCCATCAGTGTCACATGACTGGAGTGCACAGAACGTAAACAGACAACGTCGAACGTAATCGCCTGACACGTGCAACACTAGAAATCATTAGAAAAAAGAAAAACAAATCGTCATCGTTAGGAGTAGCACCCGGGATCGGGTGGGAGTAGAGTAGAAACATAAATTTTACGGTAGGTAATTTGAACATGCCTGCCTGCTATGTTAGAATGAATTAAAGTGAATTACGGTCAAATATCGATAGCAGCACCGTTTGTCCAGGAGCTTATCGGTATTTCCTGACCAATCAGGAGCCGGTACCAGTTTAATACCGGTTCTCGATACCCATCCATAGTCAGAACTAGGCTACTAAGAGACCTGAGAACACACAGACTGCTCCATAATCGCTTATAGAAGATGAATATACAGTAGAAACTATGAGTATGAAAGTATGAACTTCATACTCATAGAGTTATGGACTGAGTAGGCATCTAAATAGGGTATGAACCCAGAAGCAGCATAAGGAATTAGTCTTTTCAGGCTCCTTTTTATACAATTGCCTACGTGGATTCTTTTCATTATTATCGCAGATGCAAAAAAGTGAGCATTAAACAGAAATGAGTCACACTTTCCATTGTTTAAAAAATCTGGAGTATACCTCTACCTCTCAAACTGCGTGTTGGGTCCGTCTTAAATCAGCGAGTTTCCGAGGGAGCGGCTTAATGAAATGAAAACAATGTACCTTCTTGTGTACAATAAAACATTCATTTTATTGAGTTTCTCGACACATTGACAGGTGTATCTATTCATTAACACTGCTGGTCTGGACGTAGTTTAAGTTGAGCTAGGTAGTCAGAAACTGCGTGTCGACATGCCACTGCTTCCTCGTCAATATTCCCTCACTGACACTCACTATGTCTTTTATGACAGAGCAAGGATCATCGTCCTCATTTGCTTTCAACTCACAGGTTGCCCTGTGCATCATTCTTGAGCTTTCCTTGTTCAATTGCTTTCAGGTTCCATGTAATCAAAACACATCGGCTACATTTTTTATAATATTAACTGACAGTTTGTAATGTTTTTGCTTTAGAGAATGCATTACGGGTAGTATTTTCTGCTAGCAATTGTCTGCTTATCAGTTATTATTATGTTGCGTCTTATTATGCCACACATTTTGAAAATGAAAATTGATTATGTTGGTAGTTTCATTTGTAGTTAAAAAATAATTTATAACTACAACATGAGAGTCAAAAATAAGCTAGAGTAAAACTATTCCTATAAATTATTGAAATTAGTATGAGTGTATAGGCTATTTTTTATTTTTTACCTTATTTCAAAGTTACAAACAACCCCCATTCCTGAAAGGTTCTGAGGTTCTACAATATTGCTATATTTTGTAAATACCCAGCAAACAGTGGACGTCTCAGGGACGTCCCATTTTAGTCCCCTCAAAGTTATGATGTGACATTACCTAGGGATGGCCTAAAAACATTACTAGAACGTTATTAAAGTCCTAGGAAGGTTACTGTTTGGTTACAATATGACATTTAATTAGAATTTTTCGGGGACGAAAGCAACGTCCCTATCCGGTTATGATATGACGTTGTGCTCATAACATTCATGGGACATTCAGGGACGTTCCTGCAACGTCTGTTACTGGTTACAATATAACGTCATATAATGAATGTCTGGGGGAGGTTACTAGAACGTCCCGGGAACGTTTTCTGTGACTTCCACGTAACGTTTAGAAAACCCTACAAAAAGACGTCAAGGCGACATCGTGATGACATTTCGAGATGTTCAGGGGACGTCCTGGGGACCTAATTTTGTTAGCTGGGTATGTGGACTTTTTTGAAAAATACACAGAAAATATGTATATTTTCCCACATATTCTTAAGTGTTGCAATATGTTGATAATATATTATATTTAAATGTATTTTCAGTGTAGTTCCATGAGAAGATGGCTATAAACAGGGCTGCTGTGTCAGGGAAACGGCCGACCATTTATATGTGCGTGAAGCGTGAGAGTCCAACTACTTCAGTGAAAAGGCCAGCTGACTGATTGCTCTCAAATTCCCATATGTTTCAATTAGAACACCAGGCCCAGTGGCCCTGTGTTATTTGTAACCATATTCACAAGCCTCTGTGCTTAAGTGGCTGGGGCCAGACAGGGAACCAGCTCAGTCACACGCAAAGACAGGCCGGTGCATTCATCCTGGAATGTGCACATAGCAGCATGGTATTCTGGCTGGGGGGTGGGGGAGGAAGAGGGGGGTAACTGTCTCCTCTTTGTTACACAGACCTTGCGATTGGAGGAGAGAGCCTGCACACGGCATACCTGATACCGCCTCACTGTTAATCAGACCCTTTTTCCTGTAGCCTGGGCTCAGACACAGTTTGTTTCTTTTTCCTTCTTTTCTTTCTCTCCTGGCTACAGAGATCATGTTGCGACCTCACTGGTTCTCTACCCCCCCCCCCCCCATCCCTGCTCCCCCACTCCCCCCAGCCCCCTCTCCTCCCCTCTCCAGGGCTGTGTTGTCCAGTGGTCTCTGAGCATGCTCTGTCCGCTCTCTTCCGCAGAGCGCCCGCTGCCCCCACAAACGGTTAAGATGGCCCCACAGGGTTCACAGTTCACTGTCAGCTCCATGCCCCAGGGGCGAATGATGGCTGACGGAACGTCCCAGAAAACACGAAACACGACAGCTCACAGAGCAGGAACTGACTATGTGGGATGGGAAGGGGGTATCCTGGGAGGTTTCACTGAAAGCAATCAAGAGACAGTCATGATCGACGACTACGGGGATATCCCTGAGAAATTAGGGCAGGGCAGGGGCATGGGGCAGGGAAAATCTATCACAATAGATACCCACCTCCCCCACTGTGTGGGATATGTGAAGATCTTTAGGTTTTTAGGCCTCTGAGAAAAGCTGGGAAGCTCCAGGAGAGGAGAGGAGAGAGGGGCCAAACTGAAGCCCCCACCCCAACCTCAACCTGTACTCCAACGAGCTTGCATCTGTAAGGGTAACAAGTCACCTGAGCCACAACGCGTGCTGTAGGTTCCACACTTCTTAGTTCTCTTGCCCAAATTTATTAAAGCCTTTTAACCATTCAACAATGCAAGTAAATTGGAAATTTTTGGTACTTTTCATTCCTTTTATGACCGGGCTACTACAGCCGTACTTGAGGCAAACATCGCTTGATTGTTAAGTCCACCAAAGAGCACCTTTTTGTAGTTTCACTGTTGACCCTGCAGTGATCTTAACAAAAAATGATTGGTTCTCATCTAACCTGATAGGTCCTGTTTGATTTGCCAAACCAAATAGTCAATCAAAATCATGGAGAGGAGAGAGGAGCCTCGTTGAAACCCCTCTTTGACTGACTCATTCCTCAATGACTTTGACCTCAGTTGACAGTTGCCATTGCAAAGATGGCTGACAAAATAAAATCTTCAGAACCAATAGCATCTCATGAAGGCGGGAGATGTACCGTAATGCCCGGTCATGGTGCTCAGCCATGGTGGGAACTAGGAGAACTACAATGTACAGACACCTGCTGCTGTGAGCCGGGCCTCCAGCCAGTGGTATAAGGTAGTGGGGGGAAGGCCAGGTGTTCCTGTAATTCTCATCCTCAATGTCACTGGCAATGTATGGGGGACAAAGGCTACATTGTGGGCCCCGTCTAAGGGCCAGGAGCGGGGGATAGTTTTACAGCGAAGCCCGCGTTTGAGCCAAGGCTCCCCCCAATACAACAGATGCTGTGTTCTGGTCAGCCCCCCCACCCCACCCTCCGGACACCAAGCCTCATCTCCACCCACTTTCATTCTCTCCTTCTCTCTCATGCTCTTTTTTAGTTAGCATAGCATAGTTAGCATAGGTAACACGTGAGACCATTTAGGCCACAGATGAGAGGGGCTGATGACTGGGCTACTACATCTTGTGGGAGGGGGACTAGATGTAGCTAATGTTAGCATTCATATCTGTAAAAAAAAAGGACATGCATAGCCTCAGGATGACAATGTGTCATCCCACAATGACTGTGCTGCCGAGGCAGCCGCTGCCGTCCAATCACGAGGACTGAGCCACGGTGCATTCCTCAGAAACTGGAATCCTGCGGGACACACCAACTGGGCCTGCCTTTGGAGGTGCCCTGGTGCCTGCACAGCCATAATGAGATCATGCCTTGTTGCAGAGGACCTACCAGTTGTACCGGTTTAGAATTAAGGGGATGAGCCGAGCCCAGTCATATGATATGACATCTGATTCAGCAGTCTCGCTGTCTCTGTGGCTTACTTAGAGATACAGGTGGTCTAGAAGATATAGAGAGAAACTGAACCTGCCATCTGTATCCAGAATTTTGCCCAGTGCATTGGTCCAGTAATATAGAAATACAGTATAGTAGTATAGTACTTATTAGTGGCAACAGTCACAATAACTTTTAATGAGTTTTTGTAAAAAAAAAACTGATGCACAGCAAAGCATCAGTGAATCTCACTGCATACTGTACGGTAAGAGGGTGGTCCTTAATAAGAGCTATAGCTCCTACCTAACACTCATACAGTTGTACATGCCAAAAACATATTAGCATATTTCTCAGATTGACAGAGAAGTTTAAATAAAATTGACACACACACACACACACACACACACAGACACACACAAACTGATGCCTGGAAATTCAATGAGTTCCTTGACTGAACAAACGTCTTTTCAATTTTGTTTAGCCTAGTTTCATACATTGCATGCATATGCTCTTCTGCGATACGTACAAAAAGATAAAAACCAAATAGGGAAAGGGTGCTTAAATTGAAGAAATGAAAAATTAGATTTGTTTTCGGTCTTATATTTGTATTTTTGTGAGGGTCAACTGGGTTGCTGAGATCTTGCCACAGGAGTGCGAGCCACCTTCTGTATGAAACCTGAGAAAGATGGCACTGCGGTGTTAATGAGGATCTCACCCAGCAGAGCCAACAAACAGCCCGTGTTTCAAAAAGTGACAAGTCATCAGAAAACAGCCCAGCAACGCACCCAACTCAGAACCTCAGCACCTTGGCCTGCTGCACAGACGGTATATTTCTGTTAGCAAGTATGTATTCCATATATAATACAGGTTGCTTGCCCTGCCCTTTTTTCATATGGTTTATCTGTGCCACCTAAAAGAAATAGAAGCCTTATGGAAAAAGAATATACTGCAGTATATTGTAAATATATCAAAATTATCTTCACAATATAATTAAAATATACTGCAGTATATTACATTTCCATAAGGGAATATACTGCAATATATTGAAAAAATAAGTATATTATTACGATCAGAAAAGGTATTGTAACACTTCACAATATACTGACACATACAGTTATTGTTGGCACTTTGAGATGTCATATTTGCATGTGTTGAAATGCATTGCTGTGAAATGTATCATCATGATTTTTCAAAAAGTAAATATATTTAAAATATAGTATGTTCCAATTCTGTAAAGGAATCAACCTCCATCGTTTTGATTGTAGTTTATGGATACATTTTCCTTAGGAGGCAGTTTGTAACAAAATGTATTTTAGTGTATTTTGTATTCTCAATCCAACGGGTGTCCTGCATTTCCTCAGGACCTCATCACCCCTGGAACCTCCCAAAAAATCACACGGTTTCATACACACACACACACACGCGCGTGTGTGCAAATTAATATATTATAGGACATGTTGTCTATGCTTCAACTTTGTAGGATATATTGTAGACATGTTGTCTATACTTCAACTTTGTATTTCAACAATCTCGAGCCACATAACTTCACAATGAAGATACTTCTCTACAATTCCAGAGAGAAAAATGCCATTTAATTCTAGAGAGAAAAAACTATTACCATTGAAAGTGCTTAATGGATTTTGTTATTCATATTGCATTAACATTTTCTTCAAATCAAAACACCTACTGCAGATGCCAGATGTGCCGTTAATAACAGAAAAAAGTACAGTATATTGAGACTTTGTTTTTACAAAATAAAAATCACTCAAAAAGTATTGTATGTAAGAACATAAACTTTATCTATTCAATATAACATTCTCACAAACACGATTCATAAAAATATAAATACTTTCTTTCTTTTTTTTTTACCTAGATAAAATATAAAGACATTCTTTCTTATTGATTGGCCATTTTAGCCTATCTTAATAACACATCTAGCTTTTTTGGTAAGGGATATGGCTCCCTGTAATCAAATATAGACTTTGTCCTGGTTTCCATCCGAGGCTCTGTGTGGCGGTGGAGGCTGCTTGGGTGGCTTGCCGCAGCTCTGAGCAAACAAGAACAAAGCGCTCAGACAAAGAGCACCAGAACACTCATAAACAAAACCTGGAGAGAGAAAAGGAAGTAAAGGCCTGTATAAAACAGCTATTACATGACACAAACCTTTTTAGATGATTTGCTTTGTGACTAAATGGAAGATTTTGGGATGGAGGGAGGGAGGGTAGAGGAAAAGGGATGCGGGGTTGGGGGGGGGGGGGGGGGTAGATAATTAACCATCCACATGACCGTGTCATCCCTCTATTGTCTGCTTAGTCAGTCTGAAAGGAAGAGTTGGGGGGGGGGGGGAAGCGGAAATGCTAATTTAGTCTTGCGTCAGTCAATCTCTGTTTTTTTTTCCGATTTGGAAGCAAGTTTCCCCCTTAGACTTTATTCATCGATTCCACACCCCCCTACTC
Source organism: Synaphobranchus kaupii (assembly GCA_029718625.1). Taxonomy (NCBI): domain Eukaryota; kingdom Metazoa; phylum Chordata; class Actinopteri; order Anguilliformes; family Synaphobranchidae; genus Synaphobranchus; species Synaphobranchus kaupii. Next base: position 35,902,676 of record CM056389.1, on the reverse strand, counting down.
ATCCCACAAGCTAACTGAACCCCACGCGATCGAGACCCGTCGGCCTTTGCTAATGCCCCTGTCAGACTGGCTGCTCTTCCAGAGGAATTCTGACGCTGGTTTTTTTAATATTCCACGCCGCTTTGCGCCTTCAGATTTCACGCTGCAACATTAACGCGAGCTGACACCAGGGATTAGACGCAGACAGCTGGAATGCCGGGTCCTTTTGTGCTGGGTGGACTTCAGCCAAAAGCCTTCAGTCGGAGGCCAAGAGAGACCTGGGAAACAGACTTCTCCTTGGAAATAAACAGAAGACTGGCAGCATTGGGAGGACAGCGCCACCAGTGGACACAGGGTCATTGTGCGACTGCACGCCTCTCTTTGACAAGGACCCTCTCGTTTTTCCTGGCCGGAAAACCTGTAAACCCCAACTCTCAGTCGTTCAGTCCACAGGGCCCAGCCTTATGTGGTTAAAAACTTAATCAGGATCTGGTGTGAGAGCAGGTGCTTATGAATATTCATCACTATGAGACTGCTTCTGTTTCTAATATGTGTGGAACCCCTGTTTTTTGCAATAAATCAGAATCAAAGTTAGGTTCCTTGCCTACCTGCTCATGAATATTCATGAGTGCAGTGGTGGTGTATGGGCTGAACTGGAACTCTCTGTCAGTGATGGAAAGAAACATCAAAAAGTTGTATTGTATAGCTCAGATGTATACATGAGGTAACTGTACTCAGGACATTTTAGGCTGTTTGAGAGAATGTTTGAAACCCTTAGAAATCCTTAGAAATGCATCCTACCTATCTGCCTAGCGGTCAGCACATTTTGTCTGAAATGAAGACATATATGGAACAGTGGCACTTTGAAAAGCAGTGTGTGTTGAAAAGCACTGTCATGACGGTGGCGCACTAATTAGATTTAATTTTTTTTTGGCATCAGTATAATTCAATGTATACAGGACGTATCTCTAAACATAGGACCTAAAATAGCCAGTACCTGCACCACAAAACCGACAAAAAACCAGCCTCATACTCTAGCCTGAATTAGCCGCATAAAAAAGCATGCAACCTGTCTGTTCTAATGACCTTTTCTGAACTGAGCTCAGTGTTTTTCCACTGCATGACTGAAACACTGTCTGAGTAACGAACCCCTGTTCCCTCTCTCTCTGTGCAGCCCCTATACTGTACTGTACACCTGGTATACACTATGGGCATGATTTACTAAGACCCTTAGCGTGTGCAAAATGCGAAAGGAATAACATGACCAATGATTGGTCAAGGTATTTTTTTCACACCAATCCTTGGTTGTGTAATTAGTTTTGCATGTGCTAAAAGGTTTTGTAAACGTTAAGGGTCTTATTAAATCAGGCCCTATGTGTGCTTTTAACAGCCATATGTTACCGTATGTGTATGCATTGTATTCTTTGCACACGTTTCACACCTTCTGTAATGTATTCACTTGATACGTCGGCAAGAAGACAGAAGCTGATTTTCTGTAAAAAAATATGAGTGGTCAATTAACATCTAATTCAGTCAATACTAGAATCTCAAACTACAAAAACAGGTATTCATTCTTATTAAGAAATGAAACTTTCTTATGAAACTGAAGTTTTAAGTATGAGGAAAGGGAATTAATAATTAATATACATCTGGGAATTAATATAGAAATGAATGAATTAATGCAATTAATTTAAGTTATAAAATTTTTTTATAAATTAATTTTTTCGCCTAGTTCCAACCTTCAACTTCCAACCGTCCATGTATTCAGAGTCAATGACAGTGTTTATCAACGTGAACATTAGTACATTAATGAAGAAGTCCATTTCTCAAATATTGAGAGAAATGGCAGATAGGTTGTATATTTCTGTGAGCAATACAGCGATCTCATACCTGAGAAAGCTAGCTACATGACCATGTTCAATGTTTGCTGGCTTCCAACACTGAAAAAGCTGCGTTACAGCTTGAGCTAGCTAAAGCTATTTTTGCAACTTCAAATATTGTAACTTTGATCCTCGGCTAAGCAAACGATGCCGCTAAAGTAACGTTACAATGACGGAGGCGATCATGTAACTATAGGGGTCATGTTTAGATTTGCTCATCTAAAACAGATAGCTCTCGAGTACAAGATCACTATATTGCACGCTTAGCAATATACAACCTATCTGCGTTTCTCTCAATATTTTTGACTTCTTTTTTTTTGAGAAATTGACTTCTCCATTAATGTACTTGCTCACAATGAGAAATGCTGTCTGCAGCTCAGAACACATAGGTTGGAACCATAAGGGTGGGAACTAGTCAAAGTTTGTGGGTGAACCAAAGCAAGTTGATGGACAGATTGTGCTCATAGGGAAATAGGAAAATATATATGGAAATAAATAAATAAATAAATAGGGAAATATATATGGAAATAAATATAATGAATATAAATAAAATTAATATATTAGAAAATGCATAAATTGATTACACATGCATTTACATTTCTATATTAATTTCCAGAGTTATGTATTTTCAGATTATTTTATTTATTCATTTTAAAATTTCCTAATTAATTTATTCTTATATTTATATATTTATCATTGCGGCACTCTCGTTGTTCCATCTAGATTATGGAATCATAACATGAGGTAAATAAATAAATAAATAATAATGATTATTTTCTATATAAAAGTATTTTTCACAGCTATGCTACACTGTACATCAGATGATTCCAGAAAATCTGAAATCCAATCAACATGACTACATTTGGGGAAAAACTTTTTTACTGTACAATGCCACAAAGTAGAGCCGCCAGTAAACTCCGTAAATGGTTTGTCTTCTACATTTTCCCACAGGAAGCAGTTTTTCCAGTTAAACCACTAAGTCACTGTCCACAAACGCTCCGGTGACATTGATGTAAAATTTTCACTTGGTGATTCATTATCTAAAAAGTGTTTACTATGTCCTGCTGTCTTCTGTGTTCTAGCACCAGCCAAACCAGTCTCCACCCCCTCCTCTCAGAGAGAGCAGATGCAGTACAAGCTGAAACAACAATATTTATAGCATTACAAATCCACTCCATAAAACCATATTCTGATGCAGTGCACCTCTCTATGCCTCAGTGCTTATAAAATACTTGCTTGATAAATGCAACAAATGACATCAAAGTGCAGAACAGAGAAAACTGTAGGGAGAGAGAGAAGGAAGGAGATTTGAAAAGGACAGGAAAAAAGACGACAGAGGGAATGGAAGAGAGCTAAAAACAAAGAGAGAGAGAGTAAAGTAAGTGAGAAAGGGAAAAATATAGAGAGAGAGAGAGAGAGAGAGAGAGAGAGAGAGAGAGAGAGAGAGAGAGAGAGAGAGAGACAGAACAGCACAGAGAGAAACAGTTTCTCTGACACCATCCCAAACTCTGTGAACTTGGCAAATTATTTGAAAGCTGAGCCTTAAAGAAGCTTGCCGCGGGATGGCTTAGTGAGTGGAGAGCCTGTTCCCACAGAGAGAGGAGGAGCCCCACTGGGTCCACAGGACCGCTGCAGACACCTGGCCCGTTGTTAGCGGTCAGGGTTGGCAAGGCAACACAGTTCAAAGGCTTTGTCTAGGATCTTCATGCAAGGAATCTTGGCCCTGGCAACTGTGTGTGTGTGTGTGTGTGTGTTTGTGAGTGTAATTTTGAATTAACACAAGGTATTATACAAGATGATGCTACAATTATATATTTTGACAGGTTGAATGTTTTACTTTGTGAGTAGCTACACCTGATCTTACTAGTGTTAAATTAAAGTATTTCCAAATTAAAAACATTAATGGATGATCTGCTTAACCATCACTGGTGTTCCCAGCAGGTCTCCTAGCGATTCTTGTAACCTGATGATACAAAAATATTTCTGGTACATATACAGGTACCTTCCCAGACTGGACCTGGATTCAAGTTGGCTATTGGTCCAAAAATATGTGAACATAGCTGTCATTTCTGAATCTCACAGCCATCACAGAAATGGTGTATACAGAAAATATATAGAAATATAGAAAGCTAAAGATATTGCAGCACTGCACAATTAATTGCCATATTTACATATATGTTGTAAAAATATACATTGAGATATTTATTATTATATATTATATCAAAAGGTCTACACATTTACCATATATTGCAGTATATTTCATTTCCATAAGGGAGCATCTGAAACTCTGTCTTTGACCTCTACATTTACATTATATTACATTGCAATTTGACTGAAAATGAACCAAAAAAGTACAAATAAATTCAGAGTATTTATAAAATAAATATTTCCTTTAGGATTGCCAATAATCTAATATTTTAAGTAATTATTTGACCTAGGTCTGATTGTAACTGTAACTGTAACTTTTTTCATGTTTTATGTGTCAAGGTGAATGGGTGAGAACATCCTAATTTGGGTACCATTCTTTTTTTTTTTTCAAGATTACTGAACTTCCAAACAACATTAAAATATAAATACTTTTACATTTTTTTTTTTTTAAAAGACCACAAAGTACGTTGCATAGTTAGACCATTAGTCTGGAGTTCTTGTGGCTTTGAGTCAAACCCCAAAAATCCACCCTCGGGATTGAAATGCAGATGCCTGAATTGATCACATTATTCAATTTCCTGTTTCCTGAGTTGGCACCTTCTGATGCTTCATTTTCGTATCGCCTGATGAGCACCTCCCACTGCCTCCCAAAATTTTGACTGTTTGACTGTACTCATGGCTTTCCACTAGTGATGGGAGAATGTGGTATCCACAAAATGGGTGCAGTTCCAATTCATTTTCAATTAGTGCCTTGGTTGAACCAATCAAGAGCTGTTGCTCTTCACAATAAAACACTATGATTGGTTCAAATGAAACTGGTAGCATATGGTAGCTCATATGAGTAATGATACTAAAATTCTCCCATGTCTACATTTTATGCTGGCTGATTTTGGCTTAAAGTATAACTCATGTTGCAATTATGATATTTTGATGATGATTGTTGTGTATTTTCACTAACAGTGAGGCTGACAGAGCACTGCAAGTAGCCCTTAGGGTATCTGTTAAGCAAATTAAACTTTTGGACAATACTAAGAAACTCATTTGCTATACGTCTAATATGCAGTACTGGCATTCAGGGCGAGGGTGGCGGCCGGGGGAGCGGCAGCAGGTCCTGCTTTGGCTCCTGCTGTGTGCCGACTAATCTCAGATATGTAAAGCAGTTTTAACTGCAGCAATATTAGTGTGTGCCCTCACACAAAAGAGATCCAGCCCCCTTTCCCCTCCCAACTCTGACAGCAAGAGAGTAGGGGGATGGGGTGTAAGAAAATCCCTCTGTTCAACTTGTACAGTCATCCTGTGGTCACTGTAAATTTCAAACTTTTGTCACACTCACAATGTCAAATAAGTTTTGTTTGTGTTTCTGGCAGGATTTGAGGGAGGTGCAGGGGGTGTGGGAGAGAGACGGGGGTACAGAGAGTAAGTAGGGTGGAGGCTTTGAAAGGGTAAGGCCATCAAGTTAAACCGGGTGAAAGTAGGAGGAGAAAAGCATAGAAAAAAGTGAGTGTAAAATGAAAGAGGCCCTTCTGAGCAAGGGGCCAGATAAAGGAGGGAAGGAGGCGTAGGAATGAGGGGACGAGAGATGGAATGAGAAAAAAAGCAATCGAGGAGATGAACGGAAGATTTGGCGGGAGAGAGAAGGGTAGAGAGAGGCAGTACAAAATGGCTACATCACCACATTGTGCACTATGAGCAGTTGCAACCAAGATATTTTGTAAGCAAAAACAGAGCATGTTCTGGTCTTGTGTGCTTGCCAACTAAATAAATAAATAAATAAGTAAGAAAACCCACACATGAATTAACTGCAGTGTTTCATAATCTCTGTTAATGGTACAGTATTTGAACTGTGCTAAATATGCTGCCTCATGCTGTAAAGACTGCCCGTTTACTGATGTTCAGTTAATTTAATGAAGTGACATCATGTCTTTGTACAGTTTCCCATTATAATGAATAATTTTATTTAACTGGTGATTTCAATTAATACCATAATGACACAAATGCTAGCAATCCTGCAAAGCATACCAAACAACTACCAGAATAATGCAATTTAACCCCTTTCACAAAATCCCCTAGTGGCCACGGCACGGCTCCATGAGACATTCTTTGCTCCTGCAACCAAACTATGGAAACAACAAACTGTTTTAACTTTATTAGTACACGATTTGTGACAACTCTGCCAAATTCGGAGTTTCTAAGTGCCACTATTGTCGCATAGTCCATTTAAGATGAACTGCAGAGAGCACACAAATGAATGCTGCTTTTAGATTTAGCTGCATATAGCACACACATAAACACTGCTTTTTGTTTTAGTTACAGAGAGCATGCACAAAAATGCTGTTTTTAAGCTTTAGCTGCAGATAGCACACACATTAATGCTACTTTAGCCTTAGCTGCAAAAGCACACACACACACACACACACGCACGCACGCACGCACGCATGCACACGCACACACACACACACACACACACACACACACACTAGCGATGCTTTACACACACTAATACTTCCTTTAACTTTAGCTGTTGAGAGCACACACATTATCACTTCTTTTAGCTTTAGCTGCTGAGCGCAGACACACATTAAAGCTGCTTTTAGATTTAGCTGCAGAGAGTGCACACACAAATGCTCATTTTAGCTTTAGCTGCAGAGAGCACACACACACTCGCTGCTTTTCAGCTTAGCTGCAGAGAGCACACACATTAATGCTGATTTTAGCTTTAGCTGCAGGCCTCCATAGATATCCATAGGTTTGGGTAGTTTTTGGTAGGCTTACATAGGTTTGCATAGGTTTTGGTAGGTTTTTGGACTATATTAATTCCCCTAATCTTATGCAAAAGTCCAATGAGTCAAAATGGTTTATCTGTTAAAATGTTTGAGTAACTCCTGAATTACTGTGATGCACAATTATCCATTTTGGATAGATTTTTGGACACCAAGGTAGACTCTTTAAAATTGCCTCCTGGGACTTGAGCAGTAATACATATCAGTTCCATATATTGTACACATGCTGACAAGAGGTTTGTTAACCAGTCAATTTAAAGTTTTGTCTTATTCACATCATTGAGTCTTAGGAGCTCACTGTAAACTAGAGTGTTGGAACTTGCCAATACTAGGGGTGTGCATTCACTGCCAATAATTAATATATGAATTATGAAAAGAAATGAATTTAAGGCATGGTAATAAATGGTACTAGGGTCTCCTTTATTTTAAACATTATTGGTGGTTATTTTAAACAATATGTAACATTGACATCTGGAGTTATAAAGCATGAAACAGAACAGTACGAAACAGGTGAAAATGGGTAAAATTAAGCCTCTGCATGAAGGGGTTAAAATGCACGTAAATCTTTATCTTCATCAAGTGGAATATTTGCACTTGAGAATGCATATTTTAAATCCTGGATGACATCCTGCCGCCGCTCTTGTTCTCTTGCATTTACTATATTGGGAACAAGAAATTACCTTGGGCATTGGATAAAGTTGTGGAGGTAGTAGGAACAAACGTGTCTGCATGAACCAGTATGTCTCTCAGGCTGCAGCCTTTAGAGAATACAAACATGGGATGATGTAGGAATAATTCCGGTAACGGATGGTCACTTAGTATTATGTACCAATGGTTTAGGATCACCGCTTTGATGTCATAATTCAGAGGAATATATGTGCATTTTAAAACGTTGTTTTTAGTTTTAGGGGCATATTTGTGTGATATTGTATAAGGTAAGCAACGTGCTTTATAGAGAGCCAATTGTGGGGGCAATCACGAAAGCAGAAGTCATTGTATACAGTCTGAGCTTGATTTTCAAAATCTTTCAAATTAGAACAAATACGACAAAGACGCACACACTGACTATAGGGTAAGCTCCATTTCAAAGAGGATGGATGGGCTCTTTTGGCATGAAGAAGACTGTTCTTTCTGTATCTTTTCTGTAAAGGGAAGAAACAACATCTTGGGAGATGTGCAGTCGGAACATCTGGTTGTGTGTGATATTTTTCAAACAACATCTGGTTGTGTGACATTTTTCCAAGTGAGAAAGGCAGATAGAGAGAGAGAGAGAGGTTCTGTGTATTGCATGTAACTTAGTAGAGTAATTCCCCATGAGTATGCATGCACAGTCGGTACAGCCGGCTGATGGTTTATGGTGGTTGCCGCTACACACCGTTGGCGTGCCTGTGCTGTGAAGGCACAGGCATGGCCAACATCTCTTCAGATATTCCACTTATCTCCATGGCGACCCAGTGAAAGGGAAAGCCCGCAGGGTGCCATACACAAGGCCCCGACTGTTGAAAAAACTCTCCTGCGCTCCGATTGTTTATGTAGTTCTACCCAGTTTGATCTAAATAACTTGTAATGCGAGCGCACACATGGCTGTCAGAAACTTCCTGGACTGTGGCTCGTGCGTTGCGATGTTATCAAGCTACGGTAATTACGGGAGCATAAATCACAAACCTTGTCCACTGTGAACCGGGCGTTAGGACTCCCTCCCCTCTCTCTCCAGTGTTGCAGGTCGGTGAGAGACTGAAGTGGATGCTGTGATGTCTTTTTTTCCACGTTCAATGAAAACCAGCTGGAGTACATACGCCACTTGATTGTCAGACTTCTGTAAAATGTTATGGGGTGTAGTGTGCATGTTTTGCGTTTGGATGCCAGCTCAATGTACTAAAACAGCATGTCCCATTGTGGCCTGTGCCACAATAAAGGACAGAATGTAAATATTTCTTTGAATGCTTTATGAATGTACTTTCTAGCGAGGCGAAGCTAAGAGAACATGCACTGAACATGGGCTGCCTTTAACAGGTGTGACTTATCTAACGGGGCATATATGACATTGTGCACATCGAAAATGAAAAAAGCATATCTATGAAAAGCATATCTGGCATATTTGAGCATATTTGGTGTGTATACACATGAAAAAAAATCATATTTTGTGGAAATATTGGGAATGATTGTATATGACTGGGGTCCAGCCGCCAAGAAGCCTGTAGTCTACTCATGTACAGTCAATGCCTGATATATGTGCCAAATTGGACACACGAAGGCTGGGAAAAGTTATTGTCACACGATGCAAAATACTCATTGGTCATACTAGACATAACCATGGACCTCGGGTAATGGAATTCCTTTTTAATTTTTTTAATGGAATGCAGGTACCATGATTAAAAAATAAAATAAAATTTAGGCTAAATCTGGTCATTCTATAAGGAGTTAGGAAACCAACAACAGGACATACCTGTAAAACTGCGTAAAACATTTACATTATTCCATATTAAATATTCCAGATTTTTCATCATCTTCCAATTTAGCAACGCACTGTATTATTTTTAGGCCTGTCTCACTGTTTGAACAGTGTTTCACCTGTTTGACCATATGAGTCACTGCTTTGCTGACTGAAGCCCTTCTTCCCTGGGTGACGTCACAGCCAATTATGCATGACTGCCAGCACTGGAACAGGCAGGCTTCATTCAAACTTTATGTCTCACTCACGCACACACACAAAGTACCCACTGCACTACTGCTCACACACAAAGTACCCACTGCACTACTGCTCACATACAAAGTACCCACTCCACTACTGCTCACACACAAAGTACCCACTGCACTACTGCTCACACACAAAGTACCCACTGCACTACTGCTCACACACAAAGTACCCACTGCACTACTGCTCACACACAAAGTACCCACTGCACTACTGCTCACACACAAAGTACCCACTGCACTACTGCTCACACACAAAAATAAATAAAATAAACACACGCATGTGTACGAGCAGAAGAAAATCTAACAGAAAGGCATAGCACCTGTCCTTTGCAGGCGTGTTCTACCTTGCGCCAAATCACATATGTGACTGAACACTACTGTCATTTCTTTGACAAATAATATTTGCAATATGCAGGAATAAGGGTTCATGCACAATTGTACACAATTTAATCTCCTCCATTATCACAAGGAAGGCAGTGGCAATGCAACAGGCTCAGAAGGACACAGACACTCTTTGTGCAGACTGTAGACCTGTTTATTCTGCAGCACAGAGGAAGGTATGTCACAAGCCGAATGACAGACCATCCACAGCCGCATCCAGTCTGCAGCACATACCATATCAGTACAAAGATATTAATGAGATGGGCTCCACCTTTCAGATATCCGGCTCTCATTGCATCCCAGGTTATTATAGGTTTTATTTTTATTAGTTTTTTTAATTTTTATTTAACTTTCAAATTTACTTTAGTTTTAGTTAGTTCTCTGAGGGTGTTTTTAGTTTTAGTTTTTAAATCAATTTAGGTTTTAGTTTAGTTTTATTTTTTATTTTTATTTCAGTAATAACAGTCAATAGTTGGGTTGGGGGAGAGAAAATTTTTTTGGTTTTGAATGTTTCAAATTACACTACTGCAATCCAGATTACTGATAAATGGTGAATAGCTAGAATAACATAAGCATCATCAAACTGAATCAGATAGTGGAAATCAAACAAGGATCAGAAACTAACACGAAAAGGAATTCATGGTAAGCTTTATTTTATTTCAGTTAGTTTTGCAACACTACATTACAGTTTTAGTTTCGCTTTAGTTTTTAAAATTATTTTATTTATTTTATTTTTATTTCAGTTAACTAACTAATTTTGATTTTAGTTTCAGTTTCAGTTAACTATAATAACCTTGATTGCATCTCAGGCAGACTGAGAAGCAGGGTTCAACTATCATGAGATAGGGTAAGCTTAACCATTACAATGAACTAACTTTAAGCCAGAAAAGACAAATAACAATGCAATCGCATCCTTAAAAACAAGTATCCTATGGCATTAGTGATATAACTTGGAAAAACAACAAAAAATGTAATTGCCAGCTCCCCATGAGAGTTAGTTTCGGCCATCTATGCCCGCAAAATCAACCTTCAATAAAGACAGGGAATTACCACACAAAATGGTGACAGAACTGCCCCTATTACTGAAAGTTGGTGCAATTTAAAGCACCCTATCACAAATACCATTGACAGGTATGGGAAGAACATGAGGATGAAACAGAGAGAAAGAATCAGGCTAAACAAAACAGGCTTTATTTGCAAAAAGAGTGATATACTATTCAGAGAACAGGCCTAAAAACAATAAAGGAGAGTATAAGGAATTAATGTATTCCCATGTTCCCACTGGTCCTCAGAGGAGAGTGCTGCTTTCATTCATACCCAATTTCCCTGATTTATCTGTTTTGTGTTGCTCCATTTTACCCCTGGAAGACAGACTCAATTAGCTCCTCCAAAACAAGATTATGTGCTTTTATGTGCCACTTGAGATCTGGCCTGTGAGCTGTAGATGAGGGGTGAATGAGAGAGACCATGGGGTCTCCTCACTGTGGAAATTCCCCAATCCATGAAAGAGCCTGTCTCTCTGCTATCCTGTTGGTACTGATGGGAGAGTGGACCCTCATGAAATGGAAACGAAACATGGGTGGAGCTACATATGCTATCAGTGACATTGATTTCAACCAATCATTTTGTTGTGCCACAGAGGGCTCTTTTGATTGGTTCAACAGAACTCTTTTGATTGATTTAAACAAGTCAGTGACTGTTCAGTTATTGTAGCACTACCCATTACCCTTACAAAACTAAAATATACTGCACATATTGACTTCTAGAAACTATTATGATAAGTATATTTCAGCGCAATGCATTATACATTGTACATATGAATTACAGTAATAAATGAAAGTGGAAATAATTTGTATATTTACTAATATATTGGTAAACAGTGTGCAAATTCTGAAGAAAACAGAGGTGAGGACATTTCTCAAAGTTCTGCGCGCACACTCGTCTTTACCTGAATATGCAAGACTTCTATATTGATTTGTGAGAATTGTATGCTAAAGTTAGCTTTTATAATTATTAGTTAAAGCCTAATAATGTGTAGGAATCATCTTTACCATACTATTTATTTCAGTCTATAGCAAGCAAAATTACAAGAAGTGAATACTCCTGTGCTACCTATTCTCCTTTAATGCAAAATGCAAGTAGCTTAGTACCCCTTTTATTATCTCATAGTCTAGAGATAGCTAGGTTGAAACTATTGTCCCAATGCTATGAATAGCACAGAATATGTTTGTTGGATAAAGCTTTGGAGAGCTAGTTAGAAGGCTACTACGATTCCTGACCTTGGGCTACTAGCTAGCTGTTACAGGTTTGTTTCTGGCATTAGACTATGTTTGCTTAATTAAGACATCATTCATGAAAACACATTAAAGGTTGTATCAGCGATTTTGGGTGACGTCACTTCTGAAGCGAAATCCCAAACAAACAGAGCCAGCTCCAGCTCAGAGCCAATTATGTTATGTTTAAAAAAAATAGTGTTCAAGCATCCCGAATTATAACCACGTTAATAACATTTGTAAGAAACCAAACCGTTTGTAAATCCGTCAAGATTTCAGCGAGATAAGAGTATTAGCGTATTAGTATCACCCACCCCTTGTCGGTGATTGGTTGGAATACTGTTTATTTTGGTTTTGAGTGGTTGGTAGTACCATTTGTTTTTGTGTACGATCTCGGAGCATAGGCTGCCTACAGAGACGCGGTTTTTTGACGGCCTGCTTATGGGGCGGGCAGCTAGCGGATCGTGAGGAAAAATCAGATGAATGTGATCATTTATGTTTCGACCCAAAATCGCTGATACAACCTTTAATAACAATAATCGGCAAATAGCATTAATAAAGCAAATGTCTATAAAGTAATGTTAGACTATGCCTGATAAGAGCAGGCTGAGCAGCACAGATGGTCATGAACATCCTAACTTTTAAACTATAGCCTAGATTTTAATTGTGACACTCAGAAATAATGTATAAACTTTTATTTGTTGTTTGGGATTTAGTATAACACACATTCAGAATGTGAGACCATATCACAGGGGGGAACAATAGCATCCCAGGCTGGGATAAAAACTGGTCAAGGAGGGGAGGGGTCTACGCGAGCAGTTAAAAGGCAGGTAAAGCCCCTCCTTCCCCCCCGTGAATTTGTACACTGCTGGGAAACCTCACTTTCCGTATCGCAGTATTCAATACTGGTCTTTGCTTTACTTACAATCCAGCCCTGCCTCTTTCAGCTGACCCATACTGACCCATACACATGCTGTCACAATATCTGATACACTAACACATTTACACTCATGCTTCAATTCATTCTCACGCACGCACGCACGCACGCGCACACACACACACATGCACACGCACACGCACGCACGTACACACATCATGCTCGCTGCACACACACCTACACTCAATAAGAGCACAGTGTTTTATTATCAGTACCACACCACGTATATAATTATTTTCCTGCTGTTCTTTACAGATTTATGTATGACATATTAATATACATCTTATAACATGTGACAATGTGGTAATGTGACTGATGTAATCTCCAACCATACTGATCAGCTGATGACATATGATGACATATGTCACTGTATGACAAACCTGCAATCGATGGGTGATTGTACAGGGATGGTACTCTTTCCACTGGCCATGGTCAGAGTCTCTGATCTGTAATGATGACCTTATTCCGCTGACCACGTAAAGCCATGCTCTCAGTGATCAGTTGCCACGGTGAGCCAGCAGCCAGTCTCAGTCCCGGGATTGGCAGTGCTGTAGCTGTTGCCGAGGAGGGTGTCGGAATGACCCTTTGAAATGAGCCCCGCCCCTTGACACGCCTGTCTGCCCTGCTCATGGCTCCGAGGACAACATGGGGCTTCCAGACCCCCTTTGAGAAAGGGGTGAGTTTAATGTGAGGGACCCCCTGCCTGATGGACTGGGACTGGATTGCCTGCCCTTGAACGTGACCGATACCATCTGTCCTAGAGACTGCATCTGCGATGGGTCCCTTCCAAAAAAGAAGGAGTAAACATAACATTTAATCAAAACACAAACATAAAATTTGACTTGTATGTTTTATTATTATCTTACAATTATGCACTTATTAATAAAAATAAATAATAGCTTGATATTTTCAACATGTATGCTGGATATTAAAAGGATCTTCAGATGAATGTGTCAATAATTTCAATATTGTCATTGTAGTATTGAACATCCAATGCAAAACTTAAAATGTTTTTCAGATAAAGTTTTGAGATGTACTACTTTTTAATAATGGTATTCACATCTGACTTTTCATTGGATTGTATGTTCATATTTTGAATATTAGAGAAACAGGCTCAGATGGTCTCTTTTGCCATTGTTGATGCCACAAGGTTTTGTCTGCCCCCAAAAGCATAATCAAAAATAATAATCTAAAAATTGTGTTTATTTTCAAATATATTTTCTGTATTCTGTTTTCAAATTTTTGGGAAAAGGACACATTTTAACAATACATTTAAGAAACTTTAAACTGGCGACTATTTGAAATGACTCAGATATTCAGCTCTGAGTTTATGCTAATTGATGCTATGATGTTTAGTTATGTTTGAATTCATGACAGAATGCCTAAGACCCTCTTGAGCTGGTATAGAGATAGAGACATCAGCTCTTATCCATGTTCCTTTTGCTTGTATCAATTATTATACCCCTGAAAGAACTCACTATTTATAAATATATTTATTCACAAGAACTTAAATGTTGTACAGCAAAAAAAAAACAAGACAGGATGAGCCACGGAGAGTTGGAGGTATCCCTTAGAACAGTCAGCCTTGCTTCCAACAGCAACACACCACTTGTAACCGCCCTCCCCCCTCCAAATTTGACTTCTGCCCAGGTACAGAATGTGGAGGAGTGTAGAGTTTCCAGCAGACCTCACGGCTCTGATAATACCGCCCGGGTTGGGTAAGGCATTGTTCTGTGTGTGAGAACCGGCTTCCTTTCTTAATAAAACCCAGAGACCCGCCCATCTTCCACCATCTTTCCTTGGACATAATAAGTCCTCTCTTATAATCAGAGGAAGGAGGGAAGAGAGGGAGAGAAAGAAAGTAGCACACACTTAACACTTCAATAGACATCCCCCCCCCACCCACCCTCCCTCCCTCCCTCACGACACGTACCATATTCTCTCTTCCAGGGCTGCTCCTGAATGGGGACATGGGAAGAGTTCTGATCAAAGAGTAGTGCCGGGTACCACACACAGAGCCCATTTGCCCCCCCACCCCCCCCCTCCCTCAGGCACAGCAAGGCACCGCTGGTGCCCCACCAACCCCCCTCACCCTGCTCTGCCCAAATTACCCCCCCCCCCCCCCCCCCCCCCCCCCTCCAGGTAAGGGGAAACAGCCATACCACTATGCAATCTGCGCCTGCTGAATGGCTGAAGCTAAGCAGGTTGTGGGCTTGGTTAGTACTTGGATGGGAGACCTCTGGGGAAAACTAAGTTGCTGCTGGAAGTGGTGTTGGTGGGCCAGTAGGGGGCAGTCTTCCCTCTGGTCAAATAAAACCCCAATGCCCCAGTGCAGTGATGGGGACACTGTGTTGTAGGAGATGCCGTCTTTCGGATGAGACGTTAAAAACCGAGGTCCTGACTCACTGTGGTCATTAAAGATCCCATGACACTTATCGTAAAGAGTAGGGGTTTCCCCGGTGTCCTGGCTAAACTCCCAACCCAGGCTCATTCAATCTGCCACCTAATCATCCCCCAGTTTAATTGGCTAAAAAAAATGATTCTCTCCCTCTCCACCTCAGCTGATGTGTGGTGAGCATACTGGCGCAAAATGGCTGCCGTTGCATCACCCAGGTGGGTGCTACACATTGGTGGTGGTAGAGGCGAGTTTCCCCCTCATCATTGTAAAGCGCTTTGAGTATCTAGAAAGGCGCTATATAAATGCCATGCATTATTATTATTAAACAGCCTTGCAAATGCAGATACATATACAGATCCAAAAGACTGTGCCATACACAGTAAAATGTTCACTGTTAAATCAACTCTTACAGAGTACATATGGGCCCTATTGGACTCATATGTACTGTATTAGAGTTGAATTAACACCGCACATTTCACTGTGTACTACACCCCCCCTCCACAAAAAATACAATTTAAAACAAAGCCTTGACTAGGTGAGTGTAACATATGTGCATTATCATATGCACAAAATCCATGCGTCATCCCTCATCATGAGGAAAGGCAAAGAAATATGAAATAAACAAGCAAACATGTTTTTGACCTTCACAAGTCAGGACATGGGTACAAACAAATAAAAAAACTAAATATACCAGTTTACATTATAATGTCAGTATTCAAGATGTTTAAAACTACTACAACTGTGGTGAACCTGTCTGGTAGAAGACACAAGTTCATCTTGCCCCAACACACAAGCATATGGTTTGGGAGGAAAAGAAAAATTGATGGCCACAGTTAGAGATACTAAACCATCTACCATCAGACACCTACATATTTCAGTCAACAAACATTAGGGGCTTGATTTACTAAGACCCTTGGTGTGTGCAAAACCTTTTAGCACACGCAAAACCAATAACATGACCAATGATTGGTCACTGTATTTGTTTCGCACCAATCATTGGTTGTGTTATTAGTTCTGCACGTGCTAAAAGTTTTAAATCAAGCCCTAAGTTTTTGGAGTTTGGTAAATGGCATTGGAATTTCAACCAGAATAAGGTGTTATGGTCAGATGCAAACCAGCATTGTGCTTGCCATTGAAAGAAGGACCGTTTGTGAAGTGGCTGGGTCGGAGGACCAGACGCAACCGTGAGGGGATCACAAAGTACCCACGGACGTGGAGTACCACTAATAAAGGGGAAAGGAATTAGAGCTCTGCGAACGGAGCAGAGAAAGATAAACAAAAAGGGAAATAACTCCCGGCATACAGCCAAAGGATAGCGACCCAGAAAAGTGGGCGAAAAGCTTGCAGACTCAAGCAGTAAAAGGGAGAAAAGAAAAGGAATTCCCCTAGCTCAATAACTACCAAAGAGCTAAAAAGGTAAACAGAAACGAGACGAAACCGAGGTACTATCTCAAACAGAGACAGGGTAAAGAAAACCAAGGAAGGAACAGAGTGAGAAAGGAAAACGAAACTTCTTAAAAGAAAGAGAGCTCCTAACTCACTAAGGCAAGTCCCACGTATACTTTGAGCAATTAGCCAAAGGACAAGTGGTATCCTGAATCCTATACCGTCGTTACCTGGCTTAGCGTGGCAGGAATGACACAAAAGCAACGAAAGAGGAAATCGCTGCGCTTAAATAACCAGCAGACGCTAGCACAGGTGAAACGGATGAGTGGCAGGTAAGCGGAAAAACATGGCAGGGGCACCGTCCCGCGGCACTGAAAGGAAACGTCCGCAGAGAAGGGACGGCAACCCGCAAAACCATGACACAGTTATGTCGAAAAGAACAGTATAACTATGGTTAAATACAGTGGTGGATCTTCGATGCTATGTGATGTTTTGCATTTACTGGTCCTCGGGCTCTTGTTAAGGATTCATGAACCCCTGCAAGTACCAAGACATTTTGGCTAAAAGTCTGGTTACCACAAAATTTCAAACTTGGTTGCATCTTACAGCAAGTCAGTGATTCCAAGTATACCTCAGATGAACTAAGAAATGGTCAACAGACAACAGATTTACTGTTTTGCAATGGCCAACCAAAGGATCTTGAAAGATTCTATATGGAGGAATAGTCAAAGATCACACCCTCCCCCATATGTTCACCAGTCTGACAAAACACTACAACTCAGTAATATAATCCTTGCAAAGCGAGGGAGCATAAAGTGCTAAAAACATGGGTGTGAATAGTTGTGATATAGATGTTTTTGGAATACAGTTTACTTGTTTTGTCTGAGCAAAATCATTACTATAAATAATATAATTTCCCAATATTTCTGACCATCACCTGTATTTTATACAGCTATATACTACATACGTTTACAATGATATTGAAAGTAAGGTCAAAATACTCCCATTTTAAACGTAATATTTTTTTGTGATTCTGACTTGCATTATTCTCATGTTATTTTAAACAGGTTCTCATTTTGTAGATATAAATGATTTTATCAGTGAATAGCCAATGCTCAAACAAGCTGTAAGCTGCAGCTCACTAGAACATATCCTTTTTATTCAATGTCAGCTTTCCAAAAGACACAGCATAATAGTATGCAGCATAAGACCTACTGTACCTACAGTTGACTGCTTACGAAAAAGGTTGCCTGCCTTGCATTCTCAAAAACAAGAACATTACTAACTGTGGCTTTATGTCATAGAGAATGTAACTAATGTGTGTCACGTACAGAGATAATGTAAGCTACTGACTGGGGAAACTGCTTTAAATAAATGTGGTGAATCACTAACATGCTAGAGATGTTTCTTGTGGACACAGCAGGTGCCTTCTGACTATCACCTTAAGTTGCTTCTATATACACTGCCTGGCCAAAAAAAAAGTCGCCGTTGCACCCATCATGCATAGTGCCCATTGTACAAGCCTCTGGAGGCAGTGTTATGATCTGGGGTTGCTTCAATTGGTCAGGTCTAGGCTCAGCAACGTTATTCAGCAGTAAAATGAAGTCAGCTGAGTACCTGAATGTACTGAATGACCAGGTTATCCCATCAATGGGCATATTCCAGGACGACAATGCCAAGATTCATTGGGCTCAAATTGTGAAAGAGTGGTTCAGGGATCATGAGGAATCATTTTCACACATGAACTGGCCACCAGAGTCCTGACCTTAACCCCGTTGAAAGTCTTTGGGATGTGCTGGAGAAGACTTGATGGAGTGGTTCGACTCTCCTGTTGTCAATACAAGATCTAGACCAAAAATGAATGCAACTCTGGATGGAAATGAATGTTGTGACGTTGCATAAGGTTGTCGAAACAATGCCACGATGAATGCGCACCGTAATCAAAGCTAAAGGCGGTCCAACAAAATATTAGAGTGTGCGACTTTTTTTTTGGCCAGGCAGTGTACTGCCCGGCCAAAAAAAAAGTCGCCATTGCACCCGTCATGCATAGTGCCCACTGTACAAGCCTCTGGAGGCAGTGTTATGATCTGGGGTTGCTTCAGTTGGTCAGGTCTAGGCTCAGCAACATTATGCAGCAATAAAATGAAGTCAGCGAAGTACCTGAATGTACTGAATGACCAGGTTATCCCATCAATGGGCATATGCCAGGATGACAATGCCAAGATTCATCGGGCTCAAATTGTGAAAGAGTGGTTCAGGGAGCATGAGGAATCATTTTCACACGTGAATTAGCCACCAGATTCCTGACCTTAACCCCATTGAAAGTCTTTTGGATGTGCTGGAGAACACTTTACGGAGTGGTTCGACTCTCCCGTCGTCAATACAAGATCTCAGCCAAACATTTATGCTACTCTGGATGGAAATAAATGTTGTGACATTGTATAAGGTTGTCGAAACAATCCCACAACAAATGCGCACCGTAATCAAAGCTAAAGGCGGTCCAACGAAATATTAGTGTGTGCAACTTTTTTTTTGGCCGGGCAGTGTATATATATATATATATCCCTCTGTTTGTTGTACGGTAGACAATGAAAGAGAGATTCAGCCTAACACAACTTCAAGGTTTGTCAATCATGTAGGTAAGCACAGGGCATTATCAGCCAATGAGAACTAATGGAATGTACGTGTATGCAGAGGACATTAAAAGTCAGCATTACGAGAATTTTCTGAAAATAACAGTGAGAGTGGATGATATGACAGCAGTGGTATGGCACACGTGGGCTGCAGACTGGAGACTGAGGCCAGCCCAGACAGCGCCAAGCTAATCAATAAATCACCCTCAAAACCCTGCCTGATTCATCCCTGACCATCTCTACCTTTACAAAATAAGAGCTCTGCATCACTAAGCCATCGACTTTGGCTCCTCTGGTGACACTTCCTGATCCTACTACTAAGGCAGTAAAATATAAAAAACAAACAACAACAAAAAAAACAACTGAAACAATGTGTGACAATGTGACAATGAGCTTTGCAGCGGTAAACAAGGTTTCAGTGGGCACATATGTTCTTAAGCAACCCCTGTCAGCTTAACCAATCTAAACAAAGGTGGAGGTGTTAGGAAGAGAGTGCAGCACTGCTGGATTCATAGAAAGACAATAGCTGCTTACTGAGAAAAGCTAAGCTGCTTCCTGGAAAAAGGTGGAGCTGCAATTCAAAACAGCACTTTCATTAAACGGCCCTCAAGACAAAATCTAAAGGGAACAATACACAATGAAGATGGAATGTTATATTAATGTTATTTAGTAGGTGCTGTAAAATCATAGTGGAGATGATACCTAATTAGATAAATAATTCATTGTATAGCCTGTATTACGTTATATGGTCTTATGTCATAAAATAGTTAATAAAACATTAGTTAGTGTTGCCATCCAATGCCACTTGAAGTTCAACATAAATCAAATTTTCCCCTTCTTAAAAATCTGTCAACAATACTGTCAACAAACAGTCAGTATTATGCATGCAGTACAGTCATTGGGCAGATCACTATAATTTTACAAATATTTACAACCAAAACTTTTAGGGAGTACAAAGAACCAAATGCATAAAATCAGAAAATGGAAAAATAAGATTAAAAAAATTAAGAAAAATTGAGGAATTAAAGGTCAGAATAAATTACATTAAGAAATAAAACTTTGTACCATTAACAAAATTCAACAAAGGTATAGTGAAGAAGAAATCAAGAAAATTAAATCATTTTAAATAAAAAATATATTTTAGTTTTGTGAAACAAAATGTATTAAATAAATAAGGGAAAATTATGCATGAAGAAAAATAGGGGATAAGACAAAAGTTAATTCAAACCTAACCTATTATTAAAAATTAAAGCAATTAAAGCAATATCAAAGCAGCTTGAAAGTAGAAAAATAATTGTGAAATAATTTTTAACAGAGAAAAATAATTACATCTGACAGTAGGTTTGCCTTTGACCTCTCCCCAAATACAACCAATTGAACAGAAGAAAGAAACATTGAAAATTTTACCCTTAAAATAAATATGGATTTACAGTTCTGTCTCATTAGAATTTGATTTTACTGAACTGTGATATATCCATGTAGCTTTAAGCCATATTTGCATAAATATTAGAACATTGCTGAATTATTCTTCAAATTCTTCATAAATGTATTTTACAGTCATTAACGATTGTCCATTTAAAATGCATTTATTTTTTGCATCTAATAATTTTTTTCGAACCTGCCGTAAAAAATGAAAGAGAAATCCACAGCCTCTCTGCTTTGTGTGAAATTTATTTCTATTCTTAATCTGTATCAATAGAAATTGCCTAGCTTGGCAGTAACAGTGTACTGTCTTAGCAGTGCCATGCTTCTAGCACTTAGACTTTATAACTAAGAAGAACATACAAAAAGAAAAGAGAAAAACATCCTGGCTAAATGCCTGGCTTTCATTACCTTGCTGCAACAAAAATAATAATAATCATCTTAAAATATAATAAAAGTGAGATATAATGGCTACCCCTTTTATTTAAAGTATAATAAGAGGTATTAAGGTCACATGCAATATTGAAAGTATTCCGGAAAAATAATCAATTTCTTTCATTTAGGTATTAAGGTCACATGTAGTATTGAAAGTATTCTGTAAAAGGAATCCATTTCTTTCATAAGATGCATTTTACTTAGAGAGGATGAATGTAGGTACCAGCCCCTGAGGTCCTTTATTATCTTTAAATATAAATTGTGTGCCTTTATTATTATTAATATTATTATTAAATTCAAAATGCAGCAGTGCTCGACGTTCCGTCCTGGAGGCTCTATTGCCAGCTTTAGAATGAGCAGTTATGTGCTATTTTTAGTGGAGAACAGTGGGAAAAACACTCAGCTACCTGCAAGACACTGAAGAGTGTTCATTTAAAATGGAGGGCAGGGAAGCAGTGACATCACCAGCCCGAAGTAGTGGCTTTACTTAAGAAATGCAGGCCGTATTTATAGCACATATTTCTAACACACACGCCAGCAGTCTCTCTCTCTCTCTCTCTCTCTCTCTCTCTCTCTCTCTCTCTCTCTCTCTCTCTCTCTCTCTCTCACACACACACACACACACACACACACACACACACACACACACACACACACACACACACACACACACACACAGAAATAAATCAAAATCTAGATTTCTCAGTCTCCCGCCCTAAGAGGAAAAAGAATAAAGATTAGCTGTACATTTTACCATATTTACTCTGGGTAAACATCTCAAGGACCATTTTAGTGTACAGCAGAATTTCAGAGATTCAGACCGACCACTCAACCAAATGGATACGAAACCGGAAGTAACATGCCCAATCAGATTAATTTCGTTTAAAAAGAAGGCAAAATTTAAGTTTGTGATTCCTGTCAATAAAGCACTCAAACTCTTAAAATCCAGTCATTTCAGACTTCCAAATGACCCCCATTCCCAATGTGTTCGTATCTCATAAATTCTGCACTGCAGGTCATCCCAAGGCCTCACAGTAATCTAAGTGACTTTTGACTCCTGTGTGACCAAAGTTATATTTGAGTAAAATAGTATTGCCCTTGTTGTGTTGTCTGGGGAAGAGAAAGACGAAGAGAAATAAAGATAGAGAGAGACAGAATAAGTATAATTATTATTATTGTTAGTAGCAGTAATAGTAGTAGAACTATTTTTATGCTGACGAGTTATTTGTCACATTTATTTTTCTTGTTATCATTGTTAGTGTTCTTTGCCAGTATAATTGTAGAATAGATAATTGTAACTGTCAAGACAATATAACAAGCTTTGGCAATATGAATTGTACTATACGGTATGTCAGACCAATAAAACATTTAAAGTGAACATTGCATGAATTTAGATAAAGAAAGATAAAGAGGTAAAGCAAGCAGAGACAGCAAGAGGGAAGGGGTGGGCGTAATAGACTGGTTTGAAAAGGTAAACAGAGATGTGTACAATGCAATGAATGCACAGTATAAACCCAGGGTGATGGCTGTAAGTGGAGAACAAAGTAGTGGATATGGGTCATTTAATGTGGCTCCCAAAATATGCCAAATCAAGACATTATTTATTCCTCTGTGCATAATACCTGGAGAATCCTTGGGCTGGATATAGCTAAACACACTGTCCAATGACATTTTTTCATTTTCAAATACACTAAAATATGTTTCAATTTTATGAAAACCCATACTCAAGCTCCACCTTTTATGAACACAAGCCACGAAAATGTAATGAATGTTCATTGTAATGAATGAAATAAAATGGTTACTGTTCTTGAACCTCTTTGACTACAGGCATAATCCTGGTCTCCTGGTTTTTTCTCACCTAAAATTTTTTGTATATGTATCATGTATAACAGGGGTTCCCAAACCGGTCCTCGGGGACCCCTGTGTATGCTGGTTTTCGTTGGAACCACAGTTGCAATCCCAGAATTTTAACAAGCTGTTAATTTTTCTTAATTAGGTGCTTGTCATGTTTGGAGAAATTATTCACCCTCTTAAGCCACATTATATCAGAAATAGCTATGGATGCCATGTAGAATAAACACCCCATGTTCACATTGTGCTTATTGTGCTATATTATTTTAAAAAGATAAGAAAATTATTTAACAGATCCATTTAAAGACTGATTTGAATCAATAGGCTCCTAATTGGTGAAAGTGTGGACACATGGCCACTAAAACAAACCATTTGGTAGATAATGAAGAATTCAAACACAAAGCAAATGATAACGAGCCAAACCTGCATTGTGTTAATAAGCTTAAAGAAAAAATTGAGTTAAACACGTGTTCAACAACATAATTAGGAGCCTATTGATTCACTTCACTCTTTAATTTGAGTGAAAATACATTATTTTGTAACCTCTTTTTATGTAATTGTTGCAATATAGCACAATAAGCACAACGTGAACATGGGGAGTTTGTTCTACATGGCATGCATAGCTATTTCTGACATAATGTGTCTTAAGAGGGCAAATAATTCCTCCAAACATGAAAAGCACCTAATTAAGAAAAATTTACATCTTGTTAAAAGTCTGGGATTGCAACTGTGGTTGCAAAGAAAACCAGCATACACAGGGGTCCCCCAGGACCGGTTTGGGTACCCCTGATGTATAAGATTGTATAAGATTTTTTTGTATATGTATTTATTTATTTTTTCCGGGACAAGGATACCGACTTTACTGTGATTTGTGTCGTCTATGGATTCCCAGAACACATAGAGCATACAGAATTGTCGTTTTGATCTAGCCTGTTTTGTGTCATGTTACAAAATAAGGAACCATTGTCGCTATAATATTGGAATTGTAAAATTGTTTAGAGATAGAATAGTGAGTTTTAACACTTTCAAATGGTATATAGTGTTACCAGATTGATTGAAAATTTAATCGTAAATAAATAAAAAATAATAAAATAAACTGGGCCAGTGCTCGTTATGGGGTTAAAAGACAACTACATAATGTTTTTGTGTTTAACTTTAAAGGCCAAGGTACGTTTAATTACTGAAATCGATAAGAGAATTAAGTTGCAGCCATTAGCTTTTTAAAAAATGGTTCAAAACTATCACCCTCACACAAATACTTGACAATGCCCTCAGCCAAAATGCACAGAGTAGCATTATCTCATAACAGCATATAAATAGGGTAATAATTTTATCTAAAGCATGTAATCCACAGGGAGTGCATTACAATCAATATTCTCCCGTTAGGCACTGGATAAGTACAATCACAACTTATAGCCTACAATTAGTACTTAACTGTGACCCTCATAAAAGCAATTCATTTTCCTAACAGATGTAGAGGAAGGGAAGTAAACATGGACGGAATGCCAAACAAAAAAAGTCTGAGGGACCAAGTGCACCAGTATCCCCCTGATACACTGCGCACACACACAGATTCAATATATTCTGCACAGAAATGTATCAAATCCTCAAAGGTTTGGTGCAAAATGCAGTCCATTTAATCTACAATGTCTACAATGTGGCACTAGTGAGTAGCATGCGGCCAAGGCAATTATGAGTTGACAAACTTGTTGATAACATGGTTTTAAAGCATTGGCCAAACAGAAAGTTGTGTTACATAGTCCCTCTAAGGACTGCAGTAATGGAGGAAGGTTCAGACCACCTGAGACATGCAAAGCGAAATGGGGCAGCTGGTATTCTACTATGTCATACCATTTATAGTACCTCAGTTTCTATTCCAGATTTGTGGACCTGGAGATGGAGATCACACCAAATGCTGCAGTGTTCTCACAGCTCAGGAAGGTGCTGTGTGACAAGGGTTTAGAGGCACAGCTCTCTCGATCAGGGAACATGGGAAAAGCCCGTCAAAACACTCAGAGAAGCCGTCGCGGTAGTACAGCGGTAAAAGCAGCGACTTTCAGTTGGTGCAGTTGCGCCCCGAGGATCGGGGTTCGCGCCCCGGTCCTGCCAGATCTGAGCATGGACGGGGCGCCCCGTGGAAGCAGCAATTGGCGGCTGCTTCTGGTTGGGGGGAGGGGCTCGGAGAGAATCGCTGTGCATAGAACGGCCCTGGGCGAGTTGGAACTACGGTCAGGAACCTTGGAGGAGTCGCGCCCTGAAGAGGGCGTGGCGATCTCCGTCCTACTGCCGGCTGACAGGGTTGTGCAGCGGTGATTCTCTAGCGGTTGCTACGGGGAGAATTGAATTAGAATAGGGGTTCAATTGGCTACTAAATTGGGAAAATAATGGGGAAAAATCAGAAAAAAAATAAAACACTCAGAGAAGTTACAGAGAAACAGATTTAAAACCATTAAGCACTCCAAAATAAACCACATTTATTTCAACCAGCAAACAAATTCCTTGAGGCTGTTAGGTTTTTTGTACAATGGCCGATACATCCAAAGCAACACAACATTACATATTACAAATAGGAAGACACAACTAAAAAATAAAAAAACGAATGCAAGTACAAAAGCAAAAGCACAACTGCAAAATCCAAAATAAACAATGACATTACAGAAACGTGCTGCATTTCAGAAAATCGGAAGTGTTTGCTTACGACCTAAATACAGGTGACACCAGCAGCCATCGTTGGATCCACAGAACTATTCTAGATTCCGATTTAGCTAGCTAGGTGAGTTCTTTTAGTCATAACATTTCCCAAGTATGTTTGATTAAGAAAGTAGCCTATATGCTGTATCTGCACCTGTCTTTGGTGTGGTGTGGTGTATAGGCTACAAATAAACATATCATCACATGTAAGACAACACACAGAGTATATTTATTGACATGTCCCATTTGTAATGTGTTTTATGTTTGCTGTACGATAAGCTCCAAGATCGTATGGCAGAACTATGTGATCAGAGTCTGCAACATGGACTATCCTATGGCTAAACTATTTTTTACCACCATACCAACGATTCGTCCACATTGATTGCCATTGGATCACATACCCTAGGCTATACAATTAAAACAGGCGATCGCCAAAGACTTTTAAATCAAAAAGAAACATTTTGGATAGCCTACACAAACTCCAGGCCACTATATCCTGGTCTGAATAATTTATTTGACTTTATTGGACCATTTTTATGAAATTTTCGCTCATATGTGCTGCCTGTTCATATCTTCTGTGTAGCTTATTTGTTACTTTTCCTGGATGTCCCCTTTTTAACTACTGTATGCCTTTTGCCGATATTCTCAATTTGTTGCATCACATTCCATAATTTCATTGAATCTATTAGACACCACACCGATATGATCTGTTTGTCGGACGAGGATGTATGTTGTTTCCTTCACTCCCTGATGAAGGCCACTGCTGTAGTTTTTAACGGTCGTATATAAACTAGCCATGTAATTAAAGCTTTATACTTTGGAAGAGTGCATTAGTTCTTCTTTTTCTATCTCACTTTGATGCCCCCCCTTCTTTTTTTTGCCAAAGAGCACCTTCGTTTACTCCCCTCTTATTCTTTGTATTTCTATCCAAGAGAATTTGAACATGAATTAATAGCAAAAGAAAGAACTGAGAGACATGAATCATTTCGATTGCTTTTTTGTTTTTAAAAAATAGGAGATTCATTCATATCATTATGCTTGTTAAACTTTTTACTTGTGCAATGATACAATGCTTTTGCCATTTATCAACTCTTTATGATGTGCAGATATGGTAGGACACTACAGTAAAGCATGGGGAAATTAACCAGCATTTCTTTAAAGGTGCACTACACAGGATTTTTAGCTTTGCTTTAGTACTGTGCTTACAATCAAATAAGTCTCCTCCTCCATACTAAACCCCACCCACTCATCCCCATTGAGGGTAAGAAACACACTTGAGCATGTCAAGCGAAGATAAAATGTCAAGTGAAGATAAAATGAAAATTTTTAGCAACGTCCATTGTTCTTTATGGATGGTAACCATGATTAGGCAGTGTTACAACAAAATAAAGGCTCCCACACAACGCGCGCTTCAGTCAAAGCTCATAAAAGAGAGAAGGTGCTCTCAATATGGAACAGTGCAAGAAAAATATACCTGGGCTCATCAAGGAGACTGCCCAGTGTAGGCTAAACACTGGAAGACTCGTAATAGAATGAAGCATGTTTATTAAATACAACTGACTTTTCAACTTAGCGTATTCTTCAGAGTCAACAGGTGATAGCCTATAACGATTTTTAAACTATAAGTGCACCTTGTAGGAACATCATTACTGTAGGCTACTGTATGGTAGCTACTCCCCAGCTCAGCTATCTTGTGGTGTTTTTCCTTGTTCAATATTTAGCTAACGTTATTCTGAACATTTGTTTAGAACTGGGATGTAGAGACAGAATTGTGTGCTGAATAAGTAACAATAGCAGACCATATCTTGTCAATCATAGCTAGCTAGCAGGGCCGTCTTTTTTTGGGGGGGGGGGGGGGCGTTGCAATCACCCCAGGCCCGCACTTCACAGGGCCCCCACGATGAGAGAGGAAATTAATTTAAATAACAACCATTTATTTTTTCTTCCTTTTTATAAAATAATATTTATTTAAAATAGCCTATATATCTTTGTGAAGCACACCCAGACACACAGAAATACATTTAGCCTAAATGGCATTTTGGAAAGCTGGCATTATGTGGGAAGTACTGTAGCTATTGGCTTACGTCCCTATGCTGCATAGCTACGTGCAGCTATGAAATTTTCAAATTCGCTTAAAGTTGTTTTTTTCGAGTCGGGTGGCAACTGGCAAAGTGGCAGGCTCAAACAGCTGAGACCGAGACAAATTCAGAAAGTAGGCTACAGCTCGGGAGTGTAAAAAAAAAACAAGAAAAAGAAAAGAGATTAATTAAATGTAAAATGGAAAGGTTCCTTGGATAGATTCGTAAAGAAAAACGTGGAGGAGGAGAAGCAGGTCAACGCTGCTAAAGCAAGTGTGCTGTTTTTCGACTCCCCTGCAGATTTCAACTCCCCTTCACGTGAATGCACTCGTCAAGCTCGTTACACGATATGCACTGCGCTTTTCTTTTGCTCAATTTCTCCAGTTAACATGTAAAAAATATAATACTGTTGATGGTGGTATGAGCAAACTATGAACCACAAATTGTAGATTGTCCTATTAATTGTGGTGGAGTATAAAATAATTGCAAAGAGTCACGATGTTAATGTGTTGAACACTATTTTTTTCATTGTAAAGAGAGGCAAAAGACAGGCAGAGGGTGGGATATAATTCAAGTGTCACAAAGTGCAAGTGCAAGGTCTGACACTGCGACACAAGAAAATTACTCTGCAATGTTAACACGTTGAACACATATGTCTTCACAAACATTGTCATAAACGTAGGCCTACTATAATGGGAATAATGATTAGAATCAAATTCTGGTAGGTGTGACTTGTCTCTTAATATGCTGTCAGTATTTATAAACTTTTATTTATATATCCCACCCTCTGCCTGCTTTTTACCTCTCTTATAATGAAAACTTTTGCAATTATTTTATGGTCCACCTCAATCAAGAGAACAATCTATAATTCATGGTTCATAGCTATGATCGTACCACAACCCACAGTATTATTGTTTTAATTTTACTTGGAGAAATGAAGCAAAAATGTGGCAAGTTGTTATTGTTAATTACAATATTTTAATTCAAGGGCAGAGTAATGGCTACTAATTCTTCAATTGGTTGGTTGTATAAGATTAGTTTGTGTGATGTCGTAGCCTGTAAATCCTTCATTCATAGTTATATAATAGATACTATTTAAGCCTATGACAGGTTAGCTATGATGTCATCAAGTTAATAGCTGGGCCCCGCGTAGGTTGACTCGCCCCGAACCCCGCCCACCCTTGAGACGGCCCAGCTAGCTTGTAATGTATATATAGTACGTATACAATTGTTTTTCTCAAATACAACATAATATTACATTGTTATATTAATTTGATACAAAATATACCCAAATTTGCCCATGTAGCTACCTAATGTAGCATAGTTAGCTGGATAGCTAGAGTTAATGTTACTTTCGGGTCCAACAGAAAATACTGCAACTCCGCGTCAATTTTTATCCCCTTGAGTAACTTCACCCATTGAGTAAAAGCAAATCCTAGGTTGACTCAACTTTTTGAATGCGTCCTGTAGGCTTGTTGTTTGGTTTCGTTGTGTATATCTGCTTTTTCACCTCTGCCACTGCAGTAGTTAGCTGGCAACAAATAATCAGCCGAAAGTTACTTGATCTAACCCCACAGGCTCTGTAGCCAGACCTACCCCTCCCCACACAGAAAAGAGCGCCACGCCAGAAACGTCCCGATTACGTCATAGAACAATAGATACAGGCAGAGGCTTTTTTTTTTTGACAGAGATTGCCAGTGCTTCATAGATATGACTGAGCATGGTTATTTTATAATATTTTCTAGGTAAAAATACTGCATAGTGCACCTTTAAATGAATCAATGTGAAATCAGATAAAGCAATGCAACTACAGGCAGATGTTTAGCAATGGAATTTGGGCAGGGAGTGAAAAATGGCAGATTTAGCAAGCTGAGTTATTTCATTCATAAAATTCCCAAGTATGTTTGATTAAAATAACTTCTGTAACAATGATTAGGCTACTAATTAGTCATAAGCAAACACTTCCGTTGTCGTTTTTATGAAATGCATCGTGTTTCTGTAATGTCGTTGTGTTTCTTCAATTTTCAGTTGCTTCGCAATTTGCAGCTGCTTCGCAATTTGCTATTGTGTTTTTCTTGCCCTCGTGTCTCAGATTTATTTCCTTGCTTCACAATTTAGTATTTGTGTTTTTTTTGTGTGTTTCCAATTCGCATCCATGTTGTGATAATCTTGCGTTGCTTTGAATGGCTCGGCCACTATAATTGACCCCAAGCAAGTCTGCACACTTGACCTAACAAAGCTCCCTATGAACTCAATTCCGGGATTTGACTGGAACTGTTGAAATCGTCAGTTACTAATTATTAGCCCAAGAAAACAGCACTGCAATGGCACTAGCAGTTTAAAGTTTACTTTTTATTTTCATTTGATTTCAGTTCACCCGTTTTAATCCATAAAAAATTTTTTTTTGCCTACTCCAGCTGCAAACCATTTATTAATGATTTGTGCAGGTGATACAACTGCACTTTTTAAGTGTGTGGGCTACATCCCACAGATTAAAAAGCAACAACAATATAGCACAATACTATAAAATGCTATTGCCACATGCCTGTGGTTCTAATAACCATGCAGATTGCAGAATGTGACAGCATGGGAGCATTCCTGTCCATCAGTGTTAATTGGCAATTGTAATCAATGCAGATGACTGGGGAGGTGTGTGTAATGTCGAATATGTGTGATCAAAGAAGTCTGTCTGAGGGAGGACCAAAATGCAGGTAAGACCCTACATATAAATTATACTTCTTATTTTATTAGCTTGTATACATATACTAAATATTCCTTTCAACACGCAAAAGTTGCAATGCATATTCAATGTGTGGGACCTTGACGTTCTCTACGGAAAGTAAGAAACCCAAAACTGAGACCTCCCCCACCTTGCAGCAAACACAGTGCCTGGTGATGGTGATCCATGATACTTTGCCTCTGTGCCAATGATGGAAAAGATCAAGCAATACGTTCACATGGAGAAAGCCTTGTGAAGACCTGCGGGGGCAGGACTGGGGATGAATGCCTTATTGTTCTCACAGAAATGCCATATTAAAAATTACAGGAAGGAAAAAAAAACATGCCTTTCCTTTCTGACTTTGTTATTCTCTATGAACATAAATATCTGTGAGTGAAACAGACACTGTAATAGATGCGCCCTAAAATAGGACAGGAAGTGTACCACATGAAAGTCTCCATGATTTGTCTAACCATTTGCTGACTACTGTTGGCCGCCATATTTGTTATTAACTTTTTAATCTCCTATTTTATACTTTCCTCCAAATTCCAAATGCCTAATGGCCATTGCTGTAAAATTCCTCAATTTCCTACAAAAGTTTCCTTGTAAACAAAAACACAGCACCCTGGGCAACACCACAGCCAATCATGAGCCATTCTGCAAAAATCATGCTGCTGTTACCATTATTGTAGGCAATCACTGAACCATAGACTAGTGCTTTAAATGGACATGCCGGAGGCGTCTGCAACGTTTCTCACAAGCTGGCTCAATCTATGGTCCAGGCTGCTGTCGATCAATGAGTCAACCGCCGTGAAGAAATGTGCACACAATACATTCACATTCACACATGTACTGTATGCAGGAAAATACACCCACATCATTAAACACACACACAGGGCCGTCTTATCCCAATCGGCTACAAGGGCTGCTGCCCAGGGGAGGGGCCCCACGCTTTAGGGGGCACAAACTGGCCCCAAAATTAAAATGAAAGTATTATTAAGAAAATAAAAAAATGAATGTTTAAAGACAGACTCAGTGATATGACGTCGCATGCATTACCATTGTTTTTCTGTTGCGTTTTTTGTCTTTTTGGCATGCCGTGCGTAGTAGTGGCATGTCGCCGCGTAAAAAT
Organism: Synaphobranchus kaupii; assembly: GCA_029718625.1. NCBI lineage: Eukaryota > Metazoa > Chordata > Actinopteri > Anguilliformes > Synaphobranchidae > Synaphobranchus > Synaphobranchus kaupii. The sequence continues at coordinate 35,870,856 of CM056389.1, read as the reverse complement.
GTGATGGGCATCCCACTGAGCCACATCTGCTGTGTACCAATTGATGTAAGTTAGCTAGCAAAATGTCAAGAACAGGACAGCGGTGCTCAAAACAGAAAGTTACAGAAAGTAAAAATAGCAGAAAGAAAAGACAGAAAAGAACAAAATGCTCAAATGTTAATGTGCACACACAGACACAAAAATCAAATATGCGAGCACTTACACACACTCAAACTGACAGACACTCACACATAAAGTCTACACAGACTAGGGTTTAGGAACAAATGATTTTTCATTTTGTTTCGTTCTGAACAAAAGTGGTATAATAACATTTCCGTTCCAGCCCACAAATTAATGGAATAACGGTTAGAATTAAATGTAAAAACCGGTTAGTAACGTTCTCATGATGACATCACAATTCTGCCTAAACAAGGAAAGTGCAACAAAACTGTGTAAGTGTTGTCACAGCAACAGTAAACAAGCCTAAAATTCACAACAACTTCTAACTATTACCGGTGCGCCTTGCTGAATGGTGCTTTCTGTGGAGACAGCAGGCCTATAGCCATCATTGACAAATAATTTCATAGGGTGGTGGGGGTGCTGCAGCACTCTCTAGCATGTTGATATGGCAGTTGATTCAGATCTCTGTAAAACTTATAAACAGAGAAAATAGCCGAAAGTTGACAAGAAAGTGTACAAAAGTCTATGTAAGTCATCCCTATTGGGGTAGGCTAACTATATCATTATTTGATACTATACTATTATGCTATCTTTATCATTTAACTGTTGACAAGGATATCCCTGAATGTTTTTTCAATACCTTACCATTTTAGCACACAGTGAAAACGATGGTTTTGATTTTTATTGTAAAGCAGCACAAAAAAAAAATCCAGAACTTAATTTGAAAATACAGTAGCTTAATGAAAATGATTATATACAAAATTATATAAAAAAACACTTTATATAATATCAGCTATAATAGCTCCCATCAGGGTACATATTTCCTGAGGAATAGAAATAGTTTGAGAAAGCTAAGCTTTTGTGTTTACTCAAATACATGACGAAAATGAAAAAGAAAGTAGCCTACTGCTTGCCCTTTCTCGTCTATGTCATCTATATTACCAATAATGAGAAATAGTTTCCAGGGCGTGACATGTAATGTATTGGACTGCCGCCTGGGGTTTGTAAAGAGAAAAAAATGGAACAAAACATAACATTATTAACTGGTTTACATACTCTTAAAATAGCGTTTTCTCTTCCAGAACACTTGAAAGTGATTTTGTTTATGGTTTTGTTCCTTGAAAAATTTCACTTTTTTGTTTTATCGTTTTTGTTCCCCAAACCATTTCTCATCCCTGACACACACGGACATACACAAACAGTACAATGCAACTCAACAAGTTAGCCCTGTATACCAGGGCAACACCATTCTATCTCTATAAACTATAAACTTCAATTCCAAAAAAGTTGGGACAGTATGCAAAATGCAAATAAAAGCAGAAAGCAGTGATTTGTAAATTATTTTGTACATATATTTAATTTGAAACAGTACAAAAAACAAATTCATGTTTTACCTTATCAACTTTATTGATTTTTGTAAATATAGGCTAATTCTGAATTTGATGCCTGCAACACGTTCCTAAAAAGGTGGGACAGGGGCAAAAGAAGACTGGGTAGGTTGTGGAATGTTCAAAAAACACCTGTTTGAACATTCCACAGGTAAACAGGTGAATAGGTAACAGCTATCGTGACTGGATATAAAAGGAGCATCCACGAAGGCTCGGGCGTTTACGAGCAAGGATGGGGTTGACGCCATCCTTTAGCACTGACCGAAGAATGTAAATAGAATATTCAACAAACCATGTATATGAGTATAAGATCAGGTTGTACTTAACTTTTCATGACGCATGTTGGGCATACTTGGAGTATGAACAATTTGACCATGACCAGAATATGGATCTTTATTTGGAATATGGTGTAAATGTGGTCAGTGTGTGCAACTCTTGCACGTTTGCTAACAACACTTTAGCTACGGCTTAATTTTTTAAACTGGCCATATGTTAATACTTACCCTTTATATGGGTTCTTAGATTTGTGTTTGTTGTCTTTGGTGGTTTGCATTTTTGGCTTGTGAGAAAATATTTTCCTTTCTGTTGAGTTCGTACGAAGCATTTGCTTAAATAGCTAGGGCAATGGTTGTTCCCCATACATGACGTGCATGTGAGCAAAGCCTTATTTTTGCACACAGGGAGAACCACTATACCGTTCAGCGGAGAGGATCAGCGATGGGTCCATGGATTGACCCAGCTTGTGAGAAACCAGAGAGAGGAGACAATATTTGGTCTCTTCTTTCCTCTCTTTTAGGGCCAAAAGTAGTTGGTAGTTCCTGTAGTTAGCTACACCTCAAAATGACAAAAAGTTATTAACTACTACAACCAGTACACAACCAGTACCAGAAAACTGCTGAAAAATTAAATTAAACTACCGGTTTAACTACATGTAGTTAAACTACTCCCAACACTGTCTCATGGTTTGCCTTGATAAAACTTCACAAGTAATACCACAAACAACATTCACACTGACAATTCTGCTTTCCTAATAAAACCGTTGGTCAAAATGCAGGAAAAAGACTGCACCCACGGAGGTGCAGGTGGGGATGGGGTTAATTGTCTCCTGGAACCCTCTCACCCCAGCCTGATAGCAGCGAGTCGAAGAAACACAAGAGTCCAAACATAAATAGCCTGTGCCAGGCTTGTACGCTGACAGATTAAAACATCTTTGATGTCTGCAGTACATCACTTGAAACTCCCATCCGGGTTTTAAAGCTAATAAGCTTAAATCTTCCAGCAGTCAAAGCCGTTCCTCTGCACAATTTTAATCCGGGCTTTGATGATACATTAAGTACTGAAAGGGAAAACATGCAAAGTTTCCCCTGAAACTTTTAAAGTGACAGTAGCAGTAAACTCAGCAGACCTGTGCGCTGAAAGACCTGAATAAAAGCACAGAGCCTCGAGTCCTCGCCCCATTGTCCCCCCAAATCTGTCTGATCCGTTTTTCACACACCGCCCGGACTGTTTTATGATGACAAAAACCGACTAAATCGATAGCATTTATTTATTTATTTTTTTAACCAAGGAGCAGCTGTCGAGAAACGCATCGAAAATGTCACGGCCCCTATCCTAATCATGTTTGTAACAGCTGCGTAGTCGGGGAAGGGGGGGGAGAGAGAGAGAGAGAGGGAAAGAGAGGTGAGGGTGATGATGGTTTTTAACGGAACCCCCCCAGCAGCAGAACTCGCAACTGCATTTAAATATCAGGCATATTTTATAAATATCAAGAGTTCTAATAATGCTACATTGATGCACCGATCACAAAACTCCACTGCTGACTGCATAGGTGTTTACTGTGTAAGTACTACTAGTACACTATGTTTGGCATTCATACATGCACCAGACTGTGCTTATTTGCATATTAACTGAACTAGAACAAGTGTTTTTTCTTCCTGCTTCTTCCAGACCTGTACTGTGTGTGAAGTTGACCATATTCAGCACTACAGCTGAGGAATTTGCCATTAAAGTGAACTTCCCTTAGATCTGTAATTCCACACAAGGATGCTATATCAGCAATTGCTTTAGTTGTTGATTACTGTTCCTTTGATAAGCTGATCCCAGTTAAGTTTATTCTTCTTCCCCACACCCTAAAAAGCCCCCTAGAAGACAAATACACTGAAATAAAGAGTACTGACAATAAGGGCTTGATTTATTAAGACCTTTAGCATGTGCAAATCCTATCAGCACACGGAAAACTAGTAACACAAACAATGATTGGTGCAAAACAAATACTATGACCAATCAGGCCCTATGAGTAGTACTGTATGTGAAATTGATCATTCACAGCCAGAGCGGCAGAAGAATGAGTAACCATGCCAACGCCACGTTTACATCATCACTGTCACTGCTGTCGTTTGTTTGCAAACTTTGAATCTGGGGGATCTCGCAATCATCTACATCACTTACAAGACGCACACAGCGATGTGTGCATGAAGCATGACGGTGTGGCGAAGGAACATAGTGCTCAAAACAATACTGCGCTCATGCACACAGATAAGGATAGCCACACACACACACACACACACACACACACAATGACATGTTTCTTAGAGCAGAAATCACTGATTTTATTTATCTGTTTATTTAACAGAGACCACTATGCATAATTTAAAGTACCAGTTAGCAAGTGAGACATTTTACAATTGCAGTTAAAAGCACTGGGGAAAAAAAAAAAAAACAATACCTCATCAATCTTCACATAGCACTACAGCACAATACAATGCACTGCAATAGACACTATGCATCACACACAACTATAGATACAGTGCATCACGCTGTGAGGTAGCGTAAGCTAAGAAGCGCAAAGCTAAAAAAAAAATAAAAAATTTTTTTTCCAAGGATCACTGTTCACAGGACTGGTTTGCCTTTTACCATGATGTTGTGTTTGCGATAAAATAATAAATGCTGCACAATTTTGCAGGTGACAAATGAATGAAAGCATGAATGTTTAGGATGCAGGTACTTATGGACGTGCTGGGGTACGTAATGATGACGTCTTTTCCAGGTGACGGTGATTGCTTGCCCCAGGCTACCCAGGTGTTGGGCAGTGTTTCCTCTGTGTATGAATGAGCACTGTCTGACACCTCACTCCCCTGCCCCAAGTACAACTCTTCGACCCACTATGGAGTATCCTCTGCATGCATAGGTCACCACAAAAACAGTAGTCAGTAGAATCATGCAAGTGTGTGTGTGTGTGTGTGTGTGTGTGTGTGTGTGTGTGCGAGATGGAGGAAGTCTTAGAAAAACTGTCACAGGTAATTAAAAGGAAAATGAAATACTTCCTCCTTCTGCGGTTCAGCATTCTTATGTGCTGAATCTACTTCCACATCCCATTGACACAATTAACTTAAGAAATAATGTGAAAAACAGCCATTGCCCACTTGAATGAACATGAATAAAAACGGTAAATGTACCCTTCAAATGGGGCTCCTATAGCACAATAGCAATCACAGAAATAAGTGGATCCAAGTCGCAACATATATTTTTACAAAGTCTGAAATATAGAAGGAGCAATGGTGTCACTGACTGAGAATAATAGGTTGACATTAACCCAAAATATAAAAATGTGTCCTGAGTTTGGGAATATTACAATTTCCCCTGATATTTAGACATTTTACCTTTTTTTTCAATGTCTGCTATTTCAGTCACCCCCCCCCCCCCCTCTCTCTCTCTCTGCCCCTCTTTTTCTTCCTGAGATGAGAGGGGGAGCAGAGAAACGAATGAGAAAGTGCTCTGCCTCAGATTCCACTGTCATTTGCCTGCTGAAAAAATGCAACACACAGAGAGAGCTGCTGTCTGGTTTCTATGGCAACTGGATGGCTATTATTGAACCTTGCCATTCATTATGAAAGGACTTTTCTTGACAGAGGGAGCGAGAAAGAGGGAGGGTGGAAGAGAGCAAGGGAGATAGAAAGAGATAGACAGAGAAAGAGCAAGGTGCAGTCACATTCTTTAGCTCACAGGAAAACTGTGGAAGGGGATTGAACATATTTATCTCTGTTTTTGCCTTCTATTTCATATCCTCACTGTTTAACCGTCTCCTCAACCACAATAAATCCCAGCCAAGTGGGCAGAGGATGAGTGAGTGGCTCCATGGTCGGGCACACAACTGCCTCTCCCGGACTGCAGGTGGGAGCCAGGTAGAGTGCATCGGAGCAAATGTGTTCCCCTTCGCAGTCTGGCTCCATCTCCAACCCGGTGTTTCCGAAAGGGCATTGCAGCGTCCGGGTTGACGAGACAGGGGGAGGAGGCAGGGGAAGGGGACAGGACCACAGGCGTTCCAGGTTGACGAGGCAGGGGGAGGGGACAGGACCGCAGGCGTCCAGGACAGCACAGTGAGCGCTCGCTCTCCCCAGGGCGCAGGAGGGCACGCACACATACGAGGAGCGCGGTGATATCTCTGGGAACATCATTTCCCGTACCAGCGATCCACGCACCTTCAGGCAGGTGGTGGTGGTGGGGGGGGGGGGGGGGGGGGTGGTGGTCCATTAGCGGCCGTTATTCTCCCGCCCTCCTGCCCCGCCACCCCTCCCCCAGAGACTTCAGACAGAGGGGCCATTTTAACATTCTCCTCAGCACTGGGCAAAGGATTTGGCTGCAACGGCGTCTGACCCCAAACAAAGGAAGGTGCTTTTCGCTGTGCGTCGGCGCGAGACAGAGAGCTCATTTACCGCGATTAGGTGTATCTTAGGTCGCATTTACAGCAGGCATCCCGCCCGTCAGAGAATTCACACGTCGGTGATGTCTGGTGGATCCATCGGTGTCTTTCCTTCATATTTCTTAATCCAAGAAGTGTGGCTCGTATCCTCAGCAATGACTTTAATAGTTTTAACAGGATTTTTTAAAATAATCAGCGCCATCAGAAAGCCCACTGAATCCACATCTATTGAAATCCACAATAAATAAAGACCCCTTCATATAAAAACCCCTCATGGGACTAACTAATGCAACGGTAACCTGAGGAACCTTGGCTGGTTCATGTCCACTCTGCCCTGGCGGCAGGAGGCCATGTTGTGTCAGATCCAGCCAATGGCACAGCCGGGGCTTGAACCCACAACTTGAACCCAGGGCCCAGCTTGTGCGGTGAGCTCCTCTGGAAACCTTTGGGAGTTCCTCTCAACGACATGAAAGGAGCCAACAGGATATGTGGGAAATTCTGTGCTCAAGCAACCGAGTAGAAGTGACAGCTTAAAATAAAAATGTGTACAAATGTATCAAGTGTGCGATGTGAATAATCCATTAGCAGATAAACACACAGCTTCTTTCCTCACATCATGTTATGGAGATTCAATGATACATTCTAATTAGAAAGAAATGTTTTAATCACTAAGTAGGCCCGCACGTAACGGGGAAAATGTACACCACTCTGTTATCTACCACATTAGCTTTCAGCACAACATGCAATAAAGGCCTTAAAAAACCTGCGCTTCAAGATCGTTGCACACTGAAGATCTTTGCCATGAATATTCTATGAGTGTGAGGGAGGAGAACAAAGAGTATGTTTATCCACACTTTTAAATGGTCTAGATAAATTGTGCATAATTAAAAAAAAAAGAAAAAGTATTACTTGCCTTAGAGCCTTATTGAGGACAACTGGCTATATGATGGTATTGAGTATTATGTGAATTTTAATATATATTAGATTAATTTAATAAGATCAATGTTTAAAGCTCTGCAGATGCACTTTTATTTATTTTTTACCTTTATTTTATTTTTAAATAGTAATTACAAAATACCGGTAATGATAAAACGGGTGTGGTATGCTTGTGCACCATATGCCACCGGTTAAACCAGACACTACCACAAGCCTAGCGTGTACATAGGACAATACAAGGTGCTATACTTGCTGATACATTTACTTCATTGTTAAAAGCTGGACGTTTTAGCCACCTTGCCCTTCATACAGAAATGGAATGTGCAAATATGCAAATTATTGCTGATTTTAGATATCGAATATACTTTTTAAATATACACTGTTTATCATTGCATCATTATGTTTATCATTATATTTTCATATCATGTATATTTACAATTTTTCTATGTAATATAATTATGTATATACGTATATGTTTTTTTTATATATATATATATATTTTTACAATATATTGCGGTATATTCCATATCTGTAACTAAGCTAAATCGGTTGCCAGCTGTCGTCAGTGAATCAGGCTCTTATCTACGATGGCTCTCCTGTAGTACTGTGTGGCCTGTAGACATTAAAATAGTTTCTGGATTCTTGACAAGCCAATCAGAGTAGTGTATATCTTTCACCTGAAAGGTTTTCTCACCCATGCAGGTGGAACCTTTACTGGTTTTCAGATGTGTGTTTCTCACAATCTTTACATTATATGGTCCAAATTGAAAATGCAGCTTAAGAACTGTCCTCATATACCTTAGTAATACGTTAAGATAAATTATGTTATAAGATCCCAACAGAAAATGGAGCAAGAGGCCTCAGATACCTTATTAACCCTCTAAGCTTGTGCAGTTATAATTAAGAAAAAAAAGCACTGTGATCATTGCAATAAATCCTGATCACTAACTAAATTAAGGGGAATTGTAATGAGGGCGGTGTATTTTCCTGGCTGCTTTCATTTTAAATAAGGAAACATTGCCAGTCGCACTGGTTTTACTCAACATTCTTTGAGATAATCATCACATTTCTTTCCCATTGCCTTGTGGGTTACAAGATACTCTGTGCTCTGAGCACTCTAAATGTCCAAACTAGAACCAAGGTGGAAATGATTAAGGAACAGGAAGCAACCATTTAAATTTGAAATGGATAGCTATGCACTTCGAAAGAAACACTAAGAAATGCACCCCACTCTTTCACTCTCATTTCTCTCTTTCTGTCTCCCTCAGTCTCACACACACGCACGCACGCACGCACGCACGCACGCACGCACGCACGCACGCACGCACGCACAAACACACACACACACACACACACACACACACACACACACACACACACACACACACACACACACACACACACACACACACACACACTTAAACACATGCACATGCACCAAAGCATACATGCACACACACACACACACTTACAAACGCCCAACTATACATATGTACCTGCACACACATACACATACACATATACAGATCCTTTCCAAAAAATTAGAATATCATGGAAAAGTTTTTTTTTCATAATTCCATTCAAAAAGTGAAACTTTCATAGATTATAGATTCAGATTTACACACAAAGTGAAATATTTCTAGCCTTTATTTGTTTCATTTTTCATAATTTTGGCTTACAGCTCCAGAAAACCCCCAAAACAGTATTTCAAGAAATTAGAATAGTGTATCGAAAATCAGCATTTACTTCAGTTATTTCAGAGAATGAATGTTTTAGAGTGTCACACTCTAATCATCTAATTTACTCAAAACACCTGCAAAGTTTTTCTACAGATGTGTCGTTAAATTGGAAAGGTAACTCAGTTTGGTTCAGTATGGGGAAGACTGCAGACTTGACAATTGGCCAGAAGACCATCATTTACACCCTCCAGAAGATGGGTAAGCCACAAAAGGTCATTGCTAAGGAGGCTGGCTGTTCACAGAGTGCAGTGTCCAAGCATATCAATAGAAAGTTTAGTGGAAGGGAAAAATGTGGCAGGAGAAGGTGCACAAGCAAAACAGATGACCGTAGGCTTCAGCGGATTGTCAAGCAAAGACGATTCCAAAATTTGGTAGAGATGCAGAGGGAGTGGACTGAGGCTGGAGTCAGTGCTTCAAAAACCACCACGTACAGAGTGTGACACTCAGTCTAAAACATTCATTCTCTGAAATAACTGAAGTAAATGCTGATTTTCGACACACTATTCTAATTTCTTGAAATACTGTTTTGGGGATTTTCTGGAGCTGTAAGCCAAAATTATGAAAAATTAAACAAATAAAGGCTAGAAATATTTCACTTTGTGTGTAATGAATCTATAATCTATGAAAGTTTCACTTTTTGAATGGAATTATGGAAAAAAAAAAACTTTTCCATAATATTCTAATTTTTTGGAAAGGATCTGTATACTTAGTGACACTGGAACATGCAGGGAAATACGCACGCTCAGACACATGCACCGCTTTCACACGTAAAGCTTTCCAGGAAAGCCAAGGATTCTCTCTCTTCCTCTGCTGTGGGGTCTGAGGCTGGAGTAATAGCAGACAGCAGTTGGAAAGGTGTTCTGGGACACAGACTCACGCACACAGCCCAGCTGGAACCCCTCATCCACGCTACTTACACCCAGCCGTCATTAGGAGGCGACAGGTGCGTCAACCACTTCCTCAAGGTCATTAAAAAAAATAAATCTCTTGAGAGAAAACATTCAGTATTTAGCGCTTGGTTCTTTTAATTTCACCCTCCCCCAGTAACAGGGACCCTCGATCCTTGCTCCGATCAAAACTTCCACCCTACGGAGGTCAAGCGAGACCCTATGCTTTTTATATCATATGCGCTGTGCCGTCTAAACGGTTTTCAAGTTTCCTTTTTTATTTCAGAGCCTGAAGGATTTTGGCTAGATGGACAGCACTCTAAGAGCTATTTCACACGTAGACGCAGTTGAGAGAGCTAATAGGTCACACACAATGGACGTATATGAGTGGGTTGTGAGGTCTTGGTTGATAACCTTTTGACGGTAATATGGTAGAGCTGCTGTCATTTTCGGTCTGTTTTCTGAACTCTGGACATACATTTAAAAAAAACAAAAAAAAAACAAAGAGAAAAAAAATATATATATAAGTGTATATATATATATATATATATATATATATATATATATATATATATATATATATATATATATATAAGTATACGAACATACTAAAGTGACTGACAAAACTGAAGCAGAACCTTACCGCCCATACAAAAAGGTTTCTCTGATGAATTTGGATCACACTTGTCCAAAATACTGACCTTTTCCACAAACAAAGCCAGGGTTTTTTAGAGGCTTTTGTAATGTGAGAAATGTCCTAGGAGATAATAAGGAATGACGCAGTGGTCTGGCGAGTACAGGAGCTACACATACATTTGTGTGGCAGCTGCAACCGTGTGCGAGTGGTTTGCCTGCACGCATATGCATAGAGACACACATACATGCTTACAGACACATACACAACATACATTCCCACGCACGCACGCACACACGCACGCACGCGCGCACGCACGCACACACACACACACACACGAGTACACACATGCACACACACACATCCACACGCACGCACGCACACACACACACACACACACACACACACACACACACACACACACACACACACACACACACACACACACACAAAGGGACAGTACAGAGTCACATGCGGGTGCAGTCGGGAAAGGATTTCGAGCGTTTTTGGAGTGAGAGCCTGTCTCTCCCTCCCACTCCATTTTGAGCAGTCAGCCTGTCAGTACTGGCCGCGCTTATGCTGTGGCTCGCTGCTGGAGTAAGTAGGCCAAAAGCCATGTGAGGACAAGGGCTGGGAGAGGGGGAGAGAGAGAGAGAAAGGGAGAGAGGGAGGGGAAGAGAGAGAGAGAGAGAGAGAGAGAGGGAGAGAGGGAGGGGAAGAGAGAGAAATGGAGAGAGAGGGAGAAAAGGGGGGGAGCAAGCGAGAGAGCGAATGAAGCAGAGCGGGAGGGAGCGAGCGAATGAAGCAGAGCGGGAGGGAGCGAGCAAAAGACAAGAGAGGACAACAGAGGGAGAGTAATACGTGAACAAAAAGTAAAATGAGAGGATGAGAAAAATAGGAGAAAGAACAGTGAGAGACAGAGAAGGAATGAGATACAGAAAAAAGGAGAGAAAGAGAGAGAGAGCGAGATTCTCGGCCCATGTTCTACTGCAGCAGAAAGGTTTAGAGAAATAGCAGGCCGACAGCGAGACTGGCACAGTGCAATGCAGCCGGGTAGGGATCTGCAGTGCGACACGGCGCGCGCATGGTGCCCGCCGTCCTAAACTGCGGCTCTGCTGCCCTCCAGCTCTGCCTCGGCTGGCGTGCCCGGCATCCCAGCTCTTTCTGGAGCTGATCAAAAGGCTGGTTATGCGCTCACAGCTTGCGGGACCGTGGCCTTGACAAGCTCCAGTGACCTGAAAGCGGGAGGTACTTCCTGAGGGTTTGAGAGAGCATTCCTAACAGCGGCATGTGGGTGTGGTCATTGGGATCAACAGCTCAGGAGGGAGAGACTGAGAGAGAACGAGAGAGAACAACTGAGGGAGAAAAAGGAAGGAAAGAAAGTGAGACAGAGGAAGTGAGAAAGAGAGTAAGAACGGGAGAGAGAGACAGTGAAAGAGAGAGAGAGAGAGAGAGAGAAAGTGAGGAAGACTGTAGTAGTAACCCTTTTGTATTCTAAAGCCAGCCAGTGAAGGAGAGGTATGACAGACACTCTACTACAGCAGAGTCAGAGAGAAGGAAATGCTCTATTCTGTACATAACTTCACCACCTGGCTTTACCTAGTTCCTATGTTCAAGTGTTGACACTGAAATGTATATTTGTTACCTTCAATATATCATTTTGGCTATTTTTTGTTGTTGCTGCTATTTTGGGGTTTAAATTCCTTTTTTGAAAGTGGGGATCATTTTAATGACTATTGTCTGTTGATACAAGTCATAAATTATTTGTATTGTAAAGTATTTGGTCATAAATTAATTTGGGGGTAATTCATATTTGTCTAATGACATGCCTGTGGAAAAACACATTAATAAAACCATTTTTTTCACATCTTCTCTGACCAATGTTTTATTTTGGACATTTGATTTGAAATAGAGAATCTGGGTTAAGGTGAGATATCCTCCACCTAATGAGAAAATAATCAAATAACTTTAACTAACTCCTCATTAAACCAGTGAAATGTTGTGAGGATTCAGACTGTGGAATTATATTGTTAATTTAAATATACATGCTTCATAGATTAGAACTTCAAATTGATTCATATCAGTCGAATGCCCTAATGAGAATCTATATAAGATCCAAATATCTGAAGGATTTGTATTAAAATATTTATAATAAAATTACATGTAAAAATTGAAATCCTATACATTTTTTAAACATACTTAAATATTATTATTATATTATGAGATTAATATAGCTATTCCTGAACTTTTTGCTGTTGAATAGGAATTACATGTTTTCATGAGTATATTACATGCCAAATAGGGTGTGAAAAGAAGAGACTGGTGGTGGTGGTGGTGGTGGGGGGTGTGTGTTGGGGGACGTGGCCGGCCGCTCCATGCTAGTCCCCTGCCTGGCCGGCGGCTCTGCCTCTTACTCGCCTTTGAAGACGGGAATGGTGGAATGCCACTGTCGCTCGCGGACAGCATGCCGGCTCGATCCCGTCTCTTTCAGCCTCATCCTGTCACGCAGGTTCAGTTTAACCTGAGCACTGGGCTCATGCATCGGCTTGGGAGGATAAGCGAACGTACAAAGTTCTTTCCTTATAAATCCCAGGTGGACCTAATCCGTTTATAAATCCCAAGCCTCACTTATTCATGTACGGTTAAGAAATGCCGACACCTTTTCACTTAAAAACCAGTTTTGCCTTCACTGGTTTAATTGTACCGACTGTACACACACACACACACACACACACACACGCACGCACACGCATTGTAAAGATTGTTACTGTGACATAATACTGTGACATTGTCTGAAATATTAACAGTGTGTTAAACAAATATTTATATAAATACAACAATGTACTGATTTTGATACATTATTCTTTTCAGTGGCGCAAGGGTGAGAGCAGGCTAGTGCTTTTAAAAATAACCCCCCACTATTTTGATAATCGTTTTTAAAAATTTTTGCCTACATGATTAATTACTTTAATTTTCAAAGACAGATTTTAAATTAGTTTTTTTAAAATGGTGATATGGTCATAGCAGCCACTACTTCCTCCCAAATATTAGTCAGTATTCAAACTTCATCGCTCTGTTGTGCTACACCAAATCAAATCATTTTATGTTATTGGTCAACAGATGGGTGTGTCCTCAAAGTGTTGCTCCATGGTCTTCTGATCATTTTCAATTAACTGCAGTGGAGTATGAAAAGATTTCACCTTTTCTTGCGTGATCGCTCTGTGCCTTGCACATACGTGTGCTTGCACATATGTGTGCTGATTTGCAGATATTTCTGTTGGCCAGGTTGAGTGCGGAGGAGGCCTGGTGCATTGCTAGACTTTGCTACGAGGAGGCATGGCCCAGAAAATCACGAGTGATGCAAGATGCTTCGCACAGGGAAACAGGGAGAGTCTTTAGTGGGGCAAACAGCAAATTCTTTGTGTCTGTGGCATACTTCACTGGGGAGCTGAGACAGAAATATTGTTTTGTTGCTGCCATTTGATAGCTGATTCTGAGTGCCCTGCAGTACATGTGGAAATGATAACATAATTCGCTCAGCATTCTCTGCTCTCAGTTCTGTGTACTATCACAAGAACCATTGCCTGACCTTAGTGAAATTAGTTTAACTTTTTTTGAGCTTAACTATTTAAAAAAATATGTTTTTTTAGGGTGACCAAATATTTCAGTCTTGATCTTGATTTGTCCCGTATTTCAGTCATACCCTATTTTAATGGGTTTTTCTTTGCTTTTTTTTGACTTAATAACTAAGGGTGAAATGTGCAGCAATCCATTTGAAACAAGTTTTAGCCACTTGCAAGAATGATACTGGTAATTGGTGCTAATTGTTAGACCTAAGCTGGCCACATCATAATTAGTCGGATCCGTATCTGGAAGCCAAACCCCAGTAGTCGGAGGCGGTTCTTTATGGCTGACCCTTGTTGTTTCACTGTAAAATGGAACATGAACTTTGTAATAAAGTATAAAGATGCAAGAGTGAAGAAGAGGAAACAATGAATGAATTGTTCTGTATAACTGCTTAGTTAGCAGCACTGGAGAGTGGGAGTTAGACACAAAGCAGACGGACGATGTGCTGCACCATCTCACCGATATGTAAGTAGCTACCATGTAGAAACCTTTATACGTTGCTTAATTGATCTTTAATCTTAATTATTTAGCTAGCTAGATTGTTCTTAAAGGCAGCTAGCCATAAAGGCTCACACACGTATGGATCATTAGGCTATGATCAATGCATCATCTCGTCTTCAATTCGCTCCAACATGGATAACTGGCTGCCTCGTGATAAACTTGCAATCAAATAGGCCTAGATGATCAAACACAACAGTTTTGTTTCTTTTTATTCTGTTTTTAATCTTTAAAGTTTAACTCCTTGAATACGGATGACACCAATTGGTGTCATAGATCACTACCATTCATCGGCAACTAAAAGAATACCGCTTAAGTACTGCTGACTGCTGACAGATTCCACCGCGGAGTGGAATCTGTCAGCAGCAGTCATGTGATCAGTGATTATTGTCTTTTCTAGCCGTTTTTGCGGCATGTGCCGGTTCTTGTGCTGTTTTTAAAAGGACTGGAAAACCCACGCCCATTTCGACACAAACTCAGCATGTGCCAGTTGGCTTTTGGAGTGCACCCAGTTTTCATTTTTTACCAATGAGGGGAGGGAGTGAACTTTGAGTGACATGCATCTGGGACTGGGACCATTCCGGTGCCATTCAAGGTACTTCACTATGTCAGCAAAAGAACGCCTGAAATTTGCCTCAGCTGAGTCAGGGAAAAGTCACTTGCGGTCATATGCTGCATTTCAGACTTGGAAAGTCGGAATTTACAACCTCCTACTCGGAAAATTGTAGTGGAACGCCACTTGATGTCAGAATTCCAACTAGGAAACTCCATGGGAATTCTGACTTCAATTCAACTCTGACTTCACATGAACATGGTGGCATGCAGAGAGAAGTACACCGTTAATTGCAAACAATCGTCTCAAGACAATTTTAAGCAATTAAAATGCATTGTTGAGTAAATTTCCTATGTGGCGTGATAATAAATGCTTGCAGAGAGAGGTGTGTAACCACACGGGTTAATCACTTAACGTTAGCAAGTCAGCAAGCATAGCTGTTCAACCTATGGGTTTCTACATTATATATACGTTATCTTTTGAGCTCCGCACACTGGAATGCTTTGTGATTGGAAGTCAGAAAAATCAGGTCAGAACTTCCCTCAAAAGCAGCAATATTCCTTTGTGACACAGAAACTCAGATTCATTTTACTCTTGTAGGCTGTTTGTCACCTGCTTCAATAGCTTGTAGCCTAATCATTCAGTTAATGGTATAGTTTATAAATAAAGTTATTTATTTTTGTTTTTCTAATATAGTTATATAATGTTAATTTATTTTAATTAATTGTTGTTAACCGTAGTTATTTATTGTTTGAATTGGTTGCAGTGTCATCAAAATGAAAGAAAACTGTTTTATTTAACCATTTCAGTTCTCAGAGCCAGGTACTCTGCTGATACTTTTATAAATTATAAAACAATGGTATGTCCTATTGACATGGCTCTATGATGTGGTTACTCCATATGACATATTTGTGCAATGTAAGATGATATCCCTGAACAGGCACTTTTGATTTTGGAGATATACTCCAGTGAACACATTATTTCTCATATAATAAAGGCTACCAACTACTCCATATCACATACAGGCCTAACCTTGACATTTCCTGATAGGGAACAAAATGAAGGGTTGCATGAGGGGTTATCTATTACATAAACCTGTTTAATTTGTAACAAATCTAAAGTTAGCGAAAAATGGCCAAATGTCGGAAGTGTCGGAAGGATGTGTAAATGTTGGAAGATGCGAAAAAAAACAAAGCAATAAAATCAATCATATGTTTCTTAACGTGTGCGCTTTTGTTACAGAATTATTCTGTGCTCCGAACAAAGCAGGCTCAATAGCAGACTGGAAGCTGCGGCCTAGCGAAGGTTTCACCACCATCAAGTTAAACGAAAGCTACTGCCGTTTGCCACTGCCTAACTCTGCTGCAGTAGAGGCGAGTAAATAAATATACAAACTAGACTAAGTAAAGATGCAATAGAAAACAAAGCAATAAAATCGATATATATCCAAGAATCAGTAAGCGACTGATAGTAGTCCTGCTCCAAGTCTCTGACGATGCAGAATTGCGAGTGCGCGACAAGACACGGGCGTCTGGCGAGAAGTGGCAAGTTTGAAATGCGAGCAATGGTATTCATAGAGGGGACTCAGGGGAGGGACAATGGTTGCATCTAGCCTATCACGCAGCAGCTTTAAGATCACGTTCCCATTGAGCACTGGACACATTCAGCTAAAATATGCAATGTGTTTCTCAGACTACGGCTATAGTCTCAGTAGTCGGACAGCAGTCATATTCGGAAAAAAGCACAAAAGCACCCCTACTAATGGTTATATTTACTACATTTGAAATGTGCTATATAAAAAGAAGATGTTTAAATGAATTAGACATGAATGGAGTAAATGAAACCAAAAGAGTGAAAAAATTGTACCAAGCCATTCCAGTATGGATATTTCCTATTATATTCCAAGACTTTTTCTTATTATTCTTACATTTACTGAAATATGACTGCAGGCTTTTTTGGTGAATTATGACAAAGTCAATTTCTTTGACTGTAACGCTACTGAATTTTACCAGGATTCAGTTTTCAGTTTTTCTGCTAAAACCAGTATTTGCTTGGTGACAAGTGATTTGAATCTAAAACCCTTCCATCCATTCCTCTGTTATAAATGCTTCAGCCATGAGTGTCACTCCTATTCTTCAGTGTTGGTTTGCTCGCGATGATTAATGTGATTTATGTGCTGTGGATGTTTGGGAGGAAAAGCTCTGTTGTCACTTCCCTTTTCACTAAGGTATACTTATCAAAGTAGTAATGGTCACCGGATGAAAACGGTTCATGGATATTTTCTGGAGGAAATGTGAATTCCTTCAAAGTGGACAGTCTAACCGTTAAGCTGTTTCCTTAAATTTGAGGTGCCAATATTAGCAGTCACCCTTTCTCATTTTTATGCTGTAAAACATTTGTTATATATTCTACAAAAGAACTTTTTTTTTTTTGATTTATTGCTTAATTTTAAGCTGGAATTCTATTGCAATTGGCAGTTAGGTTGAATTTGGTCCTTAACGTGGGTAATATTGTGAGGGGGGACATTCAACCTAAACAGCTTTTATTTATTTTCAGCTGCTTCATTTTATCCCAGAGAATGCAGGAGACTCCAGACTTAATGCTAAAGAGGTCTAGGGTGCGATCAGACAAATTAAAAAAATATTTACAGTATATACAATTTTGACTGGGAAACTATGTTGGTCTTGAGTTGTATGAGAAATCTCACTAGTTTTGGAGAAGCAACACAATTGCAGTCTCCATTCCCATCATTCCCCGGTTAACAACATCACCTTCAGCTCTGTATCCCCACGACCACTTTCATCATGTTCCTGGTGGGAGGGGGAGTTGGGGGGGCACAAAAGTGTAAGACACAGCTGCCAACACTTTTTCTTCCCTGCAAGGGAAGGGAGTGTGAGAGAGAGAGAGAGAGAGAGAGAGGGGGGGGGGCGCGTTGGGGTGGATCGGGAATTGGGAGCCTGCCTACAATGCGAAAAACCGTTCAAATCTGTGTCACTGTACGCGACCGGAACATCTCCTAGGAACATGCCACTCCCACGACACCATGGTGACGAGACAGAGTGAGGCAGAGGAGGACTGCATTCCGCAAAGATCGCTGGGACACTGTTAAACATCCTCCGTTGCGGAGGATCACCTGTGACCTCAAATAAGTGACTGTCAATCAGAAGATCAAGGACAACTAACCCTCCCTTCTTACAGCGCCCACCCCAGCTCGGACCACACTGTATAATCACTGTAGATTTAAGGAGAAAATAAAAAGAATCGACCATGTTAATTGGTGACTGGTGCCTCTTGGATTAATTAGGTTAGGCTGCCATGTTGATTAATCTTACTTAGTCTGCTGAATTAATCCTGAAGCAGGGTCAACATGGTCTGGGAGGGAACGATGCCCGTAGCCTCATCCTGGCAGCGAGCGGGGGAGACCAAAACTCTGCCCCCATGCGCCCTACTGAGACAGCTGTCTCCATCTACAATTTTGACCCTGTATGGGTTGAAAATTGATTATCCACCTAAAGAAACATCCCAATTGTTACATGATATGAGATTCTGAGACATGTCTGGCAACTGAAATCTTGTCATTCTCAATTCTGTACAGGATCTGAACCAAGTTTCCGATTCGTCCGAGTGGCCCGCTGATCTCGCATGTGTTCCAGCTTGGTTTTATGGGGGCTTGCGTTAGCTCTATTTGTGCGGTTCTCCCTGCCTCCCCCCTGACCCCTGCTTTCTACCACGTGTCTGTCCTCCTCAGTGCGACACAAGACACGCTTGCCGCACTGTACGCACATCACACCACTGTCAGTACGTTTAGGACTACACACGATTAGGTACTTAGGTACAAAGCACTGTGGATTCTGCACAGTCACCCTGAGCAATCGAATGCATTTACTGCACTATACCCTGCTTGCAATTAATTTCATAGAAAGCATTTTGGAATATGCTTTTGCCTTTATTTTCTTTTTTTTTTTTTAAAGAAAGAAATGTATGCTTGCTCTGCTGCGTGGAAGCAGACTCATCACTGTCTGATAGGACTGCGTTCTCCCATGAATCCACTGTGAATCAGCACAACCCATCACTCAAAGTCAGGACATTTCCAGAAAATTAATAAAATGAAATATAAAGGGGTAAAAAAGTTGATTGGTGAGTGCTCCGGGAATTGGTTTGTCTATAACCTGATAGTATGCGATGGCGTTGAACGTGTGGCAGAGGGGAATATACTTGTCACTGCGCTGCTGTGTCTCGCGGCCCTAATTCTGGAGTTGGCAGAATGATCCAGAATGCCCTGTCGGTTGGCAGCCTGAAACGTTGAACCGCAACCAGAAAACTGAACCCGGCATGATGATGCTGGCCCAAGAGCACATACGAGACTTTCATTAATGCGAGTGCTGTGGTCTGTGTGTGTTTGCATGTGTGTGTGCCTATCTGTCTGTGCCTGTGTGTGTGTGTGTGTGTGTGTGTGTGTGTGTCTGTCTGTCTGTCTGTCTTTTCAGGGCCTGCTCAGAGAGAGAGGGACTGCGGTAAAAATGAGAAGTTTCCTGGGAGTGGCATGGCGTGGCACTGCAGTATGTTTTGAGAGGACCTCCTGTCCCCAGACAAGGGTTATTGGTACCGACAGAGGGAAAGAGAAAAGGGGCAACCGGGGCGCTCCAGGACTCTCCCTGCCCCGAAAACCACTGGTACCGGTTCTGGCACGGGCCAGCGCGTCATCGGCCAGCGAAGGGCGTCGCCTGGACGAGCGCGCGCCACCTGAGCCTGCCGCAGACCGCAAACTCCCTTTGTTCTGCGCCTGGCGTCCAACTCTGCCGGTCTACCTTAAAGCGCGGCGGCAGAGGCAGGCGCCATCGCCGTAGGAACAACATGAGCTGAGGAACACAGTGGCGGGCGAGACAATAGAGACGCAATCTCAGACGGTCGTCTCCTGTACCGCAGTAACACGGGAAAAATAATCTCCCCCTGCCCTCCACTCTACAGACTGCCTGAGAAAACCAGGCAAAAATACACACAGTGGCCTTTTCTCATTCTCATACCGGATCGAAGGAGAGATTCCTGAAGACGTTGGTCTCAAACTGCAGATGGCAGAGAGAGGACGCAAAGGCTACAAGGTTTCTATTGGAATTCCAGGGAGCAAGGAGACCATGCAAGACAAATCCTGTTACAGACAGCACAGACACACAGCTGCCTGATCCGAACCTTCACCCCCCCCCCCCCCCCCCCCCCCCACACACACACACACACTCTAATGGCAACTGTCTGTGGGAAAGCTGTTCACGGGCTCATTCAATGTGAACCTGCGTCCATCGTTTAAAGTACTCCGTTTAATTTGACGATTTCTCAAAACTCAATGCCTTTATTTTGTTGAATTAATATGTGATGGCTGTTGCAGTGACTGTTATTTGGGAGAAAAAAAGGCGCATTGCGTTTTGCGTCTGATCAAAGCAACCCCCCCCCCCCCCCCCCCCCCTGCACCCCCGACCAACTCGATCCTACCACACCCTGAGACGAAGTATTTCAGAACCAACCTGCGCCGAAGCTGCGATTCACCGGCTTAGCGCGGATTCGTCAAACACGTAAAAAGGTTTCCGTTTTGGCTTGCCGTCCCTGCCAGGGACTTTCCGAATGAACGGACGGCGAGCGTTTAATGGGACGGGCGATATTCGGGCAGGACACCTCTAATGGCAGCCCAGACAGCGCTAATGCAGGCAGACGGTCGGGCCAGGTGACAGGAAGCGCAGTGAAAAAACGCCTCGCTGGCTCCGCCATGGGCGTGTGCGCAGCCTCGCCGCTGCTGCTGCCGCTGCCGCTGCTTCCACCCCGCAAATCACATCCCGGCGTGGAGATTATGCAGAGGCACAGTGTGAGGAGGCTCTGTGCTGTCTGCAATAGCTGCCATTTTACACTGCAGCCAGACACTGAGGGAGGGAGGGGAGGGGGGGGGACTTGTTTCTGCGGCTAATGTGAGCGTTGGCTGG
>CM056389.1:35760133-35849270 GCA_029718625.1 Synaphobranchus kaupii | reverse complement strand
GCTGTGATGGCTTCCCTCCTCACCGGCTTTGTTTTTTTTGGGTCCCCTGCTTATACGGGCAACGCACAACAAGTGCAACTCCAGTCAGACACAACATGGAACCCCAACCGCCCCCCCCCCCCCCCCCCCCCCCCACCTCCCCCCTTTTCCCAACTCTCTCTAACATGCACCCCCCCCCCCACCCACAACACACACACACACAACACACACACACGCACACACGCACACCACACACACACACGACCACCACACATGCGTGCAGAACCAAACTCTCCCGCTCCGTCCCCCCCGGACTAAAAGGCGACTCCCGCGCAAGGTGCGGTCGCGGTTCCAGGTGCCACAGCCTTAGCCCTGCGCCGCTCAGGTAATTCTGCAGCCCCCCTACTCGCGAGCCGCCACCGCCGCCAGAGCATGGGGAAACCAGCAAAGCAAACAAAGCCCCGCGTGGCAGTGACACAGCTAACGCGCCCCGCGTCTGAGAGGGAGAAAATGAAAACAATCTGAAAAAAAACAGCGCACCAACCACAACGACTGTCTCAACCTACATCACACGCTTTTAACCACAATGCTACCAGTCCTCCTTTAAGCATGATTTTACTAACAATCCTCCTCTAGACATCTTTATTCCCCCTTGAGAGAACATGCTACCCCTTCAACCCATGGCTAAACTTTCTTTTTCTTCCTTCAGGTTGATCTTGGACATTGCCTAACAGATGCTCTACAGTGGGGTTAAGGAGAGCTGGTAGAAGCAAGGAGTTAATGCCTTTGAAAAACACTCACCCCCGATTCGTTCGGTAGAGAGGGGAGCAAGCGGTCCGGTCCGCTGTTCTGTCACAGCCTGCTCGACACAGAGGAGAGAGAGGAGAGAAAAAAATCTCAGATTTTCAACTTTTGAAGAGAGGGGCTGCATGCAAGTCTGTAGGGGAGTGCTCGGTTTAACGGAAAACTGAAGGAGAGAGAGAAAGAGGGAGGGGAGAGTGGAGGTTGGTGGGGGGGGGGGGGGGGGGGGGGGGGGGGGGGAGCAACCGGTGGACTGGAAATGAAACCCGGCGAACTGAGATAAGAAAGAGAGGATGGGTGGTAAGACTGAAGGAGAAAAGAACCATGTGCAGAGAGTGAAAGAGGGAGAGAGGAGAGAGTGAGAGAGAGCGAGGGAGCGGGGTAGCTGAGTGAGAGGGGAAAAAATGCATTCCAGAGGCCCAGGCAACTCCCATGTTTGAAGTTTGTAAAAAAAAAAAATTTTTAAGAAAAGAGAAAAAAGAGAAAAGGCAAAGTAAAATCTTTGGGGGGGGGAAATACACACAGATGGGGGGAAAAAAATAAAAATAAAAAAAATAAAAAAAAGATTTTTTTTGCCGGGACGGCGGAATGATGGTGGCAAGAAGACGGGATGAGGGAGAGAGTCCGGCGTGGTTAGGTGGTTGACGGGTTGGCAAGATCGGCCTCGGATCCAGAACACTGGCAGTCTGCAGACAGGGCCAGTAGTGCAGAACACCAGTCTGCTAGCCAAAAGACTCAGTAGAGAGAGAGAGAGAGAGAGAGACAGAAAGAGACGCTGTGCCCCCCCCCCCCCCCCCCCCCCCCTCCCCTCTCCCTCGCACATACACACACACACACATACACACACAACACACGTACACACACACTCTCAACCTCTCTCCCTCTCTCTCAGTCTGTACCCTCCTGCCCTGGCCTGTTTGCATGTTTAGCTTTTTCATATTCAGTCCAGAGAAGAAGAGGGGAAAGGTAGCTGTCATCTGATATTTGCAACAGATGGCGAACCAGAAAAAGAACAAAAAAAAAAAAAACTGGCATAACGGCAAAAGAAAAAACATCCTCCGACATGAAAAAAGAAAAAGAAAATCAAATAAAGGAAGGAATGCGCCAGCGCTTGTTGCAGTCTTCTCCGCGCTCGCTCTCTCGCTCTCTACTTCTGTAGTACATTAGTTAATTTCAGCTCTTCTCTCCCTCGTCTCGCCCCTGCTTCTCTCCTTCTCCTAGCTTCTCTCTCTCGTTCTTTCCCCCTCTCTCCCTCTCTAATCTCAGTGTCGAACGGATAGAAACCTATGCCAAAATGGAAAAACCGGAATGGCTCGACTGATCGGAGAAACTGTATACTCCCTGCCTAAAGTCCACGCTCCCTTTACAAAGTCCGCATCCACCAGCAGGGGGAAAAAAACTAGAAATATCATCCATTCATTTCCTCCAACAGCTGAAATCATTTAAACCCAGAGGCCCGCTACTCTGTGGTATCGACGAGAGAGAGAGAGAGAGAGAGAGAGAGAGAGACAGAGAGCGAGAGAGAAGGGAGCGGAGCAAGAGAGGGAGAGAGAAAGAGAACCGACCACGTCTGAACAGTTCACCGATTTCCACCTTTTTTTTTTTCCTTCTCTTTTTAAACTCCTTTTTTTCCGTCGAAACGACTCCTCGATTTTCTCATTTTCCTGCCCGACTGTATTCCTCCCTCTCTTCTCCGGCTGCCCTCTCCACAAGTATAACCCAGCATCAATAAGGGAACCTTTTTGGAAAAGAAAGGGAGAGAGAGGAGGGAGAGAGAGCGAGAAAGAGAACAGGCCATACAAACATAGCAACATGATGTGCCGGGCTTACAGAGACTACATTTAATCTTCACTGGCTCCCCCAGGCTTCGGGAAAGAGAGGAGCGAGAGCGAGAGAGAGAGTGGAGTCGGGGGGGGGGAGAGTGAGAGGAGAGGCAAGAGACGAGGGGGGAGGGAGAAAATTCGCAGGGAAGGAGACTGCTGACGGACAACGCACAACAGGCACAAATTCAGCGACAGCAGAAAAAAATTCCCCAGCTCACACTACCTCTTCCCTCCCTCCCTCTCTCTCTCTCTCTCTCTCGCTCTCCTTTTCTCTCTCTCACACACATACACACACATGCACAGCGTCTGATTTTAAAAAGCCCTGAAATCCTCTTTGTTGACTGCCACACAACATAGTGAAGCATGTCTGCAGTGCTCAGAAGACAATGAGCAATCAATACACTATCCTAATCAGCTTCCTCCTCTCCTCCCCTCCCTATCCATGACCCCCCCCCCCCCCCCCCTCCACCACCACAGCAGAGCGACCCTCATTTATCAACCTCCCTTTTGTCCAGCCACGGCTAGGTACTAATATTAGTTACACACTGAGAGGGCCAGCAGCCTCCATGGATCCACAAGAAACACACAGACACACACACACACATGCACACACACTCACACAATCAGATGTCACACTAGCCGGGCGCATGCTCACACATCGACACTCAAACAGCATTTTCGTCTGGCAAACACACAGCTACTGTCAGACAGCCTTGATCTAGAAAGTAATTTACCTTTGGGGAAAAAAGCACACTACGTCGAACGTCACAAATTAATATCTATGATAATGCTAACGTTAATTCTAAGAACAGCACTGACAGCAGCAACAACCCAAAAACAGTGAATAAAAGTATGCGCTTCCTCTTCCTCTGCTGAGGAGACAGAATCAAGCTCTCTACGAGACATCGTGCCTTCAAAGCACGTCTCCAAAGAGCAGGACTCCATTAACAGCCAAATGCTTCCAAATCAATCAGTAGATAAAAGGCGATAAATATATCGCTCTCGGTGCAAACATAAGAGGACTGGGCTGGTTTTAAAACAAAAACCTGCAGTAGAGAACTTTTGGCCAGCTTCTCTTCTTCTCTTTCCATCCCCTGCACAGACGCCCCGTCTACTAAGACGGGCTGTGAAAGAGGAGGGAAAGGTAATACTGCCCATCCTTTTTTTGGAGATATTTGCAACTGTTTGGTGGCCAAGCTTTGCTCCAAACAAATATATTGCCAGCTTGCTTCGATATATCTCCCTACCCTTAGGCGATATGTCTCCCTACCCTTAGGCGATATATCTCCCTACCCTTAGGCGATATATCTCCCTACCCTTAGGCGATATATCTCCCTACCCTTAGGCAAAGATTCGAACATGCATAACACCGGGAGATGCAGACAGCGAACATGCACACAAACACACAGATGGACATGCTTACATGCATGCACACACACACACACATACGGGCGAGCACGCGTACACACACACACACACGTGTACCCGCTTACTCACGCAAAACCCACGCACAGGGATTCACAACACCCCACAAACACACGCGAGCACACACACACAAATCCCACGCCCAGGTTTACTAACAGCACCCACACACGCACACACCACGGGCACCCACGCATGCACCCAGACACGCAGGCGCAAAAACCCACACACGGCCACTCACAGCCCCCTACACAGACGCCCCACACCAGCCACATGCGGCAAGCCTCTGCTCAGAAAAGGCACACGCAGTTACACACCAGGTGCCATCCCTGCGCGTCACGCTTTCCATGCTTTCCCATGGCATCACCCCCCCCCCCCCCCCCCCCCCCCCCCCTCCATTCGAAACGCATCTAAAACAGGCACCTGCTCTCTTATTTAGGCACGGGACTGATGCGGGAAGGGCAGAGAGGGAGAGGGAGAGGGCTGAGGCTGTTCTGTAGTTTTAGGACGCTGCGGTCTGGGGGCCGCAGACGCGGACATTAGCCGGAGGAAAGGCGGAGAGAGAGATGCGCGACAGCGTAAAAAAGACAGAGGGGTCACAGTAACGGCAGAATAGAGAGACCGTATCCATGTCCAGGGAGGAATGGAGTGGCGCGGGGCTGAAAAAATACCGCGCGCAAAAAACGGAACACACGCCTGTCACGACACCCCCGACACGAGAAACAGAATGACTAGACCGCGGGGGAGGGGTGGGGGGGGGGAGTGGGGGGGGTGTCCAGCTGGCACCCTGGAACCACAATCACAGCGGACCGGCTGTAAAGAGGGTTTCCGAACCGCCGGTTTTTCAAACGAGGCGATCTATTCTCCGCTGCTCAGGTGTGACCCTGCCCCCCCCCTCCAATACTTGCACCCACTCACCCCCCCTGGCCAGCCTAACCGCCTAACCCGCCGGTTCACAACAACAAAGCATCCCACGCTTTGCGTCTCGCGGAGGGGTTCGCTCGGGCGGCGAGACCTCCTCGCCGGCCGTCCATTGTGGCGGCGAGCGTGACTCCGCGCCAAAGGCGGCGGAAGAACATGGTGTTCCCACAGGCTCCGAGCCGGCCCGCTTTAATCCAGGAAACAATGACATAAAACTCATCATCGGGGGAAGAATTAAAGAGGCGCACACGCGCGTGGGGGGGGGGGGTGACAGATTGTAAATGTGAAGCTGAAGTGTGTCCTTCAAACCTGCAAGAGAGCAGCACCTCTCCTGAGAGAAGGTGGTTGGAGAGGGTGGGAACCAGATGCAAATGGAAACTTGTAATGTGGACTTGATAAATGATAAATGTGTTTCACACAAGTCTATGCATATACATATATATACATATATATATATATATATATTTAATAATAGAGAAATAACACATTATGTTGAATTTTCTGAATACAGAAATATATTTATCTATAACAGTATCTATTAATATACAGTAACCCTGCATTCCTTAACATGCAGTACAAATAAACTGTGCAATTATACTGTAGATCTAGACATCCTCAGTTCAATTGTATAAATATCCTATTGAAATGTACATTTTGGTTACTGAGAAACATTAAATACATACTAATTAGTTAATTAATCGATTAATTTACTCTATGAACATCGATCCATCAATATTAACGTACGTGGACCCATTTCCAGCAGAAGTACGCATTAATGTTGCCATGAGCCTTTATTGAATCATTTGTGGGATGGCAGAGTATGCAGCCACAGTCATTTCCTGATATACACTGCAGGTTGATATTTTCTTTAAGTTCAAGCAGACGTTATTCCAGAAAAAACCTTCTCATTCACACCTGCATTTTGATTTGCCCACCTCTCCGCACCCGCCTGAGACGGCCCTACGACGACAAATAGGCACGCCTGCACCCCACAAAAAAAAAGAAAGAAAAAAAGGAGATGATGATGCCAAAGAAAGGGGGAAAGGGCAGAGGGCCGGTGTGCCCCTCACTTGACTGTACTGCCATGATGATGGACAGAAAAAGGCCTAGACAGCCAACGGGAAGGGCGCACAAGAGTCAGGACTGGGAGACAGGAGGGAGAGGCTCAAGGTCAGAGGCACTGCGAGTAGAGCTCTTCAGAACCCGCCTCTTTCATCCTCACCTCCGTGACACAGCGGCGCAGGAGAGACAGAGCACAAGAGAGCCAGTCAGTGTGAAGGAGAGAATGAAACAAGGCAGAGGCGCAATAGAAAGCAGAGAACGAGGGAGGGAGGAGAGAGAGAGAGAGAGAGTGTGTTGGAGAGAGAAAGAGAGAAAAAACAGAGGCAACGAGAGAGAGAGGGTAATTAAAGAAAGAGTTTAAGTCAGAGAAAGAGAACAGGAGGGAGAGACAGAAAGAAGAAGTCATAGAGAAGAGAGAGAGAAGAGAATGCCCTTTTCACAGTTGAAGATGAAAACTGAAACACTTGTTTGTTTGTCAGGCTCATCACTTGTCCTATGGCCTGGGCGGCCATTACCAGAGGCAGACGAGCCAGTGAAATTGGCGCCCCCCTGCTGTGAGCCGGACCCCTGCACACTCTGCTCAGAGTAATGCTTCAAGCCTGAGATAAATCAGCTAACGTAGGTGTCTATGGCAGTCCACATCACAGTGCACTTGTTTTATATGCAAGCTTATAGTATATTGCCACAGCTGGCTAAACTTACAACTCCCTGCCCCAAAACGGCACTCTACACACTGCCAGACCACTGACTTTTATATGGGGAATGTGAAATGTAATATTCAGTCCTCATGAGAGTTTTTTGTTTTCTTCCAAAAATGATAATATGCAGAACATAGGCATAAGAATATTACAAGAATTGCAAGATTTAAGAAAATATGCCCCCCCGCCCCCAAGTCAATTTTAAGTTTCCCCCCTGCAGGGATGAAGCTACAACCACACCACGCACCCCCCTGCCCCCGCCCCCCCTCCAATATTGGAAAACAAAGCAGTCTCTTATTGTTCTGTTCTGCCTGGCAGCAACACTGCTGCATTGCTTGGTCTGTCCTGAAGTACCCCAGTCTGGCCAACAGGGGACGAGCGTGGGTTCTATTTCTCTCTGCCGCAGCCCCTGTCTGGAGGATGTGAGAGGGAGGAGGAGACGCGGGGGGGGGGAGGGGGGGGGGTCGGTTTGGCACGCCGGCTCAGTGCTGCGCCGCTGTTCACCTTCAGCGAGAGGCCCTTTCCGCGTCATCCTGTCTGCTCTTTCTCCGTAAGCCCTAAATCCCGGCCCATGAAAGAAACGGGAAACAAAAATGTCTCTCTTGTTCACCCCCTTCCTTACGTACGGAACAATGTATTACACCGGGGGAGGAATTTACAGAAATTGCAGCGACTACTTCGCTAACCAAAGTAATAATCATTCATACTGTGACATGAGAGGAACATTATTTTGTTGTACGTCACCACGTAGATTGCCACTTCTTATTTTTAAATGACACATTTAGATTTAGAGAAATATCCTGCTGTGATTGCTTCAGTTCCCAATGTCATAAATATAGCTTTTTCTTTATCTTGAGCTTAGAGGAACCTGACATCAGTGATATAAAAAATTCATGCAACTTTAACCATCCTATTATGTTTGGGGTCAATTTGACCAGTTAAATTTATTTTATTAATCTGGCATGATCTTTGTTAATTTGATGGGATTAAATAGTAAACCAGCAATAAACGTAATTCTGTTTTCAAAAGTCTTGTTCCAACTTTGCATACAAAGGTGATGTTTGGGGTCATTTTGACCCCAGACTATATACGTAGCTATATTAAAACATATACAACTTTTGCATTTTTGGAATCTTATTTATTTATTTATTTTTTTTAAATAGAAGCTTTTTAGATTTTTTTGTGGATGATTCTGGATGCTTTCCGATACAAGTTTATCACAATTTTCTATTTAGTGATAAAATTTTATATTCAGGGATAAAAGGGCTAGTCATTACAAAAGCGACATACAAAGTGTGAAAAGTTTTCTATTACAATAGTTAACTATAATAGCTCATTGATATGTGCACTAGTGGGGATTAAGAAGTGAATATACTCTATGCCCACTAAGAAAGAAGTGGGTATACTGTGTTATTACCCGCGTATACCCTCCACTACTGATTATTATATTACATATACTGATGAAACGTCCTGTGGCCAATCGAGCCAATTTGTTCATTGCTAGCTGTCGAGCTAGCTTATCTTGCCACCGAACCATACTCAAACACGATCAAACCACCCAGAAGCAAGTGCATTTGTACGCACATTAACTTAATTTCATTCTCAATCATCACTGTCCGCTAGTGTTCCGACTAGCTAGAAACCAAATGTGGAATAATGGTCTAATGGCACCTGGGGCAGAACAGGTTAACATCCATTGTGATTGTTTCTGTCTTGTCCACTGACAAAACGTTTATAAATAGTTTTCATCAGACCACGTTTCTGCATGTTAGGTAGCTGTCTAGCCAAAAAAGTCCACTATCCATTTCCCATGTTCCAGTCACAAAAGAATTGTGGAAAGAAATCTCGTCTTCAAATTTTAATCTCGAAGAGCACCAAATTGATACGTTTCGCTGTTAAAAACTGACAAACTTTTCTTCCGGGGGGGCATGCCCCCAGACCCCCCTAGACAGTTCGAGGGTCCACCCACCACAGGCAGGAATGCAATTTAAAAACTGTACATAATGTCCTGGGCTGAGCCCCAGTCCTTTGCAATGTCTAGACACACCCCTGTGATCAGCTACACAAGGTTACAGGTACTAACCAGCAGTTGCTCAGCATGTAAAAAACAATTCCCTAATGTGGCTTACACTAGCATGGCATGGAGAAGAAAAGCATTTGTATTTACTGAAGGATACACGGGGACATAAATGCATTACTAACCCCTTTGTAGTCTTTAGCAACATTTACAGGCTAGCACATAAAAGATATATTGGCTCGGATGCCCAGAGGTAGAAAGAGAGAGAGATTAATTAGTATTATTAATACTAATTATACTGTCGTTTTTGTTATCGTTTGTAGCACTATACACTTTGGCAATATTTGCTGCACTAAGTATTTCCTGCCTATAGAGCATTTTTGGATTTTGATTTGGAGAGAGAGGGAGAGACAGAGAAACAGAGAAAGCGAGACTTTAAACCCCAGAGTGAAGGCCGTTCTAGAACGGCCAGCCCTGATGGCAGCGAAGACCACCGAGGGTCCCTGTCAGCACCTCACTGCCAATGATTCTGCCAAAAAAGAACAACAGAGATGGAGGGGTGTTCCTAATCAGTCCCACTGTGTCAAACTGCAGGCCTAAACAGCTGCATCCCCTGCCACCCAGCCTGAGCCCAGAGTCCCACACCAGAGCCACAGAGCACTGGCCTCCACTGCAGGCTAAACATGCTTGCAAAACAGCAGGCCAGCTATAGCAGTCGTACTCCAGCTGAGATGATTCAAAATCAAACTAAATGTTGCCTTTGTTATTATATTTATTTTTAAAAAAACCCATTTTGGATTCAATATTTATAACCAGCCATTGGTCAAAACCTTTCTGTAATGTGTTCTTCAGAAAAGAAAAAAGCCTCTTCTGTGGTATGTGTTAATGTGAGGGAGAATTGTACGGTAATTTGACTGAAAGCACTTAATCTACAGAAAAATGACGCTAATATTATGTCATGAAATTGGATCAGGGAACAAGCAAGAATTTTCTATCAGGTTTCCAGCCAAGACATTCAGCTCTAACCATGAATGTAGTGTCTAAAAACTACCTTTTCCACTTATTGGTGAAGACATTTATATACAATATGGATGATGTGTGTTCAACAGTAATGGTCATAGTACATTCAGACAATGGGCTAGTTCTCAAAACTAATTTATTCACTCAAATAGGTGCCCATTTATCAACTTGTGAAAAGTGAATGAGTGAAAATTATATCCTGCCACATTTTTTTCAATAACATTTCCGCGGCGAACACAGGTTCAGTTATTCCTGTTAAAAAGGCACACTTTAAGGTAATTAAATAAGCAGCCCCAGTGAGGTTTTTTTCTCTGTCTGACTTGCTGTATGATCTTGACCCCTCTAGCCTTAAATGGTCACATTCAAGCTTTAAACTTCATCAAGATGAAAAATACAAATTGTATCGTCATGTCTGTATGAAGTTTTAAATGCAGATTATCAAATAAAGAATTTGAAACAGACAAACTAAAACACTATAATTATGGCAGATTAAAGCCAGATTCCAGCATGAGTATGATATACCATATTCTCAATAGTAGAGAATGCACAATGGAAGAAAGAATAGCACAAACAGAGTTTGCAGCACGATCACAGACCTTTATTCTGGGTTGGAAGTTTAGCGGTGATAGATCTGTAAATAGATTGTAACTAATTGACACTCAGTCACACACAATTGGGGCTCTCCAAACGGACAGGGCGGGCTGGAGGGATGACACACCACATTTTTTGGTCGTCCACAGTCATGAATCAGACCGTGTGAGTATTCCGTGTAGGACAGAGATCACCAAAAAGCCATTCAAAGTGGGGGCAGCTGCTCCCGCGGCATTCTGGGAATTTGGTACTTTCACAATGCTGACCTGCATGCTTTTCAGATGAAGCATACTGCCCTGGAGATTTCACAAGTCTGTGGGAAGCCAAAGGTTTGTGGTCTGGCAAAGAAGTTTTTGTTGTTGTTCTTTTCATTTTTACATTTTTTTGGCAGGTGTGAGGTGAGCATTTCATTCAGTTTGCTGTTTGTCTTCTTCCACAAACAGCAGAAGAACACATAGACCAGAGCAGTAGATCAGAGCAAGGGACCCCTGGCCAGTACTCCTTTACCTCCAGACCAGTAGGCTTGAAGCTTTCCAAGATCGTCAATATCTGACCTCTCCTCCCCCTCTCTCTCCCCTCAGAAGCTTTGCACAACATTCACAGTGGAAAGGGGAATGTCATGAAAACATGTTACATATCAATTTTTTAAAATGTATTTATTTAACACACGTTGAAAGATTTCATCCTGCTTTATGCGTTGTC
Source organism: Synaphobranchus kaupii (assembly GCA_029718625.1). Taxonomy (NCBI): domain Eukaryota; kingdom Metazoa; phylum Chordata; class Actinopteri; order Anguilliformes; family Synaphobranchidae; genus Synaphobranchus; species Synaphobranchus kaupii. The sequence goes on along the minus strand of CM056389.1, from coordinate 35,838,234 downwards.
AGTGGTTCATGACTCCGCAATAAGTGGGCAAAGTTGGTTCAAAATGGCACCAGGCTGGAAAGTGGAGCATCCTCAAATGGGTTCCTCCTGAAATTTCTTCCCACTGGGGAGTTTTTCTCACCACTGTTTAAGTGTTTTCTTTTTTTTTATCTTACCACTGGAATTTGGAGGTTCAGGCTCAGTCTTTCCAAATATTCCTATTTCCTGTTTTCTTGTAAAATGCCTTTGTGACAGTGTTTTTCTAAAATGCGCGATACAAAATTGAATTGAACTAGATCATAATGCTATGTTGGTAAATGGAAAAAAGGTGCTCTTTTGCTGTTCCTGAGAATGTTGGAGATTTTGGAGGTTTTTCAACCCACCACTGGGGCATTGGTAGAACCAAACCAAAACGGTGCCAATATTTAGTCTGGCTTTTATTTACAATTTGTAATTAAATGCTGTAATGAAATATACACACACGCACACACACATGCATGCATGCACGGACGCACGCTAACACACACAGTTTGTTTCTCATCTCTTGGCTCCAGGACTGAAGTTCAGGCCAGGCTACTCAGACACAGTCGAGGTGTATGTGTCTTACCATACCACTATGCTTCTCATGAAGGCAGCGGCTGGGCGTACTTCAGGGAAAGCTAGGAGGCTGTACAGTTATCTCCCATGGTGTAATTCTAAACTATACAACCTACTACCTCAGCCTGGAAGCACACTGACATGGATGGGACCCAACAGAGGCCCTGGTGAGGCCTGCACAGGCCGCACAGGAGGGGTGGTCAAATCAGGGTATGAAATGTACTTTTTCACCCACTGGCAAGAGTGGCTTCTGGATTCTAAAAATCACCAGCCACATTACCTTTTACAATATAACACAACCTGGTTGGTTACCGGCCAAATTGGCTGCTAGAGTAAACATCTTAGCAGCCACAATCAAAATTTTACCAGAATTTGGCTGGTGGCTGGTGTTTCACACCTGGTCTCCACGGTACAGGCGGGACACGGTGGCTGAACACTGTATATCCAATCAATCTGCCATTCCTATTTATCAGAGCTGACGGACTGACAGCAAGTTCAGGCCCTGGGGGGTCAAAGATCCGAGGCTGATGCAGGTGCGCTGGCCACACAGACACAGACCTATAGATACGAGCTTGTGTGCATAGTCACCACAAGTTCGGATCTACGGGTTTGTGGCAGCAGGCATTGTTCTTCTTGGTTGGAAGAAAAGAAAAATGGTCACATCCAGGATGGAGACTTACGGAATGTTCCCTGAATGAATGAATGAATTGGATAGGTTTAGAAAAATCCGAGATTTGTCTTGACCCAAGAGGTCATAATGTTCTTCCTCACAGTAAGATAACTGGTTCTGCCTCTCCAGCATGTCAACAAAACTACCTGAATTAAGTATTCACAAACAGTAAAATAAGCCCTGTATTCCAGTAGCATATCTCAGTGTATAGAATAGTCAAAACCAACAGTCAAGATCTACAGCAACAGTAGTCCCCAATAATGCCAACAGTCAATTTATTTCCACATTGACACACTCATCCATTTGCTATTTTACGGAAATGCAACCCAGGGCTTGTTGGCACTTCCCAGTAAAGATTCCCAGTAAAGTGTCCTGCGTGGATTGGTTTTTCATCATTAAAGATGTTAAATTTGTATCTAGTGACACTTGCACAGCTCACCAAGCTTGCACAAAATTTGATCACATTTTTAAAACGCTCATGGAAAAGAGCATAGCCGTGGTAACTGCAACGCAATAGGACTTCCGCAAAAAGGTAACACAGCACTCGCAAGGCACACCCGTGGGAACACATTCACGATCCTGACCACTCTGCCTTCCTTTTGATATGATAATATCAACTTACAGAATGATAATAAAGACGCCCCAGTATGACCCACTAGTTCTCAGTGTAGTTATGTGCCACCGGGTCTGGAATCAAAGTGTGACTGTGCCTATTTGAGCTAGTAGTGCCATTATGTGGTGCACAGTATTTGCCCAGGGAGGGACGGTTTTAGTCAGCGGGTCATTTTCTCCCATTTCAGTGTTCAGTACTAAGTAATATACTTTCAACTTTTTTTAAAGTAAAAAACTTAACTCTAACTAAGTTTATACAAGTCCAATAGGGATCTCTCTTTAGAGTAAAATATATCTAACAGTTTAAGTTTATCTAACACTAAACATAAAAACAATAATAATAATAAAACAAATAGTAATACTCTGGATTGTATTTATAAAGCATTTTACTGAAAGCACTTTTACTGTGTCTGCACCCCTCTTATTGATTGGGTGCCTGCGTGACTGGTATAGTCCTCGGCTGCATTGTCTGCACAGCCATGCCAACTTTGTTCTCTCAGCTGCTGCACCGCAGAGCAACAACAAATGGCATCTGGTTGGACTCATTTTAATATTTTGAATATCTGAAGTATTTTGAATGCTAGTGCGCACCCCTATGGACTAATGGAGGAGACTGCAGGAACAATGACGGGGGATTTAAAATCAAATAAAATGTTATTTATGAACAGCACATCTCAAAACATTTGTCGCAATATGCTCCACTGCATGTCCTAACCTAAAACTCCAAGAGAAGGGAACCAAGCGTGACACCGGCAAGAAACTGCATATGTGGAACCAGATTCAATAGCTGGAGCCCATTCTGCTCTGGCCAGCTATAGAGGGTGTATGATAGGGTTGTGAATATTTCCCTCTCAGAAGATTCGATTTTGCATTTCGATACATGGTCTATGATACGATACAGGAAAGACACACTTACAAATGAAATGCTTTGATACGATTCAATCGGATTCAGCTCTGATTCAACACAATTTGATACAGCTCTGATTCATTTCAATTTCAATCCCATTCAATTAAGTTCATATGTGATACAATTCAGTTTAATTTATGTGTCACCTATGTTATCAGTAGAAATTGTTTATTCTCGATCATGAAATTAAAGTCGAAATGTTAATCTTTCAATAAAGTCACTGTTAAAAAGCACGTTTTTCTAAACGTGGATTTAAAGTTGTTCGGCATGTTGAATATTTCTGACATCTTCAGTCAGCTAGTAAGAAAGAAAGATGTTGGTCATTTTCTTTTTCTTTTTTGGGAGTATACAGGTCTACTTCCCTAGTTTCTAATAAAATGTTGGAACGAAACAAATAAAGTAGGCCGAAAAACAAAAACGAGTACCAGGACATTACAATCAATTTAATAAAAATGCACTAAAAGTATGTAACTCTACTATGACAGCTACACATAAAGCTAAGCTGAAGTGGTGTGCTATTCATTATATTCATTATATTGCTAGCTAGCTAGCAAGCTTCAACATGTTTAGAATAACAAAATACTGATTTTGATTCCAAATAATCCAACAGCGTCAAGTTCAAACATTTTCTTGTGGCAAGTCGCTTTTTGCTAACATTCCTGCTCCAATATTTTATGCCATGGTCTATGTACGCTCAACATACCCTTATGGAAATGTAATATACTGCAGTATATTTCAAATATATTGTGACGATAATCTTTTGATATATTTACAATATACAGCAGTATATTATTTTTCCATAAGGGAATACCTCTATTGCCATTCCATCATCGTATTATCACCATTATAGGCCATTTACCGTTCGTATATTACTCCCATTATATGCCATGTGTATGCTGCTGTCAACATACTATTCCCATCATAGATGTACGTCAACATATTAATCCCATTAATAAATGATCTTATTACATTTTGAGTGTGTTTTTGTGTTTTGCAGCTCGATCAATTGGTTGCATTTTGCAGCCGTGGCAGTAAACTTTGAACTTCATCGCACCAGTGCTGCAGAATGTAATTGGTTAGATATACCTTTTGTTCTAAAGTCTAAACATTTCACAAGGTCAAACAGTTTCCTGTTTTTGGTAGAAGTTCTTAGTTTAGTGCATTTAGGGTGTTAGCTAAAAGTGGTATTTGTCTGCTCTCTCTTGTTCCAATTGGGGCTGTCGAATGATGTTATTCATCATAAACAAGGAATAACACTATTTACGCTGAAGAATAACAAAATGTCAATCTATCCCAGTCAGTCTGTAATGAGTTTGCTGGTAAAAATGAGGTGGTTGCTGCCTGCATAGTGGTGAATGATGAAAGGGCACAAGACTGGCTGAGAAATTTAGGGAAAACAGTGATAAAAGTAATCTTAGTAATTTGAATGGACTAAACATCATCAGCAAAATGGGGTCTATGGTCAGGAATGGGCACAGTTTGGAATGAAGAAATCATTTTACACAACACCCATTCGTGGTATAGTATTTTGACCTGGGTGTTTTGTTTAAAGAAGCCACACAAGAGGGGATTACAGCTTACCGCTTCGCTTACGGAGGTTAGCCCACCGAGAGGCCTTCTCGGGTAAAAGCCTGATTCCATAAAGCACACACCCCGCATCACTGCACTGTAGGCAGGTTTTGCATTAGAGATGGCGGATTAATGTTTTACAACATAGGCTGCTTCTGCACCAAAGCAACCACACTGAGCAGGTAAGTGAGCGTAGAGCCGAGGAGGAGGGTGAGCAAGTCTCACGTGTTAATGCATGTGGCTAATTCAGTCAAATCGAAGCACTGATAATATACAGTTCCTGTCCTGACAACGTTTTCTTGTTTTTTGTATTAATCTAGGGAAACCAAATCAAATAAAAATTGTATTTGATATGATAAATATGAACACTAAACATTTTATAAAAATACAATATTCTAAAAATATAGTGTGTACAAAATATACTAAATATATATGACAAATTATACATTAATCATATTTTTATTAAAAGCAAAGCTGTATAGACATAACACAATTTTAAGACTAAAGTGGGAATCAAGTCTTAATATTTATGCCAAAAAATATTATAGTTCATTACCAGTTATAATTTGTTATTGTTTTTCAGTACTTATACCCAGAGCAGGATATAATGTAAATTTAGATGGCCAGAGACAGCAGCTTTCTAGAAAACACAACAGATGATAATCAATTTGGAAATACAAATAGGGACAGGTACTGAAATTACATCTAGTATAACAGTTACATATATCACATAATGTATATACTGTACCTTTATAAATGTGTAATAACATATGTATACATAATGTATAGTATATCAGTAAAGACATATATTGCCTAGTAAATTGTCAAATAACATACTTGAATCCTTCTCTTTAAAAATGCATCAGAACAATGTTTCAAAAATCTATCAAAACAAATCACAGCATAAATAAAGCGTAAGGTCCATCTTTATTTCTCTTATGAATATTTAGTGAAATAATTAAATGATTATGGTGCAGCACAGCGTATGCTAACATTTGTGAGGTCGGTCATTTAAAAAGGTTTCCCCAGTCCTACCTGAAAGAAAATTATTTCAACAGAGACATAAAACGCCACTGAAATATTATAACTACAGACCCCTGAGAAATGTATTATGCATATTGTATAATTCCCATCAAGTGCAGCAAATGCTTTTTCTATAGTAATATAACATTATAAATGCATACCCTACATGACTGGTTAATATAGTAAAATTCTACACTAAATTACCTGACACTCCATTTCTGTGGAGACAGAAAAGAAGCAGGATAGGTTTTTTTCAGAATAATTTATTCTTAAAATGATGTTCATTTAATTATTGAGTGCACAATGACACATTTGGACAAGCGGGTCAATCTGAGAAATAGACACAAATACAAAATGTAAGTCTCTTAATTCTTCAAACATGAAGATTTTCTGTGACTGAGACATTATTTTCTCCTGAATTGATCCAGTTGAGACAATGAAGACAAAATATTCTAATGTACTACAGGTATAGAGGTCGATGGAACCATACTCCAAAAGAACATACTCAAATTTGGTATTAACAAGTAATTAAACTGGGGAATACAACTGCTTATTAACAATATGGTTGCGGGAACATCATCATCACAATACATTTATTTTGCATGACCATTGTGAAGTGATACATGGAGGATACAGTGACACTGAGAAACCAGAATTGGTGAAAAATAATCTTATTTGGTAAATTGCAATCATGCTTAGAATTCAGTGTTATTATATTTGAAAAAGATTATATGTGAAAAAAGTTTTCACATGAATTATGCCATTAAATATATGTTGCATTTAGTATAATATAACAGTTACACACAACTAATAAGAAATGCTGTTACCTAAATGTAACATGAATTTCTCACTGAGAAATAGACTCTGCATTATAAGCAGTTTATCACCAAAGCGACTGACATCATATGTATGGTATATTTTCAGATTTATAAAATATGTACAATACATTCTATGATATATAAAATATATCTAAGCTACAAGAGATACAATTTTGTCTTCAATGAACCAAGAGGAAGCATTTTCATAAAAAGTTTAAACAAAAAGCGTCTTCAGTTAAGCCATGTAACGCAGCTAACAAACAAAAGGTTATTAAACGGAAACCTGAAATTTCATTTTTCAGTTGTGCTTTATCAAAGCATTCAACACACACACACACACACACACACACACACACACACACACACACACACACACACACACACACACACACACACACACACACACACACACACACACACACACACACACACACACACACACACACACACACACACACACACACACACACACACACACACACACACACACACACACACACACACAAATATTCAAAGATGCCCAGAAAAGGCAACCCATAGATGATGATTAATGACAATTGACAATTCACTTAACTGGCATATAATACATTGTCTGGTAGAACACAAATTTTTTTAAGTTTTTTTTTTATTTTAAAAGTTGCCATAAGACCACTGGGCAAAGATCTTTTAAAATGTTTTTTAAGGTAATTTGTATTTTTATAGCTAATAATAATGGGCAAATGATGTGAATGACTGTTCCCTCTTACTAGTTATATCTACATAAGTTATTAAAGCTTTTGCTCACAAAAAGTATAGGTAGTTATTAGTTAATCTTTTACAATAAGTGTCATTTTTTTTGTCAAGAATATTTATTGTTTCTTTGTCTGATGATCAGAAAGGCACAAAAAATGGTCAAGACCTAAATTTGAACTGCTTAGTGCTAAAATCTTAGTCCTAATCTGCTACAGTAATTGATTTGTAAGTATTACTGTATTACATTGTAATCCAGATTGTGTTTTCCTTGTATTAACATTAGAAGTGAATCCTCTCTTCATAGAATAAAACAGACCTGGGCATAGCAAGCTGAATTTCTGCTATGAGAGCAGACAAGATGAATTGACAAGCAAGATTTCAAATAACACATTTTAAATACACAGCTGAGCACACACACACACACACACACACACACACACACACACACACACACACACACACACACACACACACACGCACACATGCACACGCACACACACACACACACACACACACACACACGCACACGCACACGCGCACACGCGCACACGCGCACACACACACACACACACACGCACACGCACACGCACACGCACACACACACACACACACACACACACACACAACATAAACACATTATTATGGTCACAATGTGACCACAGTATTCATATTAATTGCAAAAGATACTCTTACGTTGCCATGACAGCATGAAGAGATCCTTAAGAACAGAAATTCTAAATTCTTGTTAAGTTACACAGTGCTGAAAGGCACTGACATGCCAGCCACCACCATGAATTCCTATATTAAAAAAGTATAATGAATGTGATCAATGGTTGGTCATGCAGTAAGACGGCAGAGAATTTTAAATATTTTTTCTGTGAAACTTACCATTGAACTCATATCTGGTATGTATAATTACATACCTATCTTAGTCACATTAAGAGTGATATCACTGTGATATTACATCTCATTTTCTGTTCTGTGATAATACTTATACTATATTAATGCAGACACTACTAACCATAATACTGTAGCTACTAACTACTACTGCTGCTACTACTACTACTAATAATAATACAATAAATAAATAAAACTAATAGTAATTAGTATAGAACTACTTCACTTTAAATTTCTTTCCATATGGTAACAGGCATTTAAGTGGTGAAAATGTTATGACAGTTATTTAGTGGCATCTCTGACCCAGGCTATTTGACAGCTATAATAAGATATAATATCTGTACATCTGAAGATATCTTACTACAGACGTGTCTCTGTTCAGATTCAAAAGCATGATTACTTTTTAATACAGAGTTGATAGAATCAAACATTTGTGGGATAAAAATTAAGACCAATGACACGAGCACAATGTACATATTCAGTAACATCATTTATGTGACCTGACATCACAGTATGTATATCATCTCAATAAACTTTCTGAAATCAGTCACAATCTTTTCTCACAATGTTAGTTAACAGGATGTCAGGAGGCACATCTTCTCTAAATGTGCTATATGTTGGAAAAGTTTACATGAAAGTCTACATAAAAGAGAAAATTCTATGGAAAAGAACAATGAGTAACATTATGGGGCGCATTTACGTGGCAGCGTAAAGAGAAATCCAAAAGCGATATACAAATTAGAGTAAAGTATCACAGTAGTTTGACCATTTATGTGAATGCCTTTCAATAAGCAAAATATGACAAGCATATTGCAAAAATGACAGGTCCAAGATAAGCAAATGCTTGATGATAATTGTTTAATAAGCAAAACAACTATATCAGGCATTTCAAATCAGAAACATTTCAACAAAATAGGCAATTTCCCTATTTGAAAATCACTATTTTTCCCATTTGCAAAAATGTAATTTTGTACCAGTGCTGGCTTCTCCAGTACTTGTTCCTTAACCGATTCAAATATAAATACCACTCAAGAGGGTATATAATTTTGTAATAACTTGCTATACCCTCAAAATTGTAAACTTCTCAATAGACTGCTCCACAGACAGTAAAATAATTACTACAATCAAACAAATAATGTGAAAAAGACACTTGAACAAGAATTAAAATCTCAGTGAGGTTGAAGCACTTTCAAAGGCAGAAATAAAAAAGAAATGACACATACTGGGTCTGGTGAAGAGCTCTCATGCCAGGCTTCCAAGAGAAGTCTGCACCGCCTGTGTGGCTAGCCATCGCATGGTATCAAAATGGAGTCTGGTTGGGAAGACTGGGTAGGCCAGATCTTAAGAAAATGGTAAAACCTGCAGCAAAAAAAGACAAACTGTCACACACTTGTACTCTATCATAGAAAAAACCCAGAATACTTACACTCCAGTAGCTAAACACAAATTCTTAAACATGCATGCATCCATTCTCATGCACACATTGATGCAGTCTCTCTCATGCACACACACACACACACACACACACACAGAAAAACACATGTACGCGCACACACATTCCTGTATTAAAGCTAACTTTCACAAGACAATAAAATTATGATAAAATAAAGGTTTAACCTTTAAAATAAAGGTTTTTTTACAAGCACAAATCACCGCGTATGAAAGCAGCACACGGCCCCAGACGGTCTCTCTCTCGCTCTCTCTCTCGCACTCTCTCTCTGTCTGTCTCTCTCTGTCTCTCTCTCTCTCTCCCTCTCTCTCTCTCTCTCTCTCTCTCTCTCTCTCTCTCTCTCTCTCTCTCTCTCTCTCTCGTGTGCGGATGTTCTGTCCTCACGTACCAGGGGCAAAACCCCAAAAAGATTTTAAAGATTTAAAAAAGAGTGAAAAATAAAAGCACAGGGTTGAGTACGGTGAGACACAGTCGAGGTGGAGTTTCTCTACTGGCCACAGAGAAAGTGGAATCTGTGACCAAGCAAAGGAAAGGGTGGTGTTTTTTCCCCCTTTTTTGGCATTTCATTCCGTTTAATTTTTTTTTTTTGGATCCCAGCAGGATCCTTGGCTGCAGTTTTGACTTTCTTTTACGGTGCCAAAATGTGGACCTTTCCTTTTGTCAAACTCCCATGAACAAAATCCAAAAAAAAAAGGGGGGGGGGGGATACACTCGCATAGATATAAATACATGAAGCTACTGTAAAATATATAATGAAAGATAAACATAAAAACAAGAGGGAAATATAGAGAAGCAGAAGGCTAAAAATAAAAGAAGCCTGAGTTTTCATACGGTACAAAACAATTGGAGAGCCTGAAAAGCCTACGTTCGTATTTGTCTCGCATTGTTTGTTTTCTTCAAACATGCCCATCTCCCTGACTGTGCAACTCAGACCGTCTCCTCTCCTTTGCGTAGCGGCTCACGCCCCTGCCTCGGTCCAACCCGTGCCACGTAGAAACAAAATGCAGCGATGCTACTTTTCTCACCCCTTTTTCAAAATGGCTTATAGCTGGAGCTGAGAGAATATGCAGCTTAATGCCCCCTTTTCAGAAGAAGCCACAAAATGTTAACCCAGTCATGTCTACGCAGCTGAGCGTACGATTTCTTCTCCTCTTTCCTTCCCTCTCTCTGTCCCACCTACTCTTTCAGTTACACTCCTTTCTTTATTCGGTTTTGGATTCAAACAATGGTGCGCAGCTGTGTCATCTTTCCTAACTGAGCTCCTCGCAACCAGGCGGGAGCCACAGACCCAGCGGCACAGAACGCTTGTGCGGTGCTGCCACATCCAGTCTGCCCGTCCGTCCGTCCGTCTGTCTGTCTCACACACACAGCTCACCTGCTCTGCTCTTTGTGCACGTGTCACGCGTCACGTGTCCCCTGTCCCATTGGCCCTGTCACCTCCACGCTCTGCCTCTGACACTGATACGTTCCTCTGTCCGTCAGTCAGTCTGCCAGACTAAACGAGCACCTACAGCTGGCTTTCTAGCTCTTCCCAGCTTTTGCTTCGCTGCAACCCTGCGATGTGCAACATGATTTATGTGCAGCACTTTCATTCTTAGAATTCTTTCACTGAATCAAAATATTCTCCAGAAAACATTTAACTCAACATTTGGCAGCGATAAATGTTGAATTAACGTTGTCTTCTGTTTTTTTGTGCAACCTGAAGATTTTCACAGTTCAGATAAGCAAGTAATAGATAGATGCAGAAAAACAACATAGTACACCCACATTCTGTATTCTGCAAACAGCCTCGCACATCTATATTTCAAGATAATGCTTGCAGTGTATTTTTTTTCTCTTTGCAGTAAAAGAAAACAGAATTTATAAGCTGCAAGCACAAATAAGGCAGTTTGATTTCAGATTTTCAGCATGCGACGATCAAGACAGAGAACAAAAAATAATAAACCAACTAATATACCAACTGCAACTATCTGGATACTTCAGCAGTCTCCCCAGTTAAAACAATTATTCTGCTAATAAATAATTAAAGATGAAAAAAATTAAAATAGTGTCATATACACAGATCTAGGCCTCTCTTCTGTCTACCCTTAATGTTTCCTCCCTGTTTCCATTTGTAAGCAGAAAATAACTGTGTTAATAACTGTGTGAATAAAACATACTAAAAAGGGTATTACAAGTGTTAGTATTTCCATGTACTGGTTGACTACTGCCTTTTCTTTTTCTTATTTCCTGGCCAAACAGACTCAATAATTGCTCTGCCCTGACCTGAATAACCCTCCAATTAATAGTGGTTAGCTTATCTTTAACATAACCAGAATCTGCTCACTATTCAGAAATGTCTGCCAACAGTCTGACACAAGGTAAAACATATAGTTCTGCACCATCAGTGTGCATGTGTGTGTGTGTGTGTGTGTGTGTGTGTGTGTGTGTGCAGTGTTCATAGTTTTGGTCTGAAAATAAATTCATAAAAAGCTACATATTTTCATTAAACTCCATTGCACAATTTTTTTCATATTCACATGTTTGTGGTATGTGTGTGTTTGTGTGTGCTTGCATTCACATGAGTGTGTGTTTGTTTGCGTCTTGTCCAGAGAGTCGCTATGTTGTCGCAGTGGAGAAGCTTGTGTGCCCCTTTTGATCCCAGCTTGCAGCTTAGCTCCTGGTAGGGTCACCCATGGCAGCAGAAGCCTGACCCAGACAAAGACCTCAACAGCAGAGAAGGACGACGATGGTGGCTGACTAACAGGGGGAGTCTCACAAAGGCTGTGAAGGCAGAGGAAGGCTGCAGCAGAAGGAGGTCCTCCTACTGCCGTGCAGTCCATGCCACCACATGGTCTGCCTCTGTCGAGGACCATGTGGTGGCTGTCCCAGAACCAGTCTCGTCGGGCTAAAAGATGCCATGCACCAGCGCTCACCTGAAGGGAAACCCAACTGCACACCCCATTTTAAGACCTGTGGTGACCAGCTAATGGTGACAGGAGCGGGATAGAGACGGTCTGGGAGCTCCTAGCCATGACCTGGCACACAGGCGGCAGGTGTTAGATTCAGTTGCAGGGCTCTTAGTCTGAGGCAGAAGAAGCCCTTCAGCATCTGTACCTGTGTCTGGAAAGCCATATTTAGGATCCACTCGGCTCACACCAGTAGAGGAAGGGGCTGGAAAAGGTGCCCTAAAAATAGTCTGCCTCACCAAATTCCTGACGGGATTACAACATCCAGTGAGATCTCCCCATGTGGTCAGAAACAACGAAAAATTCATTTTGGAGCCTGGAATGTGCAAACCTTCCTGGACAATGACTCTAGTGATCGACCTGAGAGGCAAACTCAAACCATTGCTGCAAGGAACTGTGGAGGTTTCAGATGGACATTGCAGCATTTTCTGAGACCAGACTTGCAGATGAAGGCCAGCTGAAGGAGGAGATGGGATAATACACCTTCTTCTGGAAGGGAAAACCTTATGGTGAGCCCAGGATACATGAAGTGGAGTTTTCCATTAAAAAACAACCTGGTCAACCAGCTCACTGAACTCCCCCTGGACATTAATGAACACCTCATGATTGTTTGTTTAAAGTTGGACAACAACCAGAAGGCCACTGCTGTGAGTGCATATGCTCTTAGACTCACAGGAGGAAGAAAAAGAAGGCTTCTACACCAGCCTGGACCACGTTCTCTCAAGCATCCTGAGAAGGAAGACAAAATCATCTTTCTCGATGAGAGTTGGTCAGGACAACAAGCTGTGGAGGGGCACTATTGGGATGGAGGGAGTTGGTAACATCAATTCCAATGGAGTCCTCCTCTTGACCAAATGTGCTGAACACAACCTCATCATTACTAACACCCTCTTCAGACAGAAAAACAAGCTCAAGTCATCCTGGATGCATCCCTGCTCCAAAAACCGCCATTTAATTGACTATGTCATTGTCTGAGCCAGGGACAGACATGATGCATACCTCACAAAAGCAATGACCAGTGCAGATTGGTGCTGGACATACCGCCATCTTATTTGCTCCGTTATGTCCATCAGACTGATGCCAAAAAGGAGGGTGAAGAAAAAGCTGAGCCACCCCAGGTTAAACATCCAGAATTTGGGAAAGCCTAAGACACAGCAGCTCTCTTCCAATCCGCCCTATTTGGGGCTCTGTACGCTGATGATGTTGAGGTGCACTGGAACTTGCTTAAGTCTGCCATCCGTAAAAGTAGCAATAGAATCCTTGGTTTCAAGACCAAGAAACATCAGGACTGGTTTGACGATAATGATGTGGAAATTGAACAACTCATTGCCATAAAATGGAAAGCCTTCTGTTCTCAAAAGAGGAGCACATTCCAGGGCTAACGTTAATTTTCACAGCACGACAGCTGCACGAAAAATGCTAAGAGAACAAGCAATTATTATACATAACCTTAATTGATCTCACCAAAGCATTTGATTCTGTAAACTGATTCTCTGGTCAACCTCATCAAAAATGGGATGCCCTAACAAACATATCAGAATGCTGAGGCTGCTCCATGACTACATGTCAGCCACTGTTCTCAGCAGCAGCGGCATTGAATCAGAACCTTTTAAGGTGGAAACGGGCGTCAAATAGGGCTGTATCCATTGCTCCCACCATGTTTGACATCTTCATGCAGCCATTGTCCATCTCACAGGCTAAAACCTGCCACCCAGCATTCAAATTCTATACAGAACAGATGGCAGGCTCTTCAACCTAAAAAGATTCAAGGCCAATATCAAGGTTTCCATCACGTCCATCATGGAGCTTCAAAATGCAGATGATAATTTCATCCTTGCTCTCTCAGAACAAGATCTGCAGTGCATTCTTAATGCATTTGCAAAGGCATATAGGCTCCTTAGACTGGCTTTTAATGTAAAGAACATGCAAGATATTCACCAGCCATCACCGGACAGTACTATACCCCCCACCAACAATACACATTGACAATACCAGCCTCGAAAATGTGCATCAATTTCCCCACCTTGGCAGCTTTCTCTCCTCTAAAGCTGACATTGACATAGAAATACACCACCATATTAACTGCACCAGCTGGGCTTTCGTCAATTTTTGAGGACTGGGACATCCAACGGAAGACCAATCTGCTAGTATATCAGGCAGTTGTCCTTCCCACTCTACTGTATGGAGCAGAGGCTTGGACCACCTATAGTAGACATTTCAGAGCCCTGGAATCCTACCATCAGATATGCCTCTGGAAAATCAGCTGGGAAGACAGACGCACAAATGTTAGCGTGCTAGAGGAAGCAAACATCAACTGCATTGCCACTACCATCATCAACCACCAGCTCAGACTGGCCATGCAGTTAAGAATGCCTGACTCATGTCTCCCCAACAGATCCTCTACTCCCAACTCCCAATTACATGCAGGACAGCACCTGGAGGTCAGCAAAAGCAATAGAAGGATAACATCAGGATCAACCTTAAAGGGGCAGTTCACTCAAAAATGAAATTAAGATATGTTTCATATACCCGGACTGGTATCTATCCATCCAGATAGTTTCACTGAGATTTCACTAAGTTTTATAGATATCCACTGCAGCTCACTTTGATACCACCCTGATAGAGCAGACATCAATGGGTCCAATGCTTGTTGCACTCAAGGCTCCAAAAATGTACATCCAAAAAAATCAACAGCAACTTCCAAATATAATGACAGGGTTGCTCACATCCACAGACCTTGTTGTGCAGTTTTTTCAAAAACTACTTTCTACGTACCCCAACTGTGTACCCCAAAAGTACCCCTGTACTTGTACTGTACTGTGTATATCCATGCAAAGTCTCAACCAAAGCATGCCAATATTCTAGGTCTTATGTCAACACAGCTCGACCTAGAATACTTGCGTGCTTTGGTTGAGACTTTGCGATGATGATGATGTGAGTGCGTGTGTGTGTGTGCAGTATTCATAGTTACGTTTGGTCTGACAAATATTTCTTAAGCTGCATATTTTCTCCAATGTACTGATTTTTCTTCATATTCACATGTATCTGTGTGTGTGTGTGTGTGTGTGTGTGTGTGTGTGTGTGTGTGTGCAATTTAGCATTCACATGACTGTGCGTGTGTATGTGTGTTATGGTGTCTTGTTGCTCTAGTGGTAACATCATAGGGTGCAATAAAATATCCCTATCTTCATAAAATAAACCTTCAAAAGAAACCTCAATAAATAAAGTTCACTATTAACTGCCATGCAATGCACTTTCTTCAGATCATAGTTAAGATGGTATTTGAAATTCTCCTTACATGACCCGGTGTCACAACTGTACTGTCATTCAATTTTGTGTATGTTTGTGCATGTTCTTTACTTACTTAATCCGCATTTATGACTGATTGGTCTTCAGCAAATCAACATTTCTGTATACAAAGAACTACCAGTATTATTTTTTTTTGCAACAATACACATTGCACATGTTTGTAGTTTTCTTTTGTAAGAGTTTATATGAGTCCAATATGGACCACATGCACCCTGTTAGAGATGATATACTAGATAATACTCTAACAGAATTAATTTTACACTGCCAACACTGCCTTGCATCACAACATTATTCTTCTTTTAGTGGTAATATTGATAAAAACCTAGTAATTCAAATTGAAACACTTTCCACATAACAGATAAAGGCATACTTAAAAAATCATTATATTCAAACTACCCTTTTTACATGTAGAGGTGGAACACTGACGTCAAAACTAAACAAAATGAAGAATGAGGCTAAATTAATATTTGTTAATATTTGTCTCTTGGTAATACACATGGACATTTTCAAATGTGTAGTTGTAAAGCAAATTGGTTGTAGTTGAAGTGGAGCAAAAGTTCATTTTCAGTTTGATCGGCAAGTAATACCAAATTCACCGTCTTCTCCCTCCACCAGTGTTAAATTCACAAAGAGAATAAAATGAGTAATTATGAAAAATGAATGCCTCACAAATGTAAATAAATGGAAAGACGGCATTGTTTAAATGAAGACAGCTAGCATGCAAACTGTAGAGCTGATAAGGTGGATTTGTAGATGCATTTTTAAAGGGAGTCACATTAAAGGCATTCAAATGAAAACTGAATACAAATCTGAAATTTCCATTATGTCTACTTCTGTTATTCTATTGGCTTCTCTTTGATCCGATGCCATTGTACGCTCTCTGTAGGAGGTTTAGAGGCTTTCAAGCTTGTACTTTCTTGCAAAGGTTTTCAGTTCCACTTTAGCTCAATAGGAAATAACTGAATGAGTGCAGGAAAATGACTCGAGGATTTCAGTGGGGTGCACAGGAAAAGACTGCTGTTCTGCACTTCACTCTTTTGGCAAGATTGAGAAGTGCAACACATACACTCTTCCCTGTCACTGTCCATGCTAAAAGTATATGCTCCTTAAACTGTTGTGTCAGTGTGCATAATGTGTACAGTAGTTGTAATATATTAAAATATACACTAGTCATGTAAACTTCTACTGCAACTCCTAATACCCTATTTTTTTACAAGCCTGAATTTCAGTGCTACTTGCTGACTTAATTTCAATGCATTGAAAAAGGCTGTGAGCATATTTGTTTGTGCACTGAACAGAGTACTGAATTGATTGCATCCATTATATCTTGCATCCATTATAATTTCCATTCAATCTTCCATGATGTCTGTATAAAGCCCTATTCAGACTGACACGTCTAAAAAATCGCAACGTTAAAAATACGTTAAAAAAAAGTAAACAAAATTTTTTTTAAATTTAACTATAAATAGTTTTAATTGTGTGTGTTGAAAATGTCAGCCCAGCAAATAAGTGGTGCTACTCAAGACAAGTGGCAATAAATAAAAAAGTATCTTTCTCTTCACGTCATCCTACTTGAATTAAAATTGTACATGTATGAACACAAAAACACTTATCAAGCCACCTATGACAAGGCAGGACAAAGACCTGACACAACCCATAAGTGATCCCACCTGAATTCCAGAGGGACAAAGCCAACCCGAGAGAAGAACGGAGAGAGAGAAAGAGAGAGAAAGAGACAGCAGGCGCCGCCTCACACAGTCTCACCTCTCTTACGCCACACTGAGAAACAGATACAGGCCGCACAAGTCCACCTTCGAATGACAAACAAACACAGTCAAGATGAAGGCCATGTATTTGCGCTGATTAAATAAACGTCACAAATGTACTAAATAAAGGGAGACCATGGCAAACAGTAGACATGCAGCAGTCCTTCAAACTTGTGGGGGAAAAAAATGTATTAATTCCGCAACTCAAAACAAAAAACATTCAGAGCGGTGAAAAAGCACGAGACAAAATTTCCTTAAGCTTTTCTGCATGTTAATAATGACTTACCGCCTCTTTATTGTGTCCAAATGAGCTCTTCAGAACCAGTACCTACAACACTTGGCAGTGGGACAGGAGAATCAAGTCCGTTTTTGGCCCATGAGAAAATAAAACAAACTTTCAACCAACACAACTATGAAAAAAAATATGCGAAGGAGAAAAACGGCAAACTAGATGAAACAGAAAGACACACAAAAAAAAAACTAAGAAACGAGGGGAAAATAAAACAAAGCTCACATACAGTCACACAAAAGTGCCTGTGATGTTAAATCGCGTTAGTTTCTCGTATTTAAAAAAATAACAAAGACAGTATCTCTTGGTGACTAGAAACTGTATTCTTCTAACTGGGTGCCTGCTTAACAACCAAATGACAGGCAACATCTGTTTGTAAGATAGCCAAGATCGAGTCTTAAAAAATTGGCTTGAATCTCTCTCTCTCTCTCTCTCTCTCTCTCTCTCTCTCTCTCTTTCAATTTCTCTCTCTCTCCCTTTTTCTCCTCCTCACTCTTGTGGAAACAGCAAAGGGAGGAAAAACAGTTGCGCACAAGCCTCGTCACCCCTCGACCTCGCCCCTTTTGCACACTCCTCTCAGACAGCCAGCACAGGTACAGCCACTCGCTGGCCAACTACTCCCCGTCTCCTAGCGCACACATTTCTCTCTTCACCACAAAACAAAAAGCATTCACCAGTTAACGCAAGCGTCCAGAAGAAGGACTTTTTTTCTGGAGTGCGGCCATCTTCTTCTGTAAAAAAACTCACAAAGACACTACCCTTTTGCATCCTCTCTCTGTGCTGACGCACCCTCATAACACACACCCAACACTGCAAGTTTCTGCTTCAAACTTTGGCACAGCAAACAAAACGCTGCCCCCTGCTATTTCAAGTTTATGACCATGATACATGAGGAAAATATAGATAGACACACACATAATCACACGCCATTTTAAGACATGTAGAGCTTATATTTATCTTACATGTGCGCTTTGATTGAAAATAGAAGTTGTCAACGTTGTGAAAGGGAGGAAGGGGAGGGTGATGGGAGGATCGTCATGGAGGCATGTAAGACGTCAGAGGATCGTCATGGAGGCATGTAAGACATCAGAGGATCGTCATGGAGGCATGTAAGATGTACGCTTCACTCTGGGTAACGCTAAACTCAGAGGTGCAATCAGAGGATCGTCATGGAGGCATGTAAGACGTACGCTTCACTCTGGGTAACGCTAAACTCAGAGGTACAATCAGAGGATCGTCATGGAGGCATGTAAGCCGTACGCTTCACTCTGGGTAACGCTAAACTCAGAGGTGCAATCAGAGGATCGTCATGGAGGCATGTAAGCCGTACGCTTCACTCTGATTAACACTAAACTCAGAGGTGCAATCAGAGGATCGTCATGGAGGCATGTAAGCCGTACGCTTCACTCTGGGTAACGCTAAACTCAGGGTAACGCTAAACTCAGAGGTGCAATCAGAGGATCATCATGGAGGCATGTAAGACGTACGCTTCACTCTGGGTAACGCTAAACTCAGAGGTGCAATCAGAGGATCGTCATGGAGGCATGTAAGACGTACGCTTCACTCTGGGAGGCATGTAAGACGTATGCTTCACTCTGGGTAACGCTAAACTCAGAGGTGCAATCAGAGGATCATCATGGAGGCATGTAAGACGTACGCTTCACTCTGGGTAACGCTAAACTCAGAGGTGCAATCAGAGGATCGCCATGGAGGCATGTAAGACGTACGCTTCACTCTGGGTAACGCTAAACTCAGAGGTTCCTCACTTTTTTTTTTTTTTATCTTTCAAAATTTTTTATTTCTAAATTTGGGATTTCGGAGAGTTCATAGATGGTTCTCCTCCGAAACATGTGGTGTCATCAGCTGGTTTTTTTCACACGGCAGACTACAGCTAAGCTTGCATAGAGAGTTTGAGGAAGACCTTTCATATGAGGCTTTAGCATGCAGTCCAAGGGTGCCCGATCGACCATCAGGGGTCGCTAGATAACGATGAACAAGCACCCCTATTCGACTGAACCTTCCCATTCCCTGGGGACCACAATCACCAATTGCCTGACACCCTATGGAGATATTGGCCACAGTTGGTACAGGGACAATCCGGATTCAATCCGAGGCCGTGAGGCTCATCCATGCACCACACAGCCATATGATGCATGATGCCAGCGCTATGATGCCTGGTGCCAGCACTATGATGTGTGACGCCGGTGCTATAATGCATGTTGCTGGCGCTATGATGCGTGATGCCAGCACTATGATGCGTGGTGCTGGCACTATGATGCGTGATGCTAGCGATATGATGCGTGATGCCGGTCCTATGATGTGTGACACTAGCTATATGATGCGTGATGCCGGTCCTATGATGTGTGACACTAGCTATATGATGCGTGATGCCGGTCCTATGATGTGTGATGCTAGCTATATGATGTGTGATGCCAGCACTATGATGCGTGATGCCAGTACTATGATGTGTGATGCCAGCACTATGATGCGTGATGCCAGCACTATGATGCGTGATGCCGGTCCTATGATGTGTGATGCTAGCTATATGATGCGTGATGCCGGTCCTATGATGTGTGATGCTAGCTATATGATGCGTGATGCTGGCGCTATGATGCGTGATGCTGGTACTATGATGCGTGATGCTGGTACTATGATGCATGATACCAGCACTATGATGCGTGGTGCTGCCGCTATGATGTGTGATGCTAGCTGTATGATGCGTGATGCTAGCTGTATGATGCGTGATGCTGGTACTATTTGCAGTGGCTAGCTATAAGAACCATTGGGCAGGAAAACCCCAGACCAGTTTTTGCAGATGGTCCAGATGTTGGTTTGCCGTGCTTGGTGTGAACTCGGTCCCAAAACATGCAATGGACAAGAAACAGCCATGGCTATCCTCTATGTACAAAAAATTAACCCTGACTTTTCCAGAATCCGCTAACTAAGCCATAGCAGAACACGCATACCTGGGATATGCACAGAGACCAGCATTGACCACCTGTTTCTGCTGAAGAATAACACATCCATTGGTACAGAATGCCAGATCTTAGGGTTATAATTATAAGGTTCTATCGGGTAACACTGAGATAACAAGCTTTAGAATTTTCAATAGCCAATTAGTATTGTTTTGTGTTGTATCCATGTTCATTTTAATATGTTAAACTAACAAGGAATTCCAGGCTCTGATTTGTCATATAGAAAAAGAAAAGACCCAGCAAAGAGCGACCCGTGTTAATAACTAATTTTTGCCAAAAATGTGAGATCAGAACGCAGTAATTCTAAGCTCTGGAATTGAATACACGGCTAGTGTGCTCCACCTAAGGACATGTTCTCACATGGAACAGGGGTCCTAATATCAACCAAACAGCCCCATCAGTCACGCCACAGAGTAGGGCTAATTGGTCAACCGAGCTCCTACCGAGGAGAACCGCCTATGGGAGGGTGGGAGGGTGGGAGGGGGGGGGTGGCACAAAGCCATTCTGGCTGTGCCTACTGTAGCATATGTTCCCTCCTTAATTTAGACATTATGTGATGATCCCAGCCATGTTTTTGCATTCTGCGGATCAGAGGTCTCATTGCTAATCTATGACGTATGCAAAGCTGTAATGTACAGTGCCGCCTCACTACACAATACCTAGTGACTTCCCCAGTACCATAACCAGTTACTCAACATCCACAGCAGCCTTTCCATTAAGATACTTATTCCATTCAACTGTGACACACTCTACTTTGACCTTAACTTTCAGTAATGAATGTGAGCAAGAGTTACGTATATCTTATTTTAATTATTAGTGTGATTAAAGAAATAGCTGGGACTGAGAAGTCTGTGTGTGTGTGTGTGTGTGTGTGTGTGTGCGGGGGGAGCGGGGGGGCTGTGTCTCCATCTCTCTCCGTCCACTCTGCCCCTCTCTCTCTCGCACACACACACACACACACACACACACACTCTCTCTCTCTCTCTCTCTTTCATATTCTGCTCACGCACAACTGCGGCACCCCTCCGCCAATCCCCAACATTAATCCACACCTCAGACAGGCAGCATTGCCACAGTCTGGCCTCTCCCACAATGCACACCAGCTTTCAAACTTTCCGATCCATGGCGAGGGGCTTGGCGAAGACCACCCGCCAGACCCTCCATGGAGGTGGGAGGGAGTGCCAGCGGGTGCCACGTGGCATGGCTTATGAGTGAGTGAGGGGGATCTCATCACATGTGTTATGTGTCTTTGGTCACTCCACAATTACACCCCCCCCCCCCCCCAACCCTACCCTTATAGTCACAATACCACTACACTGCAATATATTGAATCAGATTAAGATATTGCAACAATTATTTCTGCTTTTCAGATATTGCAGACTTTTTTGTGCTCACATTTCTCAAGTTCAGCAAGCAGTGATTCAAAAATGTCAATTGGAAGCTTCCCTGTCATTTTAAAGAATTGATTTTAATTTTCACACAAATATTGGTGCAGGAATAATAATGGCTAAAAAAGGAACCACTGAGCCGCAAACTTGAGAGGGTTGAATCACCAGCAAATGGGCCTCATCAATACATCTTTCAACAACTTACTATCTCAATTCACAGAGTTGGAACATTTTGAAATAATGATTTTTATTAAAGTAAAATTGGATAGTGGAATTTTCAAAATATTTGTCTTCATACAATGAAACATCTTTTTTTCATATGTATATTTCATCTCCATACTGCATCTCAGGGACGCTGGTGGCTAGCTGGGAAAAAATAAGAGGATCACAGAGAGGCTTGCTAGACGATTTGTGGAGATAATGGGTACTATTGTTCACCCATCCACACCCTGCTTCCTTGTGTTCCTCTGGGGGCACAATGTCCACTGTCCGTCCCAAACATCCAGTGGGGTGTTCAGCACATTCACCGCTTCCCTAAAGAACTGCCTTGTCGTCTCTCCCTCCCTCCCCAAAAACGCTGCAGGATCAATTTCCCAGCCAGTGCTGGCAAGCCCAACTGTCTTAAGCCAAGCCAACCCGAGAAACAGCTGAGCAAGCTGGGAACTGGGTACACCAGGTGAGAACACTGGCAGCAGCATGTGCCCAAGCATCCCACCAGCACTGGCCCAACAGCAACCCCCCAATCCACCAACACCCCATGCTAGACTCTCCACACGCTGATGACACCTCTTCAACACATGATCTCTCATGGAACATCCCATCCCATAGACACAGGATCACAACCCTGGTCTTGAAGAGCTACAGGATCCACTGGTTTTCATTGTTACTTTATTGTCAATTACAACAGTTTTGCAGTTGAATACAGAGTTAACTGACCTGGTTCCTAGGATCCAAATTAGTAGCTGGCCTTAAGGTGAAAACAAAAACCCTACGGGGTCAGAGTTGAGAACCTCAATCACAGACGTTCCCTGAAGAAGGCTCTGCCATGAACAGTCCCACAGACAATACTCCACAGGCAGCTCAAAATCCAAACACTTCCACAAAGCTTGGTATAGCAGCAATACATCTGGTAAAGGGTGAAGCCCAGTCGCACTGGAGATGATACAGTGTGTGTTTGCTGGGGTAGTGCAGCTGGTGGAAAATGGTGAATGCTTATCCATTCAAGAACATTAAATAAAAAATCTATATTACCTCAGAGATGCCGTAGGATGCTCCACTGAGAAGGCCGATTACGCAGGATTCAAGAGAGAAATCTGTGTGGAGGTCTTCCCTGGAGTTCACTCTCCTGTGTGACAAAAAACAATCAGAACAATAAGAATTCATTCTTATTCATTCTTATTGACTTCTTACGCCACATGAGCTACTTCACAAAGACATGCACCACACAGGAATGTAGGTATACATGCACTCATACACACGCATGCACTCATACACATGCGCTCATACACACGCATGCACTCATACACATGCACTCACACACACACACGCATGCACTCATACACATGCACTCACACACACGCATGCACTCATACACATGCACTCACACACACGCATGCACTCATACACATGCGCTCATACACACGCATGCACACATACACATGCACTCACACACACGCATGCACTCATACACATGCGCTCATACACACGCATGCACTCATACACACGCATGCACATGCGCTCTTATACACGCATGCACTCATACACATGCGCTCATACACACGCATGCACTCATACACATGCGCTCATACACACGCATGCACACATACACATGCACTCACACACACGCATGCACTCATACACATGCGCTCATACACACGCATGCACATGCGCTCTTATACACGCATGCACTCATACACATGCGCTCATACACACGCATGCACACATACACATGCACTCACACACACGCATGCACTCATACACATGCGCTCATACACACGCATGCACTCATACACACGCATGCACATGCGCTCTTATACACGCATGCACTCATACACATGCGCTCATACACACACATACACACATACACATGCACTCACACACACGCATGCACTCATACACATGCGCTCATACACACGCATGCACTCATACACACGCATGCACATGCGCTCTTATACACGCATGCACTCATACACATGCACTCATACACACGCATGCACTCATACACACGCATGCACATGCGCTCTTATACACGCATGCACTCATACACATGCGCTCATACACACGCATGCACACATACACATGCACTCACACACACGCATGCACTCATACACATGCGCTCATACACACGCATGCACTCATACACATGCGCTCATACACACGCATGCGCTCATACACATGCGCTCATACACACACATGCACACACAAACTGGTGCAGAAAAACACGGGTTTATCTGCCAACATAAAATGCAGCAAAGACTTCCACACTGCAGTAGTGATTTCCACAGTAGCATAACCAGTTATTCAGCCTCAGTAGCCTTTTCATTAAGACACTTATTCTATCCAACTGTTACACACGCAACTTTGACCTTAAAATGAACGTGAGCAAGAGTTAAACCTTATTATTATTATTATTATTATTAGTAGTATTATTAGGTGTGGTTGTGAAACCACCTTTTGTTATTCACCATACTTATTATTATTCCACCACTTTTTGAGAAACCTTTTTGATCTCCTCATACACTATTCAGACCATCGACACCATTCATACCTCATATTATACCTTTATACTCCAACAATAGCAACTCCAGGTTGCTATTACTTTTTACCTTTATACCATATACACTTTTTCAGATAATTGACCTTTTATCGCCAAAAAAATGAATGGGAGTCAATTGGCACATTTTGAAAACCGATGCAAAAGAATGTGGAAGCTGTAACATATTACACTGCTTATGACATCACAATGCCTTCCTCTACAACATTGTTATGACCCAACAATACTATCCCAGATGATTTGACATTACCTTTTTGTGCTTTCATCACAATTCATTACTTCTTTGTATCACTTCCAGGTTCTTTAGACTACTTACCACAAAATACATCACCATATTTTAACACTTTCACCTTCTTTAGATCCCTTTATACCACATTATCACGTCATACCATTTACACCTTTTATTTACCACCTCACTCCATATGATATTACCATCTTTCTATACCATTTGCAGCAATTGATACCACTGCAAAGCAACCACGCCTACAATTTCTTTAGGAATTGTTAATCTAGTTCTTATTATTATTAATAATAATAATAATAATAATAATAATAACAATAATAATCATCATCATCATCATCATCATAATAAATCAACTTGCGCCTATGTCTGGCGAATACTGACATTACATGTTTTAGATAAATATAAAGGCAGAAAACTGGTGACACTCCCAATTAACCCCCTCCAAAAATGTTGCCAGTTATTCATAAAGTCAATGTGGCTGAAGTATGTGTTATGGACAGTGGGCCCCACTGTGTCCTGCCATGTGCTGAGAGACAGAGATGGCATCAGGATGTGTGCATGAAT
Organism: Synaphobranchus kaupii; assembly: GCA_029718625.1. Taxonomy (NCBI): domain Eukaryota; kingdom Metazoa; phylum Chordata; class Actinopteri; order Anguilliformes; family Synaphobranchidae; genus Synaphobranchus; species Synaphobranchus kaupii. The sequence goes on along the minus strand of CM056389.1, from coordinate 35,812,724 downwards.
CACTGGCTTTAAGTACATTACTGCAGGTTTCTTAAACAAACAAAACATGTAGGAGTGCAAAGGAGGAGAAAATGGGTGGGGCCTAATTAATGTATTAATCACTTGGTAATTTCTATTAATTTCTTGTAATTGACACCCAGTAATCTCTAAATGGTGCCAACCACAGAATATTAACACATCTCACACAACAGCGAGGCTAGACCTAGAGCCACACCAAAGTGATGAAGAAATGTGTGGCTCTACAGTGAAATTAGACTGACTAATGCCATTAATCTTGTGATGAAAGCAGCCTGGCTTAGAAGGGGGAAATGGTGGTGTTCACAGAGTCCTCTGGCTGAGGGGCACTGCTTTTCTATCCTTTGCCAGTTCTTCTGCAGCAGGGTTTGATTCAAAAGCCTGACAATCTTTCCGTTTTTTTTTTCTTTTTTCTTTTTTACATTCTAATTTAAAAAAAAAAAATTCATGCCTTTCGATTCAGCACTCTCTTAAATTAATATTTGAGCTCAACTTGGTGAAAAAAAAAAAGAACACAGATTACCGCCTTCCTACCTTCTTTGTTTCTATATGACCCACACCCGTTGCTGCTATTTCTACCTCACTGTTTTTATCCTGCCTCTGTCCTTTTGCTCTGCCCTTCTCTGTCCCTTTACCTCCCTTGCTCCCTCTCCTCGTCTCCCTCCCTGTCTCTCACTCTCGTTTCATTTACAAATCCTCAGTCGGACAGCCAGAAAGAGCTCCATGGTAACCTGGCGCCCTGCCATCTCATTACACCGGCAATTGATTCTGGTACGCCGCCACACCACCGTCCCCCCACCAGCCCCCTTCCCATCATGCATCTGACACGCACAGTCTGCTGTGCAGGATAAAATCCAGAGGGTGTGCGCACACACACACACACGCATGCACATATGCACACATTTGCAGACACACAAATACATGTGCACACACATAAATAGATACATAAACACACACACAGGTAAATATGCATACAAACATGCATGTGTATACACATACACAAACAGACGCACGTAAACATTAGGGGTGGGAGATATGGCCTAAAAAATAATATCACAATATTTTCAGAAATTTTCACAATAATGATCACAACGTTTCTACATATTTTCCAAAATCTGTTCTTTAACAAGAATTCCACTCTATAACCCTCCTTTTTATTAAATGTATTTATAGTCATTGTTAAACTAAAATACTAAACTACTAAAATACTGTTGTTATAAGACTAAATCTGACATCATATTAATGATTTCAATATTCTTTATTGTGCATATGTGAAGAACAAAAGAACTAATCTAAAATATATCATTATATGACAAATTTAATTATTTTGCTTTTAAAACGTTGTTAACACCTTCTCTAGCACCACCTTTTTTGAACACAAGCCTGAAAATAAAATGGTTAATGTTCTTGAACCCCTTTGTCAACAGACATAATACTGGTCTCCTCTGCAACGCAACCCTTTGGGAGTTTCCTAAGAGGCAGAATTACTGAAGTATTACTGAAACAAAGTAGCAGAAGCTCAAACACAGTGGAAGTGTAAGGTTTTTTTTCTAGCCTAAAATATTTAATTTTATTTATTTATTTACCATTATTCATGTTGTCTGTGGATTTCCATGGAAGAACATACTAGTCATCGTTTTGATTGAGCCAGCTCTGTGTCATGTTACAAAATAAGGATCATAAAATATATTATAGATCTTGAGTTTTAACACTTTCGAATGGGATATTATGTGACCAGATTATTTAAAGATTTTACCGTAAAAAAACACAATGAATGCAAATAAACTAAACCACTTGTTAAGTGATTAATTAAACCCTGGAGTACAGCTTTAAAACATAAAACAAATATGTAATTAACAGGCTAATAATAATAAGTGAAATAAAAGACTTGTAACTTAGATAACTTAATAGCTTCAGTATTAAATTGCTTAGTGATAACTTTCTTCACTGCTTATTTGAAGCGCTTTTTCAGTTGACCTTGATCACCGATGACGCACCAGTTCGTAGAATTAATTGTTCTTCTGCTTTCTTGTTTGTTGATAATTTGTTACCTCGGGCAGCAGTTAACAGGCGTGACAATCACTGCTAATGGGTGGGAAAATGGTACGTCATTACCGTTCTATATCGCGGCACATACGATATGCCAAAATGACATTGTGTGGAAGAAATATATCGATATAATATTGTGCGTGACATATCGCCCACCACATGAACAGATGCATGTCGACACACATACAGTACATACACACATATAACATATAATTACTGGACTGGACTCTGGAGGGGGATGAGTCTAATACTTTAGGTAAACCAAATTTAGAAGATAATGGCCAAATAAAGACGCCTCGCCTTTTTTATCTTGTATGTCAGGTGTCAACTCAATGACCTTCAATGACCCATGTACAGTGCACGTCACGTCAATGAAAAAAGTGCGATATGCGATAAGCCCCCCCGCCCCCAAAATATTTATCCTGGGACCAAACACAACACCTCTCAAAGTCCCTTAGTGGGTCAGCAAACGCAGTTTCAAAATTATTTGAGTATCGTGCAGCACAGGAGTATCTGTAACACCCATGCTGACCTTGACTGTCGACAAAGCACGCCTTCTGGGCAAAATTCTCTGACGGAAGTGAGCTTTTATGCAAGCATTAGGGTCAAGTGAATTTCAATTCAGCAAATTCAGGATTAAGATTTAATTAATCAATTGAAAACTCCCATAGAAAAAAAGCTCCCATAGAACTGCAACAATAGGGAAAAAGTCTTTCCAGAAAATATTTCCTGTTTTCCTGTTATGAGGTGACTTCCACTGTATCCCAACCACTGCACATAGCCTGGACAGTTTTTAGCACATTTTTGTTGGAACATATTTTGAGTAGGCTGTTACATTCTATAAAAACAGTCCAAGGTTATAAATTATGAATAGTTTAAGTTTTATATGGTTACAGTACCCTTGTGAGAAGAACTACTTTCTACATTCACACATTTTCAATGCTTCAAAAATGCAACACTAAGGTAATATTTATAACAGTTCACTACAATATGTATTGCCTCGCTTGCTATTGGAGTAAGCTAAATAGCTATTAGCTCACAACTAAAGTACTTTCTACATTCACACATTTTCAATGCTTCAATAATACAACACAAAGGTAATATTTATAACAATTCACTACAATATGTATTGCCTCGCTTGCTATTGGAGTAAGCTAAATAGCTATTAGCTCACAAGTAAAGTACTTTCTACATTCACACATTTTCAATGCTTCAATAATGCAACACAAAGGTAATATTTTAACAGTTCACTACAATATGTATTGCCTTGCTTGCTATTGGAGTAAGCTAAATAGCTATTAGCTCACAACTAAGTGACTACAACTATGATCAGAATATGGGATCTGCAGCCATACAGTTTCATGAGTCATGCTTTCCTTTCTTTTCCTGGCAATCATTACCTGCAACTGCATAGTTACATGTACATGAACACTATACAAAAATGAAGTTATTAAAAGTCTGAAGCAGGGGTAGGCAACCCTGGTCCTGAACTTCCAGTGATGTTTATGGTTTTTGTTCAATCTGACCTTGGTTGCAGGAGTTAGACGGATTATTAAGAGCCTGAGTCTGAATATTCTGAATATTCAGTGTGGTGAAACACTGAGTACCTCCAGCACATGCTCATCTGTGTTACAATCATTAAGCCTAATAATTAATCCAATTATAGGTTTGGATGGAGCAAAAACCAGGAACAACTCTGGAACTCCAGGACCGGGGTTGTCTACCCCTGGTCTAAAGTATATCTATGACTGTAAAATATAAATAGCAGGAAACAATAATGTCTAAATAAAATAATTATTTTAAAAAAAACCAGTGTACTTGCTTTTTCACAAATTTCAAATTACAAAGCACAGACATATACACACACGCACACACACACACACAAACACAAATCAGGTATTTAAATACAATAGTACAAACTAATAGTATAAACCCACTCCCGTCCCTCATCCAAACAAACAAAGGGTTGCAAAAAGATTTCCCATGACCCACATATCACTTTAAATACTACACAATATGGAATAATAAACAAGTAAATAAATGAACATTAATGAAAGATATACAGCTAAGGTACCGTGTAATGTTTAAGTTATCAACAAAGGCGGTGAGACAGCTGAGGCAGCACGGGGCTTCAGACTGGTATTATCCTTAACAATTCTCTGTACAGGTGGGACTGTAAGGGCTTGGTATTCAGTGACTGTTAATTGGACTGCCATATTAAGGTGTACTCTGAAATTTATGGATGGCTCACAGCCGGTAATGACACATATCAATCTTAAATTTAACTTAAATTGAGGAAGTTGTTTTACTGGTGCATAATATTTTGGGCAAGTGTACCATATATACCCATACAACTACCCATTAGAGCTAAAGTAATGTTTAATACATATATCCAATTATCCATATTATTCAGGTGAATGCACTTATGTTCCCCTACATTGAAAGTTACCCTGAATAAGATTGTCTGTTAAATGAATCGAATGTAATTTAATGCAATATAGTGAATATCATACATTTTTTGAACAGGCTTCTCCAGGTAGGCAGTTTTAACCAGTTACATTCTGCGATGAAGTTTGCAGGCATGCCTTCCCTGCTGTAGATTCACTTACACGTTTTACTGTCTTTTCAAGATAGCATTTTACAGTGGTCAGAAGTATGCTCTGGTGTCTGAAATTCTCTCTTCAGACATATTAAGAAAAAAGTCAATAACAATTGGGAGTAACTTCCAAAATGAAAAAAAGCGAATATGAGACAAATAGAAAAAATAAAAAGTAATTCACAAATTACTTGTTCTGTAATCATGTTCATATGTTCGGAGGTCATTTTGGAACACCAAAGCAACAGACAGCTTGTACACGTGGGGTGATAGGCCACTGGATCTAGAGGGAGTGGAAAATGTATCTCAAAAATTTGAGCCAGACTAGGTGAGATGCACAGAGAGGTGCCATGCAGTTCTTTTGAAAATTGGCGCTAATGTCAAAGTAAATACAATACAGGTGGGTAACACTACTGGGCCTTGAAGCCAATGCAGTTTATACAAACTGAGTCAAACACAAACACCACAATCCTCCTTCTACTCAAACTGTATCATAATACATGCATGCTTCTATTAAACGCAGATGTTCATTCCCTAAGAAACTTCAAGGTGAAGATTATGAGATGGTAAAGAAATGTTTGTGTGCTGTTGAGGTTTTACTGACTGAGGCAAAATGCTAGGACAAAATAACCTGACCATTTAAGACTTTGAATGTAACTGTCTCTATCACACGCACGCACAATGGAAAACATATCCTTATGGAAATGGAATATATTCTATATTAAAATAAAACAGATCAAGATATTCCAACACTTTACACTTTTAGAATGTGTGAGTAAATAGAAAAATGATTTCCCCTATCAGATATTGCAATATTTTTTAAATATATGGTAGTGTGAAATATGTTTATGATTAGATTTCTAAAAAAATCCACATAGTATATTTTGAAGTATTACATTTCTCTAAAGGCATCCGGGAGCACTGCCAGTTACTGTGCATCATATACTTTTAGGCAAAAGCATTCACAATCATATTACACAGCTCAAATGTGAATGATCCAGGTAGTTAAGACTGGACTGGGAATCGACAATGAATCATTTTATAACTGCAAGAAATATAAGTGAGTTATACGTATTATTTCTTATAGTAGATTTGACATGGAGGATAAACCTTTTAATGAATGTACAGAAGTTTTGTGTATGTTGTATGTATATGTCACTTCAGTCTTTAACTTTAGCAATAAATAAATGGATTATATATAAAGTTCCATGATATATAACCTGATATATTTTACAATCCAAACTAAATGATTGATAGTGTTGGGATAACAGTGTATTAAGGGCCATTTATGGAATAGTATGATATTAGATCAGATAAAGAGACATTTTCATGTCAAGTGACTAATGCAACTGTAAAATCCTCAAACAAAGATCTTGGAAACTCCCAGAATCCCTTGCAATATCTGGGTTCCAGATGGCAGATTGTTTGAGGACACAGCCAACCCATTATTGAATACTGTAGCACAGTCCTAATGCCCAGCTGCAGATTAACAGAGCTTTGTCAATACAAGAATGAACAGCTAAGTAGGCTATCAAGTAACACACTTTGTTCATACCTGCACAGTAAAATGTGCAGTGTTAATTTAGCTTGCTCAGGGCCTGATTTACTAAGACCTTTAGTGGGTGCAAAACCATTTAGCACACGCAAAACCAATAACATGACCAATGATTGGTCATGGAATTTGTTTTGCACCAATCATTGGTCATGTTATTGGTTTTGTGTGTGCTAAATGGTTTTGCACCCGCTAAAGATCTTAGTAAATCTGGCCCTCAGTGTTTATATGGGTTCATGATGGATCAAATGCACTCTGAGTTGATTTAACACTGGCCATTCGCTGTTCAAGGGGCGTATTCAGTTTAAGTTCTTTGGCATTTTGCTATCCCCAAGTAAAGCGATTTACATTTAGGGAGGTCTAACAACACGTGTCCCCACCAAGGGGCCAAGACTGGGCTTTCGTTTTGAAGCTCACTTCCTGGTTGGGCTGGGAGCGGCAATTGTGCCGTTGTTCACTAGCGCCACTGCGATTGGCTCCAGTATGGGTCTTTCACCATGTAAGTCAATGGCAGCAATGTGGTCAAAATACTCAGTCACTACATTTTTCCCACAAAAAAATGTAATTGCAATAGGTGCCTTTCTTTCATCTAATGCCTCTGCATGTGCTGATTTTTTTTAAATATTGTGTCGTTTGGACAGGGTATTAACATTTGTTCAGGACCAATCAGAGGGACAGGTTGAGTCCTCTTCGGCTCCACAGAGCAGAAGCAGTTTGTACAAACTGGCGGCGAAAAATGCATCCGGAGCTTCAATTCGGTTTTTACGAGGCCGTGGGAAGGCAATGGGTGACGTCACAGTGACTTTGTCCATATTTTTATACAGTCTATGGTCCCCACCCACTTCGCTTAGAGAGGACAAGATGACATATCTGTTGTGGTCAAAGCCATTCAAGAGGAGTGACATTTTGTGTTGTTCTATAAGAGGTTAGCATCTTTACAGCTGTGACATGCAGGGAGAGTTCTGCATACAGAAAAATGTCTTAATTAAGTTTGTCATTTAATTAGCTGGAGAGAAAGTATGACATTGATTCTCATCAGCCTTTTTGCCGTTTCAAAGCTCAGTAACACCAGGCTCGAGGACGCTCATGCCTTCTGAGAACACTCACAATAAGGTTACAGAAACTGAATAGTGAAAATATGTGGACTCTTTGCAAAGAATAATAATGAACATAAAGCAAGTTACTGCTTAAAAATATATACTGCAAAATCTTAGTGGCAATCGTTTATATATATTGTTGTCCATGTGTTTTCTGATATTGATTATACGTTTTATTGAAATTAATTTGTAATTAAAAACAATTATTTAAAAACTCTACCAATAATAGATACATTATGTCGTTACTTGTTTTAAATTCTAACTCAGAAATGTTCAAATATTTAAGTACCAAATTCATATAAAAAGAAAACGGCTCATTGAGATTTCAGCAGATCATGACATTGCGATCATGAGGGCAGCTCACCAGTTTAACAAAAAAAATGCAGGGTTGATTTAAGGTAGCATTTACGTAAGAACCCAGTTTACATGCAAGATGGCAGAAGGAAGCCGAGGGAAATACCCAGAGGTTCAGAACTGTGTGTGCTGATCTGACCATGCATTGATACCACACTGGTCTTTTGTACCCACATCCCTTAAATTTGATAGAAGAAGGTCTATAAAGCAACTGTCAAACAGCAAATCCGGAGCGTGGTAATCATGCGGAGATCAAGTTAGCGAATCGCGCAATGACGCAATGTATCTATTCCGGATACCGCACATAGGCACGTTTGCATTCGTGCACCGTACAGTACGGGATAGAACGGGCCGTTACAGTACAACGTGAATAACGCACGAGCACCTTTTCCAGCTGAAATAGCTGAAGCTGGCTGCTGGCAGGCGGCCTCTCCTCAAATTGTAGTTTTTGGAGAGTTTGTGAGCGGTTAAAAGTGGCGAGCCTCGGCCAGAATGCGGGGCCCCACTGCACATGTTTGAATGTACATGGGTTGTTTGAGGACACAGTAATTTATGCTACTTGATCCTCGGGAGGGGCGGGCGGGAGGATGCCTGGCCCCTAGCAGAAGCATGCCAGGAATTTTAAGAGCCAGGACTGCTGGCTCAGCACTGCAGCCAGATGTGGGGAGGCTACCTGGAGAGGGGGGGACCAGAGGAGGACGAGGAGAAGACAGAAACCCTCATCCTCCCCTTAACTCCTTTTCCTCTTCCTTCTTTTCTTCCTTCTCCTCCTCCTCATCACATTCACCCTCCTTTTCCTCTCCTTCCGTCTCCTCGTCCTTTACCTACTCCTCCGCGCACTACGTCTGTGTCCGCGGTCGCAATAAAGCAGCCAAAATACATTTGTTGCCCATGTGGAAAAGTGAAGGAGAGGTCCTCTGTGGAAGCTGTGGGCAGCCCGGCACAGCTGGGGGGCGGGGCCAGCCGTACGCTTGCCACCGCAGCAGATCGACAGAAATAATACGACAGCGTTGAATCTCTTCAACTCAGCTCATTCTGGGCCATTTGATCTCACCAGCGTGCCCAGGCACTGATAAAAGTCCTCCGTGCCATTAGACAGAGGCAGTTTCCAGGAAGCCTTTAAAATATCTCACAGCTAATATGTCCATTGCAGTGCTATGACATAAATGGCTATAGAGAGCGAGCATGCCAGACATGGCCTGGTTGTGCAGAACAGGTTAAAGAAGAAAAACATCAAAACCTACATTAACCTTTTTTTTAAATGAAAGGTTAGCAAGGTTCACATGACACAAAATAATGTCTGCATGTTGGTTAAAGGTACACAGCAATATGTTCAGCATTAAATTAACTCTGATTTCATCCCAGTTTGATTAATCTCAACTGTACTAGAGTTGAATTTACACTGAAAACTCCACTGTGTATGGCAGAGTGAACTTACCCATCTGTAATAGTGAACGGCACATTATCTGGGGCTGAAGTCTTAGTAGCAGGCTCGCTGCTGCTGCTGCTGCTCCTGTGGCTAATGCTACAGGACACCCGCGGGCTGTGGGAGCAGGGCTGACTCACTGTATAATGAATGATCGGCTATTTAAAGGTCAGAACCTTCCCTCTTAGTCCGCTGCTTCCTTTTCCTCTTCCTCTGATTTTTTTTTTCTGGGCCGAACCCAATTATAAACGCGGTGATTCATTTGCTCGGAACGAAAGGCAGAGCGGGCATGAGACACTGGGAAAAGAGCGCAGGAATGCCACCCACGGGCCTGCCCAGCGACACCCAGGGCACCACTGACCGCACATCCATGGGAGGGGAGTACTGATGCAATCTCCCTGGCCACCGTGTCAGTGATGCACACAGTAACTCATGGCAGTGGGCAGCCTCTGCGTGTCAGTAATGCACACATTAACTCATGGCAGTGGGCAGCCTCTGTGTGTCAGTGGGGCACACACAGTAAAACAAGGTCAATGGAAAAAGGCCTGAAGGGCCGAACATCCTCTTGGGGGGGGGGGGGGGGGGGGGCATGCAAATAAGTGTGGTTGTGACGAGAGCTCCAACAAAATATGTTAAAATTGAATGATACTCTTCTCCTTTAAATAATTTCCATAAACTGTTGTATGTCTGTAAACTAGCTGCATTCCCTCTTCTTATTAAATCTAGCTGTGCATGCGAATAGCTGTTACCATGGTGAGCAAAGCCCCCCAAAATCCCGTACCCCCGACCAAAAAACAAAACAAAAAAAAAAACAAAACACATGGTTTCCATCTCTGAAATGTGGCTGTGGTTGAAGAAAAACCTCTCTGGCCTCAAAGTGAAGTGGGTTTGTTGAAGGATTTAGTGAAAAAAAAAAGCCCAAGTATTTCATTAAATTTGAAAACAGAGTAAAATAACCTTGACATAAGGATTGGCGCAGAATCGTGGAGCCCTGCATTCCTGCAGGGCTGGGAGCTGGAGCACGCTTGAGGAGCGGTGACCTTGCGGGAGTGCACCAGCTCCTCTCTTCGCTAAATGAGCCCTGTCCTTGTCACGTTTTCCGCCCGTTCCTGACCAACCGTGTTCACCGGTCGCATTCGAGGCTACAACCTCGGCCGACAAGCTTGCGTCCTTCTCCATCAAGCCTCTGCTTCTTTTTAACACCTCAGTCATAAGCATGCGCTGTGTGTAGGTGGAAGACTCTCTGCTCGGAGCTTGAGCGAGCAGACCGCGGGAGTCCGATTGACCGGTGGGGGGGGTCACCGGTGAGCGATAAAACGCGGTCGTCCTCGAGACTGATCGTGCATTTTCCCCACTGGCAGCAATCGTCACTGGCACAGTTTTGATTGGGAAACCACATCCACAGACTGGAACAGGGCCTCTCACGGGGTGAGCCTCCCAGCACCACGGCATCGCAGAAGGAACCTCTTTATCCAACATACTGGGACACAGCCCTGCACGACCTCCTGCCTCACAGCCAGGCCACTGTCCGTTCACCAAAAAAAAAAAAACTGCAGGCACAGTGACAATAAAGAGACGTTACTGCATATGTTTGCAGGGCCCGCTGTCTACGGCCGCTGTTATGCCACTGAAGGCTAAAAAAGCACGTTCCCTAGAAACGGGCTTAACTGCTTTCTCCCTGAGACAAACCAGATGACTGAAGACACATGGTGCTACAGCGGTCTCACAATTGCTCTTGAAAAAAATTTATCTGTTCAATGAAAAAAAAGAGTTCGGACAATCAAAATGCCCAACTAAATTGCAAATGTTATTATACCCATAATCATGAATATTGCATCGTCATTGAGGATACCGTCTCTGTTTGTGAATGTTTACCGTTGGACTTCCAAGAAAAATGAAATCCATGATTATCTTTGGGTGAAAGAAAATATCCCAAATATTGCATCAAAATTTGTTTTTGAAAATGTTTTACAGCTGAAATGTTATTATTCATATCCATAGTCATTTCATAAAATTCACAGAAGATTAAATAACAAATGATGTTCATGTTTTCAATGAATATTGTACATTACAAAAACGGGCAGCCAATGACCTTTTTACATCTATACATAAGATACCATTACACTTCCACTGGACACCGGGCTTCTAACAAGAGCCAGTCACTTTGAATAACCAAGAACAGAAAAACACAGAAATCGAAATAAATTTGGGTCTCCAAATATACAATTTATATACAGTGCCCTCCACTATTATTGGCACCCCTGGTAAAGATGAGTAAAAAGGGTTATAAAAAATTCACCATTTGGTGAATTAGCTTAATCTCACACTAAAAAAATTGAAAAATCCAACCTTTAATTCAAGTAAATGTATTATGAAAAAAAAATCCCTCATCAAGATATAATTATTTTTAACAAAACCACAATTATTGGTACCCCTGCATTTATATATAGAATAAAGTAATGTTTTTAATATTTGGTCGCATATCCTTTGCATGCCATGACTTCCTGATGTGACCCAAATAACATCAAAAGACCCTGATATCTTATTTTCTGGTACTCTTACAAGCGATACTATAACGTTTCTGCATTTGAATGGATCTCTATGGGAATTGGGGGGTGGGACTAGATTTAGCTGTATATTATGCTGAAACAGTATGGATTACATGGTTGGTAAAATGGCTGTCAGTCATCCAAGGATCTGAGGTATCAAACAAGCCTCAAACCATCACTCTGCTCCCAGATATGCAGTAGATATGGATGGATCACTTTAAGGGTTGTTTCTCCTGACAAATTTTCCTATTGAAAAAATAAGTCAGGAGAAGAAACCCTTCAAGTTATCCATCCATATCTACTGTAGCAGAGTGATGGTTTAAGGCTTCTTTGATACGTCAGACCCTTGATGACTCAGAGCCATTTAGTCAACCATGTGTTCCATACTGTTCCAGTGTAATTTGCAGCTAAATCTAGTCCCACCCCCCAATTCCCTTAGAGATCCATTCAAATGCAGAGACGTTATAGTATCGCTTGTAAGAGTACCAGAAAATAAGATATCAAGAGTCTTTTGATGTTGTTGAGTCACAGACATCAGGAAGTCATGGCATCAAAGGATATGCAACCAAATATTAAAAATTATTACTTTATTCTATATATAATTCAGGGGTGCCAATAATTGTGGCACACGTGGTTTTGTTAAACATAATTATATCTTGATGATAGAATTTTTTTTTCTCAAAATAAATTTACTTCAATTAAAGGTTGGATTTTTCTCATTTATTCAGTGTGAGATTAAGCTAATTCACCAAACAGTGATTTATTTTACTCATCTTTACCAGGGGTGCCAATAATAGTGGAGGGCACTGTATATAACATCCTATACATCACCCTGGTAACAGGGAAATGGTTCCTCATTTTCCACAGAAGTGCCATTAATATGCAGTAACTAGCTAGCTTACATACATTACTGGCGTGGCTGCACAGACAATTTGATATTAAATTTAAACAAGATGATTTTAATAAGATCTTATTAGGAAAATTTGAATGGAGCAGGAGCTACACTAAAAAAATATTTTAAATTTTTATGGCAAAATCTGACAACTGGGTTGCCAGATCTTTACCGTACACTGAACAAATTCCTATGAATTTTACAGTAAAAGTCTGTAAAATAGTGAAGATACAAAATTGTACACAGCTGAAATGAAAATAATTGTATTGTTTACAGTGATATAATCACCATTATATAATCAGATATACAACCAGCTACCCTATGCTTAACATATTATTACCGTTATTTAGATGGTATGTTTTTTAACTTAAAATTTTCTACCTATTGTATAAATAATGATAACAATAAATTAAGCATGTATATGGCAGGCTGTATATCTAATTATATTATGGTGTTTTACTGTAAAATTCACAGACATTTTTTACAGTGTAGACACTGTGGAATAGACCCAGAAATGCATAAAATGCATTTATTGTTTACTTGCTTTCTAAGCTCAGCAATATGAGAAATGTATATAATCTTATTGTGATACCATTGCTCAGAGAAAAAAAGCGTGTAACAATTATTGGCACCCCTGCATTTGTGCAAAAAAAAAACCAGGAGAGCACCCTTCCTTTGCCAAGATAACAGATGATTTTTCTACTATAATATGTGATGCCGTGGCAGAATACATGTTAAGGGACCTGAGACCATTCCTCTATTCAGAATCTCTCCAAATCTGTCCTTGATCTTTGCTTTTGCACTACAAAAGCTTACTTGCACTGCAATAAATTAAATGCCAAGGCTATTAAAGTTTTACAGTATACAAGTATGCCAGATTTTAAAGAACAGTGTACATGAGATGAGCTCTAAATGGAAAATAGAAGATTATGTCAAAAAAGCACATGGTAAACGGTTTGATTCATGTTAAGGAAATTAGTGTGTGCAGTCATTTCCCTGGTATGTGCCAAATCAGGTTTGGCTATTTGATGCCGCCCTCTGTGAAGCATTAGCATCGAGAAACCCCTTATGGAAATGGAATGCATCACAGCATATTGTAAATACTTTGGATTTTTTGGAACATATAAGCATATATATACATATACAAGGCATGTTTATTGCAATATGCAAAGGTGGTAATAATTTGTATATTTGCCCATATATTTTGAAGTTTTGCTATATAATTTGTGATTTTAATAATATATTTGAATATATTAGCAGGATATTGTATTTGCATAAGGGAAGAATGGCAGACACTAAGGGCCACTGGGCTGGGGTGATGTGGGGTTGGGTAAAAACAGTTCACAGGCAAGGGGGGGGGTAGATTTTGGTCAGTATACTCTTTCCCTCTTTACGCACCTGTCTGCTCTGCCAAAGTGACCATCAGTAGGAATGAGCCTAGGGCTGTAGACACAAAGACCTGCTCCCACACCCCCCTTCCGCTCACCTCACCTCCCCTCCCCTCCCCTCCCCTCCCCTCCCCGCCTGCCTCTGCCTCCACCTCCTCTCCCTCTCTCCCTCTCTCTCTCTCTCTCCCTCTCTGCCTCTCTCTCTCCCTCTCTCCCTTGCCCAGAGCCCCTGCTGGGCAGGCTTTGTCTTTTAATAGAGGCTAACACTCGACCCCAGATCCCTCCCATGAGGACCGAGCCTATGAATGCCCCCACTGTGAGCTGTGCTCTTTCATTTCCCTGCTCTTTCTCTCTCCCAGAATGCCTGCGCCATGAGGTAAGGGGTCCTCTGTACCTCCCCAGACCAGAACACACACACAAAAAAAGAACGAAAAAAAGAAAAATGAGTCATGTGGTGGTAACAAGCCACTTTACTGTTCCCTGCAAAAAAAAAAAAAAAAAAAAAAACTCACTCCTCTCACGTCCCAGGAAACTATTCTTCTGTACCTTCTGCAAAAACAAAAAGATGCAGATCCCCCTCCAATTAAAATGCGTCTGTTTGAACGCCGTCACTGCACCCCTGGCTCGGGAAGGGCCCGAGAAGAACGCCGTTCCATTGAAGTGTGATTAGTGCTGATTAGTGCTTTTCATTAAGGCCTTTCCCCCCCCAATCAATAAAGATTCCCTACCCTGCACGGTCGTGCAGCCTGATGAGCCAGCACGAAGAAACAAAGCAGAAGGATTTGATTTTGCTCAATGCGTTTATGCGCCGCACTCGCCCGCTGTCGCAGCGCTGAACATTAAAATGACTGTGACAGCGCTGCGTGATGCACATTTTTCAAGGTGGTCCGAGACAAAGTTGAGAGCTCAATAATTCCTGCGCAACACGTTATGCACGGCGCATGGCCGACAGACCACTCAGACAGAGACTTCCCCACGTTACTTTTTTAACATGCAGCATCATCGCCACGAGGAGTGTGGGGAGGGGGAGGATCAGCAGGCAGTAGGGGGTGCACCAGGAGCCTATGACAGCCCAGAGTTCCATGGCGCAGGTACAACATTACAGGGGATTCTCAGACCAGGCCAATGGAAACAAGCTGGTGCAAACTGCCGAGCCGAGCATGTCTTTGTGTGACTTGCTTCCATGGCTCTGTCCTAACTCTCTGCTCTCCTGCCTTTTTTGTTTTGTTTGTGTATTATTTTAAGGTGGAACCTTTCCCAAGGTCGGTTCCAGTGCCTCTACAGAAAAAACCCCCCAAATAAGAGGGTTCTCTCTGCTATTCCTCCCACCCCCTGTAAAACAGGACTAGAAGCATCCTGCTTTACAAGGATGCCCAGTTGGACAAGCTTAAATAGAAACTAGACACTTGTGCCTGTGACACAAAAGAACAAAAAAAGAAAGTGCAGTTTGTGTGTGGGCTGAGGAGAGGTTAACCCGATGAGTGCCCGGTAATGCTCACCATGTTGAAGGCTGGCCGGCTTGGCTAACACAGGGAGCTACTGCCACCTCTGCTCTCACATTATAAGTACTGCACGCCGGGCTCTGTACACGGCAACAATGACTTAAGCGAATCCAGCTTTGCTGCAAAATATACTTGTTAAATACGCTATGCAATTATTTTGCTGTCACAGCAAATTTGTAATCCTTACTTCAAGGTATGGAAATTATATATCGCAGCAAGACACTCACTTTGTAGTAAACGCATACATACACCAAACAAATGGGGTTATCCTGATCAGGCAGGTCATGAAAATACATAATCGATGGTCATAGTCCCCGTATGACTTAGTGACCATTAAATGTGACTTTTTGTTGTTATTTAGAGTTCCCCTGAAGCACAAGGTTGAAGATTAACAATGAAGGAGTCAGCTAAAATGCTCAGCAGTTTCCCAACTCATCGCTAATGCACAAAAAAGTTCTGTTCTCTTTGACATAAAAGTGCTCTGACAGACTAATTGGCAGACTTACATTGATTACCATCGCACAGGTTCACAAAGAAACCTTTGTGTCATGGTGTTTGGTATTTATTTAACCATATCAATGACTGTGTTTTTGGAATAGATTTAAACTAATATTCATCCACTTTTACTTTCAATACAATTCTGTGCAAATGTGGTCTTTTTCATTTGATAATCAGATTTCTCATTAATTTCAGACAGCACCGAAATGAAAATGTTCTGTAAGAACTGAAAAATATAAGCCTTAATGTATTTTATAATCACAGAACTGTTTTTCTTTCTCTGAAGGCTTCAAAAGAAATAACATTCCATAAGTATACGTATGCAAATTCAGTCACGACTGCCTCTTTTATCAATTGGAGATCTATTAGACAGTATATCCATTCTGTGGCTCTAGGCCCAGGCGTTATACATGATGTAACTATATGTAGTACAGAAGGGTAGCTGTGCCATTCTCTGAAGAAGACACTGTGGGCAACGTGTCATTTTCGATGTGCCAATACCAATCAATATTTTAATATTTGGGTATTCCCAAATGTGTGTTTTGATATGGAGATAATGTAACAATGGAGAAAGTGTGAATACATACACACCTGTATGTGTGAAGAGGCGCGCTAAATATACCAAGTGCAAATCAGCACATGTAATTAGAAGACAACAACTGGTCCTAATGGGAGAGAGCTGCTTAATTGTAAAAAAAATTTGAACTTGAATGTGTTCAGCAAAAGTTCATAGAATGCAAGATGAGCACTTTTAAACAACTTGCTCTTTACTTGGGAACTTCTCAATCCCGCTTTGGTCAACTTCAACTCCCCATGGTGACTGTTTCAGGTGCATACCTGCCAACACTCCCGTATTTCCAGGGAGTCTCCCGTATTTTAGGCCCATTTTTCCTGCCTCCTCCCGTATTGTGATTTCTCCCCTATTTCTCCTGTATTTCACGAATTGTCAGTTTTTGCTACAAAACGTAATTATATGAGCTGTACAACAAACCAATGAAGGTCAAATGCATCATTGGCAGTGGTTTAGAATATGCCAGTTTGCGTTCATAAAGATCCCCCTTATCGCACATTTCGCACAAAAGATCAGAAAGGGTGAATCGTATAGGTGATTTTTATCAGAGAGAGTGGCAACCTTCTGTAGCTATTAATGTTATCATACCGACTAGCTACTGAGGTAATACACTGTATTCGAGCGCATATTCTCACAGTGAGAGTCCTGTGAATGGATTGCTGTGTTACAATATTCATTTCTCATAAGCTAACATAACAAGGTTATCACTTTTGCTAGCAATATAGCGGCTATATTAATTTTTTTACAACAAATGTTAAAATAGTAAAAGTAATATATATATATTGCAAAACGCAACCTGCTGTGTTCACGGCAGGGTTTCCCCATTTCCCTTCAGTGCAACTCTCAGTTTTTAACCATCTTTTTCTGCTGTCGCCCCACTCAATTGGCTTCTACGTCATAGGCTACAATAGGATGTATTTTATTGTAGTTTTCAAGTTCAATCCCACTTAAGACAGAGCTGAGCTTTGGGGCAGAACAGAATAACATGCATAGTGATGGTTTCTGTATAGTTTTGTCCACTGACAAAAAGTTTATGAATATTTTTCATCAGACCACGTTTCTGTTTGCTAGCTAGCTGTCTAGTCAAAAAAGTCCACCAGCTACGTGTTCCATTTCCCATATTCCAATCACAAAGAATTGTGGATCTAGTCTTTAGAATTTCATCTGAAAGAGCACCAAATTTATACATTTAGCTCTTAAAATTGACAAAGAAATATTTTAAAAATGCCCCCTAGACAGTTCAGGGTCCACCCAAATCAATCATCATCCTGCTCCCCCTTGCCCCTCCACCGGAAAACAATCACCCGTATTTTCAAACCCAAATGTTGGCAGGTATGCAGGTGTGTATGTCAATTCAGGAGAAGGTGATTGATATTGTAATGCTCATGTTCAGAAAAATAACATTTAATCAAAATCATAAGCACAACTTTGCTTCCTGTATTTAAACATGCTCTTTCCAAAGCATTCAGGACAACCTACATAAATGGTATAAATATGTTCCTTTTTCTTGTTTAATTGCTACACTAATTTGCTCAGAGGCTGGAACCTAATAGACACAAATGCATTGTTTCAGGGTTTATTCAGTGAAAGGAGTGGTTTTCTGTGGCTATCTTCTCTTATACCAGGGCTGTTATAACCTATAACTATCCCTGCCATTCTGTGTCACTGCAATAAAAGCAGAAGAATGAACATTGGAGCTAACGTAAATGAAGAAGAGATTAGAATGTCACAAACACGCCATTGAGTGCGTCTGAGCATGTAAATTTCTTAAAATATTAAGAGTTTAAAATATTCCAGTGTCTAATCTAAGCAAGATTTTCTAGGCATTTATTGAAGCTGCAATGTAAAGCAACAGTGTCACTATGAAAATGCACTTATTATATAATTTCTACCCTTTCCTTGTGATCGTGGTCCCAGAACAAAATCTTTAATCACCATTCTTCATAGATAATTTCCTGATCTGCTCTCAACATCTTTTAAAATAAATTAAAGATGAATATCCTAGTAGAGTACCTTTCTTCAACTTCAACTTCAACTTACAAAATGTTCTTGTTACCCATCTTTATACTTTTATATTTAGTAAACAAAACTAAACAGTATTTTCAATCTAGTGAATACACTTTATAACTACGGCATAAACTCCTGTTATTTATGCTGACTCATTTATAGCGCAAATGCCCACATCCTTAAGTCGTCATTTAACAAAGAAATCTTATTTAATTAATTTCCAAATAATAATAGGCATATTTTAAATTAAGTCACTGGGCTCTATCTTGAAGATCTTAGCAGTGCGCAAGTGCATTTAGGGCATGTCCAACTCCACTTTTGCTAGTTAGAGGGTGGATATTTTGAGCTCAAAGTAAGACGCAAGGTTCAAATGGTCTGAACTTAACCTCTTCATTAATTATAGGTGTGTCTTGGGCGTAACATGCAACAAACCAGTCAGAGAGTCATCTCCCATTCCCTTTAAAAGCTACCTGCG
Source organism: Synaphobranchus kaupii (assembly GCA_029718625.1). NCBI lineage: Eukaryota > Metazoa > Chordata > Actinopteri > Anguilliformes > Synaphobranchidae > Synaphobranchus > Synaphobranchus kaupii. The sequence continues at coordinate 35,793,753 of CM056389.1, read as the reverse complement.
TTTGCACCTTGGCAGATTGCTAATATGATGGCGGATAGTAAGACTGTGAAAACAGTGATTTACAGCTGGAGAAACAGACATGCTCATGCATGTTAAAGGCTATATGGATCAATATTATGATCAATATTATTTGGACTAACCATTATGACGTGTTTAGATATACACAATAATAATCTTTCACATTAGGGTATAACAGTGGCATGGGTTCCCGGTAATGCCAGACCAAACCATTTCCCAGAAATATAATGGGAAAACAGGAAAAATTTTTAAATTTTTTCACTCACTGGCTTTGGCTTCCACTCTCAGAATTGTGTTCAGGTAATATCGACACTTACTCACGGCCCTGTACTCTTGTCCACATCAGAGGAGGATGTCCTTGTCACAGTTTCCAAACGCGCAGCATGTTAACTGGCGATACAGCGCACGTGTAAAGCCTGCCTCTCTGGCCTGCCGGGATGCAGTCATCTTACAGTTACAGCGTGATCACTGTCACGGAACGACCGTCCGCGCGCGCCCTCCCTCTGACTCAGAGGGACTCTGACTCTGTTCACTGGGTCAGCCATGTGATTGAGGAACCGAAGGAGTGATTCATCCTTCCCCCACACCCAGATTCATATCCTCGGCACTCTGGGTTTTCGAGCCGCGGTCATCATCGGGTGTGCGACAGGGGGAGGGCGTGGGCGGATTCCACAGAGGTTAGTGGGAGGAAGTGGGTCCGGGACTTGAGCCGCCCAGGGTTAATGCCTTCCACCACCAGAGACGCACACTCAAATGCACACTCATTGACATGGGAAATGTAACACTTCCTCTTCAACTTCATGCTTTCTTTTCCAGAATTTGGCAGAGTCCGCGCAGAGCGTGGATTGGCGGGGGATGGGTCACCAGCACTGTTAGTCCTATTTTTTCTGGCATTGCGTTTGAGTTTGATCCAGAGTTACCACTTGAGATTGGGGTAAACTGAGATGTCTCCCAGAGGATCTACGATTTAGGTTTTTTTATTTTCATTTTCTTTACATAATAGTGAACTTCAAAAGCTTATACAGTATGTTATAATTTTACTTTTTGGTTTTCCTTTCCTGTGATCATGATAATCAAAATGTCTTAATATACAAAATAAGGAAAGTTATAAAGTAAATGTAGACATTGATATCACTTTTAACTTTTGCTGTATAGAAGCCTGCTGTACTCCATATTCCATATAGTGAAATATAGAGGACACAGACATTGCATTATGGGGTAACCGAAAGCTTCACTTGTCTGAGAGCTGGCAGGCAGCTTGCCTGCCACACTTTTCAGCCCGGTCAATAGCTCTCCACATCTCTCCATTAGATTTACTCTTCACACCTGCTGATGGAATTCATATACAGTGAGACGCACACTTCCACAGTGACCTACCTCCCTTTGCTCAGTTGGCTTACATGGATCATTATGCTGGTAGGAGTATCGCTGTCCATTCAACATATATACAAGATGTAAATGACACGGTTGCTCACATAATTCAGGTGGATGCAATTATAAATGTTCTATTGCACTGCAAGTCCCTCTTAATAAGAGCAGCTGGGATGATTATAATGTATATGGGCCATTCTACAAAAGTCATGCAAATTGCTGTCCCTCTCTGATAAAAGTAAGAAATTGACCAATAAAATCTTTCAATGCTATATAATTCACTAGATCATGTTATGTTTTAATATAATCCAAGATATAAATTGCAATAATAATAGTTACATTTATCCAAAATCAACACTTGGGGATATATACTATTGGGAGTATAAATTCCTATTGGGTGATGGCTGTCCCCACTATCAACCCTTAAACTGGTGCATTACAAAATTAGCTTTTGTGTGTCTCATTCCACAAAGCATGTGCATTTTTATAAAATATAAGTTAAAATAATGCAATCTATTTTGTAATAAATTTTATAATTCAAAAAACCTATCGAAAAAATGCTGTCCCCAATTTTTACATCACAACCTAAATGTACACTGTTTGAGTCTGTGCAGTGAACCAGCTTGTAGCCACACACCCCTTTTTTAACCAGGAAATTAGACAGCCTTCATATGAATCAAGGCCACATGGTGAGTAGCTAGGTTTTAGCGTTTTGATATAATTGTCCTTCAAAGTATGAAAATTAGTCTGTGGTTTTAAGAGACGTCACACCCAAACACCCAAGTTTTCATATTAGAGAAAAAAAGTTGATTTCATAACTGTAGATTTGATTAAAAGGAAGGTGCATCTGCACAGAGAAGTGGTTGCTAACCATGTGCTTGCTAAATCTTTTGTTTTGTGGCCGAAATTTGCCAAAATTGTCACAACCGAAACAGTCACTACCGAAACAAATGGTATTGTTTTGACAGGCCTGTTTCAGTTGGTGACACTTGTCCATAAATTCTTATTAAAGACAATAAATAGTGACACAATCAATGCACATGTACAAACCTCAATTCCAAAAAAGTTGGGACAGTGTATAAAATGTAAATAAAAACAGAAAGCAATGATTTGCGAGTCCTTTTTGTATTCATTTGAAAACAGTACAAAGACATGATATTTCATGTTTTAACTAATCAACTTTATTCTACATTTCATTCTTTATTCAGCTCATTCTACATTTGATGCCTGCAACACCTCCCAAAAAATTTGGGACAGGGGCATGTTTACCTTCGTGTTACATCACCTGTCCTTTTAACAACACTCAGTAATCTTTTGGGAACTACAACACTAATTGTTGTAGTTTTGAAAGCAGAATTGTTTCCCATTCTTGCTTAATATGAGACTTCAGCTGCTCACCAGTCCGGGGTCTCCATTGTCATATTTTGGGCATCATAATGCGCCACACGTTTTCAATGGGAGACAGGTCTGGACAGCAGGCAGGCCAGTCTAGCACCCGCACTCTCTGACGACGAAGCCATGCTGTTGTAACACGTGCAGAATGTGGCTTGGCATTGTCTTGCTGAAATGAGCAGGGATGTCCCTGAAAAAGTGATTGTCTAGATCGCAGAAAATGTTTCTCCAAAATGCATATGTACCCTTCAGCGTTAATGGTGCTTTCACAGATGTGCAAGTTACCCATGCCATGGGCACTAACACACCCCCATACCATGACAGACGCTGGCTTTTGAACCTTGTGTTGGTAACAATCGAGATGGTCCTTTTCCTCTTTGGCCGGGAGAACACGACGTCCATTATTTCCAAAAACAATTTGAAAGGTGGACTCGTCAGACCACAGCACACATTTCCACTTTGCGTCAGTCCATCTCAGAAGAGCCCCGAGAAGTCGGCGGCGTTTCTGGATGTTGTTGATATATGGCTTACGCTTTGGGTAGTAGAGTCTTAACTTGCATTTGTAGATGCAGCGACAAATTGTGTTTACTGACAATGGTTTTCTGAAGTATTCCCAAGCCCATGTCGTTATATTCATTACAGAAGCATGCCGTTTTTAATGTAGTGCTGTCTGAAGGATCGAAGGTCACGGGCATTCAATATTGGTTTACGGCCTTGCCCGTTTTCTCCAGATTCTCTGAATCTTTTACTAATATTATGGACTGTAGATGGTGAAATCCCTAAATTCCTTGCAATCGTGTGTTGAAAAACGTGTGTTGAAAAAAATGTTGTTCTTAAACTGTTGGACTATTCGCTCATGCACTTTTTCACAAAGTGGCGAACCCATCCTTGCTCGTAAATGCCAGAGCCTTCGTGGATGCTCCTTTTATACCCAGTCATGATAGCATGACCTGTCACCTATTCACCTATTTACCTGTGGAATGTTCCAAACAGGTGTTTTTTGAACATTCCACAACTTCCCAGTCTTTTTTATACCCCTGTCCCAACTTTTTTGGAACGTGTTGCAGGCATCAAATTCGGAATTAGCGTATATTTAGAAAAATCAATGAAGTTGCTTTGGTAAAACATTAAATATATTTTAGATATCTTTTTCATTTAAATATATAGACAAGAGAATTTACAAATCACTGCTTTCTGCTTTTATTGGCATTTTACGTACTGTCCCAACTTTGGAATTCAGGTTTCAGTAAGAGATGTCACAACCGCAACAATGTGGTCACAACTGAAACACCTGTTGTTTTGTAAACATTTTGAATAATGTGAATAATCAATCAAATATCCAAGATATTGTGCTGGTGAGGGTATATATAATCTCATAAATAAGAATCTATCAAATTCATGTGATCAGATCTGTCCATTTTATAGAGAACATTTGTACGGAGTTTTCACTAAATTTAATTAATCCAATGTTTTATTTGATTAAAAAATTCAGGGTAATTGATTCAAATTCAACAGCAGTCAAGATTTTTTTTCCAAAATTTTTTTTCAAAGGGGTTATCAATTGGGTATGTAATTTTATTAGAAGAGAAGGTAGAAGGGGGGTACCTGTTGGTACTGTTGCAATGCATGGCCACACCGCTCACTTGCTTAACAAAAGAGGGTTCAGGCCATATGAACTTTGTGCAGTTTTTATGATAAGCCAGCACAAATGATCACATTTTATCTCATAATTGTTCTGTAATTACCAGGCTACTCATTCTAGCTTCGTCTCACTCATTGTCATCAAAAGGACATTGTCTAGTAGTTTCAGTGGAGGTCATGACTCCAAGTCAGAACAATCCAGAGCCAACAGGTGATGCCTGTCTGGCTCAAATTCTTTGGTGTGCTTGCTTAACATTGTTATTTTATTCATTTTTCTTTTTTTACATAATTTTTAACAATGAAAGATTTGTACCTCAAACATTTAGGAAAATTCACAAATGAGGAAAGTTTTATTGCCTCAAAGTTATTTCCTCAAAGGGCAAAATATGTCCTGTAACCATTCCAGTGTTGCCAGGGGCAATAGAGGCAGTTAAGTGGATTACAGTGTGTCAGGGGTAGATTTGCATGGAGAAAATCTTGCCCCCTCATCCACACTTCCAGCTTTGTTCTACGATTCCTGTCTTTCAGGTTTTCAGACTCCGGCTTCTGCAGCAGACACCTGACAATCTTCTGACCTCCTCCCCTCACACTCAGGTTCTCTGAGAGAGTGTGATAAGAGAAGAAGAACCATTCAACTTTTACTAACTGCCCCTCAGGGCTGAGTTTCAACCGTTTGCATAAGAAGGGGGAGGAAGAAAATCACAGCACATAGTGTACAATGCAGGGGTATACATATCTATGCACTGTAACTACTACCTCCTTGCCAAGGTGTTGCCCCTCCAGTTTCCACCAGAAGAGCTTTTGAAAATCGAGTAGCAGGGATTCTCATTTTAAATCTATCATGCTGCACTTCATTTGGTGAATGTATTTTTCATTCTGCACTCCAATGTAGCAAAGGTGCAGTCATAGTGCAGATTTAGAGAGTGATAAGGAAGCTTCCTGAGCTGTACGAAGGCCCTGTCCCCACTGTTCAGCTGAGTCATGCCTCATTTGCATTTGTGGAATTCATTCTACATCTATATAAACAAATAATCAAATAAATAAATACTCTCACTGAAAGTTTGCAGCTCCAAGCATTGCACTGCAAGTGTTTTGTAATTTTTCAGTTGGAAACCAATAATCTTGTGAATGTTACAAAAGAACTATGAAGAAATTAATGTTATGAACTATAAAAGAATACTTTCACAATAAATTTAATATGTCTTGAAACATACTTGAGCTCTGCCAAAAAAAAACACAACAAAACATAAGTAATTAAAGAGAATTCAGCCTTATGCTGCTCAGAAATGGATTTGAATGGTCATCCAACTTGGAATGCCAAGGTAGTAACTCGAGCATCATCCTAGAGCTCCAACTTCTCAACTAAGAATTGTATTGAATGTACTATCCCAATATCTATCTTGAGATATTGTTAATTAGGTTTAATTATGATGACAGTTCACATTACCTGACGAAAGGTGACAATGCAGTCTGTAAGTATTTGGACAGTGACACAATTTTGTTCAATCCAGCACATTGGATTTGAAATGAAACAAGGAATATGAGGTTAAAGGATAATTCCAGTTTTTTTTTTACCTGAGCCTATTTTTACGAACTATTTCCACCATGCTGATCGTTAATAATAATAACAGTCACATTTTTCCTTTTTGAGAAAAAAACTGATTTGTCGTTTAAAGCTGCTCTTCATACCACATAGGTCCTCGCCACGACAAGAGCTCTCCATCACCGTCGACGGCACTATGGTGGCTGCCTCCAGCTCTGCGAAGAACCAGGATGACCCCCATTATACCTCCTTTTAGCACCCTATCTCCACTCCCCCCCACCTGCATCCACCTCATGCTCGTCATCTGTTCCACTGAGAAGTGCACAGGTCTTCAATGCCGGGGAAGTGCACAGTGAGTCACACAGTGAGGCATGAGGGGGGCTCAGATGTGGACAGTAGAATGAACACGGTGTATTTTTACACCCCGGTGAGGTGGGCTGCAGCACTAAACAGCCATGTGTCTCCTGTGCATTCCAATCATCTGAAAGGCACAGTTTATCCCCCTGAGTCTGCCCGGGGCTATAAACTACAATCAGGCGTAGGTTGTTTTCCAAGTGGCACAGAGGTATAAAACACACGAAAAGAGAGGAGCAACCTGTATTACATATGAAATATGCACATGCAAATACCCGTTTTAAATAAATGCATGTACACGTGTGAAATGCTGCCCTTCTCCGTGTTACGTGACAAACATCTTAGTGGGCGATCATCACTCAAAATTGGGCCTGTTTTCACTTACCTAATTGCTTGCTGCAGAGGTTGCTTAGCCGTAACACGGGTAATTATCATTTTTATCGATTGGTGAACGGCGCCATGACAAGGGTTTGATGCAATGAAGGCATGTGAGAAGGAATCCTTTGATTTGCTACTTTTTACTGCTACACAAATTTTAATTTAATTCCTTAAAAAAAACTTTGACCAACATGACAAAATCATGAAAAAGCAATCACCAGAAGTCATTACCATCATTGCTAATGACCAATGCAGCAGCAGCAACCTTTTACAGAAATGTAATATACTGCTATATATTGTCAATATGTGGACTTTTCTGAAAATATAATGATACATATATTTCACAGCAATGTACTTAAAAATGTCAATATCTGAAATCAGCAATAACTTGTATATTTGCCCATATATTGTGACGAACAGAACCGCAGTATGTTCATACTACTTTATTTAAATATTCACCGTATTCGATTTGCATAAAGAGCTGCAGCACGGTTCCATAAAGCAGACATCTCGGGCCACCAGGGGCCCCTCGAAAGACTAAAAGCTCAGTCAGCCTAGTCTGCAGGTCAGGTCTTTAGCCAGGTCAAAACCAGAAACCAGCTGGCAGCCGCTGTTCTTCTGGAGTCTTCCATGGGAAGCCAAATCAAAGCCACGGTCCCCACTCTATTAAAAACCGACATCACGGCCGCCCATCATGGCTTGGCTCGCACGCTGTGCTATTTCTATTTGCTTATTTAGTTTGTTGCTGTTTTTAAGAGAGCTAAAGCTGGGTGCCCCATAAAAAGCCCGGGCAGCTGAATGCTGGGTAACTATTTTTCAAAACTGGTGCTTTTATTTTTTGTCAACCCTTAGGCTGAAGACTTCGGGAGAGGTGGGTGAGATGACCATGACTGTCAGCCGGCTGCCATATGCAGGGGATGTCAGTCAGTCTGTCTGTCCCACTGCTGAATGATTGCTCAACTGGCGCCAGGCCTGGCAGGCCGCCAGACTATTTCACTGACCGTCAGCATCGTGCTCAGCTTGACCCAATGCCTGTTTGTCTGATAGAGAATATCTCTGACTGACCACAAATTAATCTGTCTGTCTCTCTCACACACTCACTCATACCCCCATTTCACCGATACCAGCCATGAGCCAAAAACCTGGTAAGTACAGTCAGCATGGCCGGTCAGTTCAGAACACACAAAAGCCTGATATTCGTGTTGTCCATGAATTATGGACCTTAAGATTATTCAACTGGTGGCCGGGGGGCCAAATCTGGCCCACAATAGATGTACTCCTTCCCTTTTGATCTTTTGAAAAACAGGAAATAGATAGATTATTCATAGGCATCAATAATTGTGTCCATGTCAGCAACTGTACAATTTCACGATACCTCCCACCCATGACAGAATGGCACAGTGTCAGCATACCTCCCAAAAGTGACAGAATTATTAAAAAAAATACCTATGCATATTTTTAGAATGTATCTTCTTATGTAGCATCTTATTCTGATGTTGTTTGATAACGATCAGGATTAATCAAAAAGGAACAGGCAGTTGAAGAACCCTGATAAGTCTTAGGGCAACTTAATACTCAAAGTTAAAATAGCTAAAAAAAAATAAATAAACGTACTTTACAAATAGCTGTCCTGTTATAGCACAGGAGTAAATTAAATTGTACCATATGGCATTTATTTTGGGGTGAATCGCTTCAGAAGAAACTTATCGACAACCTCCCATGCATATTTAAGGGAGTCATGCTCCACTGCACCCCAGTTCGGTATTAAAGGCAGAAATATTCCCTGTGGCAGCTATATTTTTTTGCCCATGTGTACTTTGTGACCAATTTTGAAGTGGCCATAGTATTTTGTACAGTACATATCAATCAACAAACTTAATTAAAGGTTTATATAGGAGTTATGGTTTATGCATTATGACCAGTTATTTCTTGCTAAATCGAGAAAAAATGTGAGCATGCTTATGAATATGACCACTGTCAAACAGTTGCTGTCCTTTGGAAAATGTCCTGCTCAGCAAGGACTTCTTCTTATGAAGAATTTTTTTCCCCTCACACAAACAAATACAATAAAATACTTAAAACATTAGTGCTTCACGTTGCAGTTTAATGAATGTTGTATTACATAAATATTCAATTCTCACTAATTTTAATATTTCTACAGAATGTGGTCTTCATGTGTTCAAAGGATAAAATAAGAAAAAATACTAATAAATGTATTAAATATATTATTTATTTTGTTATATTATATAAATAATAAGAATAAATAAACACAATAGATAAACACAAATATGTTGCATATTCCAAACAGTAACCACAACTAATCATTAAAAATCTTGAACATGCACTGGCCAACCCAAAGTGCATTTAAAGAATAATAAAGCACACAGAAAATGAACTCCAGATGTCTTTACAGGACTTGTGGTTCTGTGCAAAGGTGAAAGGTTGCATGCAGTACATTTGTATGAAAAACATACAATAAATCCACATATGTACTCTATCAGATTAGATTTAACGCTGAATATATACACTGGTTCAAAATTAAAAAGACAACTGAGCAACTGCATATCCTTAGAGAAATGCAATATACTGCAATATAACAAAATTTAATATATTATCACAACTCTGCCACACCAAAATATATGGGCAAATTTACAAAATGTACTGTATTTACAAAAATACATGTCTCATTATGTTTTGTCATTAAACATTGTGTTTTGTATATTGTCATTAAACATTAAGCAGTGTTTTGTATTTTAGCCATAGCACTAAGTAATGGATTTATGATAAATGTAGAAGTCCACCTTTTGAACAACCTAGAAAAGGGCATTTTCAGCCTATTCACACAAATTATACATGCACCAGACTTTGATGGAATAAAATAGAAAATTGCTATACCTCAAGGTCCACAGGTAGACATTCGGTAACAGTGCCAATTTCGAAAATTACAAGTTGTGAAATACCACCCTGGGATTCTGTTGCAATAAGTGCTACATTTACAGCTTAATTTGTTTTTAGCGGAGGGAGCTATTCATTGAAAGTTTATTTGAATAAATTTGTCATAGCTAGGGCTACCAGTTTATGTCCACTTGTTTTCTCGCATGAACTTCAGTGCTCCGCCAGCAAGAGGTCAAACGCATTTTTTGTCAAGCCATATGTCAAACAGTTATCCATTTCATCGCCACAATCATCTTTGTTGAAAAAGTAATAGGCAACAATTAAACACAGATGATGATCTGTGTTTAATTAGTGTTAAATTCAGTCCTACAGACATGTGGCAGTATATTGACATTTTTGCTTGAAGCAGTGGGAAATAGTCACATTAAGAATGACAGCAGTTATTTAACATAACAAAAAATTGTTAAACAAAGGAAGAAATACACTGCCTGGCCAAAAAAAAAGTTGCGGTTGCACCCGTCATGCATAGTGCCCACTAGTGCAGTGTTATGATCTGGGGTTGCACCCGTCATGCATAGTGCCCACTAGTGCAGTGTTATGATCTGGGGTTGCACCCGTCATGCATAGTGCCCACTAGTGCAGTGTTATGATCTGGGGTTGCTTCAATTGGTCAGGTCTAGGCTCAGCAGTTCTCTTTTTGGCCAGGCAGTGTAGTATTAATAATAATTTAACTGTATATTTAAAACATAAAAACATTAAATAAAATTGGTGAATGTCATGCAAATTTCTAATGCAAATCACGATTCTAAACTTGTGATTAAATTTGAACATTGTTTAACAGTTTCGTCTGTAATTAATTATCGATGCTTGGTGAAAACTTGCCCATATGAAGAGACACATCTTTCTGCATTGACAGAGTTGGTTGCAACCGACAAGTATTGTTTTGCCTTTCGCATACGGTTTGGAAATATTTCCTCAGCTGTATCCCAGAATTCACCCAGTGACATTGCAGTGCATTTTGTGCTAATAATTGATAAGTTTCCAGCTCAGTCAACATTATCATTATCTTCTGCCCACATAGTAAATGCAAAACTAAATAACTGGGAGGAATACTTAAAGGAGCTATATGTAACAAATTTACTGTACTAAATCATAAAATGACCATGATATGCCATCAGAGATTAAGGAAACATGCTAAGTCGAAATACTGGCTTCTCCCACAACAATGCTACAGCCAGTCTGTTCTCCTTTGAAATTTCCATTCCGGGTCGGAACGTCTGTATTTGTTTTGGCCTGGGTGACTGATTCACGATTCTCCGAGTTGACTCCGCCCACTGCCCAGTACGAACAACCTGATGTACTCCGGCACTCCGACAGCCGATTTACGAATGCCTAAGCTAAGTTCAACATCGTTTTCAGTTAGCTAGCTAGCTAAAGATTTAAATATATATATATGTATATAGTTACTAGCTAAACATACGGCTAACGTTAACTTATATCTGTGTGACCATAAACATAGCCAGCCATGCATCTAGCTAACATTGACAGAGTTATAAAAAATCCACATGAGCTGGTTTATAATTTGCAAACAATAAATGAATTGCAAACGTATACATTAGCTGATGAACTTAAAGTGTAGGACTCGTCGTCGCTTGTCATTGTCAAAATAGAATAAGCTTGTCTGAAAATATAATGTTGCGCTCGGCTCGTCTTGCGCTCGTGTTCGTTCAGTGTCCCCAACCTGGCAACCCGCGTGAGCTTCAAGTCTGGGGAGGAGGGGGCGGGCGTAGACAACTCTCCAATATTGTGAATTTGGACTGCAGTACCCATTTTAAACGCTCGGTGTCAATGTTACATATAGCTCCTTTAAAGATTAATAGAAAAAAATAATGTCAGAGGTTCTCCTTGCAAATGTTTTCACTATAGTAAGCTTGCCCAGCAAAGCACACAGCTTTGGTCTGCATTTTGGCTTTCACTATGCTTGGTTGGCTGCAGGGCATGAAATATCTGCATTTTATTGTAATTTTCGGATAAAAAAAGGAATTTCAGGAAGACGTTTAATTGATGTGGAATTCTGTAGAAGAAACCCCTTTCATGTTCAGTGCAGGAGTGCAGAACTCCCAGCGTGATGCCTCACAGATAATTTTTGACCGCAGACTGCACCAATAAAAACAGAAAATGAACCAAAGGTTTCTGGGAGGAAACATGAGAAGAATGCCCTGCCGAATTCCCACAAAGTGAACCCGAACAAACAATTCTGTCTGCCAATCTCACTACATCTCACCAAATGTTGAAATTCAGCTGCCCGGTGTGGTCAAAATAAGGGGAAGAAGATCCATCTAGATCCATCTGCTTAAGTCAGGAGGGTGTCTGCAGATGGATCTTGGAGCAAGGGAAAAACATAAATGACTCAGTCGATTCTCTTTGAAGATAATGTAAGTGTAAACATTGGGTCTCATTCATGAAACATGACCAGAACGAATTTGTACGTGAATCGTCCGTATTCGCAAATTTGGCCATATTTTGGCATCATTTTCATATCTGAGATGTGTTTGCACGTACTAACAAATTTTACACCTGCTCGGGACCACGTGTACTGCGTTCGTAAATTCAGAATGACGCTAAATGTAGTTTCTGAGTGATAGTTTTAGAATATTAATTTATTTAAATTTTCTGTTAAATTCATAAGACTAAATATACATAGCCTTTGAAATACACATTGAAAACGTAATAAATTATGATTGTAAAAACCAAACCTATTAAAGCCTATTAATCAATTGTAGGCTATGAAGCTGTTTAATTAGACCCATAATGTAAGCTAATGAATGCTCCCAGTAACCTACTATTATTTATAAATGGTTAAAAATTTTAATTCTATATGACCTTACATAGGCTATGCTAATTAAAACACATATTTAACCAATGAACAAAACTTTCTTTAATGTGGCTTAGCCAGGGTTACAATTGTGGTTAACAGCTTAATCCAGCTAATGCCAGCGTACATCCAGTTCCCCTACAAGATGCAAAGCCAGGTGGAGGTAAAGCGGGTTTTTTATGAAATTGCCAACCTGTCCAATGTTATCGGTGCCATAGACTGCACACCCCAGTGCGTTTTTGTTGAAAGGTCGGTGAAACCCTGTCTCGCTTTCAGGTGAAAAACCGGATAAACTTAATTGAAAAGTGAAAGTTTTTCAACTGGTTAGAATGTAGCCAGGCGATATCCTGGTACGTAAAAACCTGAGCTCTATTTTGGCTTTTGCTCAGTGGGACACGCGCATTAATGTGACCGCAATTAGAACGCGCCAGAGAGATTCTAAAATAAGCTAGCCTATGTGACTACCCGATTTCAAACCACAACTCACATGCACAGAACCCCAACAAAATTACAAAATGAATACCGTTTAATTTATCTCCAGGCTGCTATAAAGCAATGCGATGCAGACGTAGATGCGCAGCTATGCGTTTCTTCGCCTCCAATTTAATGTCAATCCATTTATTTTTTTTATTTTACTACTTTAACAGTTTGTGTGAGGGGTGATCCTGCATTGATTGTAGCCTACATGTTATCTGCTAGGCCTTTACCAGTTCATGACACCGGTACTGACAATACTAAACAATTTTTTTTTTTCCTTGATTGAACATCTGCTAATAGAACTTTGATTTCAGTGTGGGAATAATTATTTCCTTTGCTTTTTCTGGGCCATTTTGACAAGGTATGGACCTTTAAATGGAAGTGACAGCCTCCATATAAGGCAATTCATGGACATGGATTTATGCTAATCATAAAATAACGTGGACGCGCTTCGTACGTGAATACAAAAAATCTGCATTTCCCACGCGGTTTGATGAATCCGGCGTAAATTCTTCGTACCAACTAGTTTTGTACATAAATGTACGCACATATTTAGGAGTGCTTCATGAATGAGGCCCATTGTGTTGAGTTTTTTCGATAAACAGATGGAACCTCAAATGTATATGGTGAGCTCGTTCCATATCTGTCCTCCATTATCAACACCTCCCTAACCAGTGGCCATGTTCTTGCTGCTTTTAAGACTGCCCATGTTACCCCACTCCTTAAAAACCTAGCTTGGACCCCTCTGATGTCAGGAACTACTGTCCTGTATCTCTCTTGCCCTTCCTGTCCAAAACTCTCAAACGAGTTGTCCTTAACCAACTTTCTGTTTTTCTCTACCAGAACAATCTGCTTGACCTGCACCAGTCCGGCTTCAGAACCGGGCATTCCACCAAAACTGCTCTCCTGGCCGTGACGGAGGCACTCGCCACTGCTAGAGCCTCCTCCCTCTCCTCTGTCCTGATTCTACTTGACCTGTCTACGCCATTCGACATGGTCAACCATGAACTTCCGATCTCCACACTCACTGAGATGGCCATTTCTGGGACTGCCCTCTCTTGGTTTGTACCATATCTCACTGATAGATCCTACCAAGTCTCTTGGAAGGGTTCCGTCTCTGCACCCCATCCCTTTTCTACAGTCCTGCAGGGATCTGTACTGGGTCCTCTGCTGTTCACTATTTATACTAAGTATTTATACTAAGTCTCTTGGTTCAGTAATTAATTCACATGTACAACATCAGGAGGATTCGACCGTACCTGACCACCTACTCCACCCAGCTTCTTCTCCAGACCATAGTCACCTCACGCCTGGACTACTGCAACTCCCTGCTCGCAAGCTAACCAGCCTGCGTCATTCTGCCTCTTCAACTGATCCAGAACGCAGCTGCCCGGCTTGTGATCAACCTCCCAAAATTTTCGCATGTCACCCCCCTGCTGAGGTCACTCCACTGGCTGCCAGTTGCAGCCAGGATCAGGTTCAAAGTTCTGACCCTGGCCTACACTGCAGCCAATAGGACAGGCCCGCCTACCTGCAGGACTTAATCGAGTACTATGTTCCTGCTCGACCACTTCGCTCTTCTACAGCAGGGCGACTCGCAACTCCCCCCCTCCGTGTCAACGGCTCTCGCTCGTCCCGACTGAGGAGCTTTTCCACCCTAGCTTCCACCTCAGTGGTGGAACAAACTTCCCATTCCAACTACGTTCTACTCCAACACAGACACACCTCTTCAGACTCTACCTTGACTGATATACTAATCTAGGACCTTTTCTCATGGTACTTGTTCCCTGTGTTTTGTTGTCTGTTTGTTACACTTTATAATAGTATAGAATAGAATTATAGTATCGCTGATTTACCCACAGCTTACTGTGAACTACATTCAGTGTTCATTACTAGGGATAGCTGCTACGTTATGTGAAGGATGTGCTTTGTCTTATCTGTTCTGTAGTTACTTCGAAGACCTTTCTGTATGCACTTATTGTATGTCGCTTTGGATAAAAGCGTCTGCTAAATGACTAATGTAATGTATATGTATACTGGTGTGTATACTGGTTTTTCTTCCACTCAATTATTTTCGAAACAGCTGTATATATACTTTATTGCTGGTTCACTCCTACTGTACATCGGACCACAGTGAAAACATTCTCACCGAGGATACGTACATATTCAGTGTGAAGTTCCATGAAATTCCTGAAACGACGACCCTTGTTGTGCATCCCTGCGATAATGACAAATTATGGATTGCAAAGCCGTAGGGCAGGGTCCCACAGCCCTGGTCCTGGAGAGCCACAGGGTCTGCTGGTTTGTTTTCACTGTAAACTCAACAACTAGTTCAGATCCAAGAAGCCAGGTGAGGTGAGGTAAGCGTCTCACCATTTTCTTTCATCAATAAATGAAGTGTCGGTTAACAACAATAACTAGCACGCCCCGCGGCTCTCCAGGACATGCTATCATGCTGGAGAAGCCCGTAATCTAGCGCTCCATTGAGTTTTAACCTTGTCAAATTTTCATTGCGGGGAAACTGTTTGTACCTTTTTTTTTTTTTTTAACTGAAGGAGGGGAGCAGCCTTGGCAGTAGCCCACCTGCTCACACCTGTGTCTGCCCTCGATACAAAGCTAAAAGGACATCCAAAACCATACTGGGTGGGGCACCTGGACTGGGCAGTCCTCCTGACAGGGGTGGGGAGGGCGTTGCCAGCAAATGGCACAGATGAGCGGCTGGCCTGCGGTAGAAGGACTTCCGAGTCGGCCAGCTTTCTCGCAGTACACCAGGGAAGCGTTATCAGGGGCCAGATGGCAGCCCTACAGAGGACATCGGCACACACACACACACACACACACACACATGCTGCTCTCAGTAAACCAGACGGACCGTTAACTCGATCCTCCTAAGAGTTGAAAAGAAAAATGCAGACAAAAAAACGTCTTTCAAAAAAGCTGGTAGATTTAATACCCCACTCCCGACTTCAGACTGCTTAAATATATAAACACACGTTGAGCCCCCGGAATGCTGCACACTTCGAAACTCAAAGACGAGCTCTCGCCACACAAGAAAGAGAATCAAGATTGAGGAAACGGGGAGACACACTTGAAAGGATATGCAAATGCAGATGTCTCAGACGACAGGCGTTAACTAGTACAGGTTTTTATCTATCTATTTTTAGCTGGTGGTTTCTCCATTTGGTCTCCGAGGGTTTATGATGGCTTCCTTAAGCGCTGCCTTTGTCTGCCTTGCACAGACAGGGGAGTTGTGCAGACAGTTCTGGAGGTGTTGCCTAAGATGCTAACCATCGGATGGTAAGCCAGGACAGGGAGTCCCACACACATGCGCACATAAACACAAAACACACATGCGCACATAAACACAAAACACACATGCGCACATAAACACAAAACACACATGCGCACATAAACACAAAACACACATGCGCACATAAACACAAAACACACATGCGCACATAAACACAAAACACACATGCGCACATAAACACAAAACACACATGCACATATAAACACAAAACACACATGCGCACATAAACACAAAACACACATGCGCACATAAACACAAAACACACATGTATCTGTACGGGTGGAAATTAAACTCGCCAGAGGCGAGTAGATTATATTTTTGGGCGAGTCCGTTTTGAGGATCACTCGTCCGTGAGGCAAGTGAGATTTCTTGAGAGGCAAATAGACATTTGATCCAATGACTATTATAAACAGTCCACCTTACGAAAGACTAATGGGAGGCTGGGTCAATGAGCCGCTACTGAGTTTGTGTATGGCGAACGTGATTGATTGACACCTTTTCTAATCCAATAGCTAACCACGGATCACGTTTCAGTAGTAACAGAAGCGGAAGTTTTGGACACAAAATCCTGTCAGAGAAAACTATAACCGATCTGTGACAAAAGAATTTGTGATAAGCTAATGTTAGCAAAATAGAATTATGCCCCGATGCTTCCCCAACACCCCCCTCCCCCCCCAGCCAAGAAGACCAGAAGCAAAATATGTGCTCAATATGAGAAAAAGACAAAGGGGGTTTCAGGAGGAGTGGAGAAAGGGAAAGGAGACACTTAAACACTTTTGCCACTCCCTAAAACATGAAATTGATCTATGGAATTGATATCAATAAATAAATAACTTTTTTCCATCATAGTTCCATATATAATCATTGTCTGTCCTGCTTCTGCTTTTTACCAAAAAGATGAATTCATGGGGTAGAAAATTATTGCTTGTAATATTTTTGAGTGAAATTTCAGGCTACTAGCCCAGCTGGCTAGTGCCAAATATCCTTAAGTTGAACCCCTGAAACTGTATATACCTAAGTCTTATGGTCTGTTGATCATAATGTTCAAACGTATATAGACACATACTGTACATACATACACACACACAAGCTCACGCACAAGTACGCAGATACACACGCATGCACAGACACACACGTGCACGTGCACACACACACACACACACACAAATGCAAACACACAAAAGCCTGGTGGGTGAATTCTTAACAGGCTGTGAATCGTAAAAAAAAATCGTAGGCTGTGCCAAGGACACACCCAATGCAAGTGATGCACCCACCCAATGACCTCATACAGTACCCATGTGACACCTTTCATGCATTTCGATATGTAACGTGATCCATCACGCACATTCACACATATAAATGTTCTGTGCCTGATGAACTTGCAGCCCTCCAGAATGGAAAAAAAAACATTGAATAAAATGGAAACAGTCAATTTCCTTCAAACCCAGAGACAGAGACGAGTGACGGCAGGCCATTTGTTCAACTGGCGAAATCAAAGCAAGTGTAAACATTTCTATGAATTTGTCAAGTTCTTTTTGTTGTTGTTTAACTTGACATTGTTCATCTACATGAATTATAGCCTTGAAACCAGCAGGCTGACTGTAAAAGTGTCACTCTTGGCTCTACAGTGGGCATGTGATCCTTCACACAAAATGTGCCAACAGAAAGACAAAGTGCAGGCATGGTTGTCTTGTCAGCTTTGAAATATACAATAGATTTTGTGTGTGTGTGTGTGTGTGTGTGTGTGCTATATATTTACATGTATGAGCATGCATGTGAGAGTAGAGTATTCTGGGGGCAATTGTAACACAACTTTTTATTACAATTGCCCCCAAACCTGAACACATGAAACTAGCTAGCTTGCTGGATCTCAGCTCTAGCTTGTTTCAGATTGGTGCAATTTTATGGTGTTGCAATTTCCCCCTGTTACAATTGCCCCCGGAATACTCTATATGTGTACTGTAAATAAGCATGTGTATGAGCATGCATGTGAGAGTATAAGTGCACTGTAAATAAGCATGTGTATGAGCATGCGTGTGAGAGTATATGTGCACTGTAAATAAGCATGTGTATGAGCATGCATGTGAGAGTATAAGTGCACTGTAAATAAGCATGTGTATGAGCATGCGTGTGAGAGTATATGTGCACTGTAAATAAGCAGGTGTATGAGCATGCATGTGAGAGTATAAGTGCACTGTAAATAAGCATGTGTATGAGCATGCATGTGAGAGTATATGTGCACTGTAAATAAGCATGTGTATGAGCATGCATGTGACAGTGTGAGTGCATGTGTTTGAGTTTGTGTGTGCATGTCTTAGTGAGAGTGACTGCATTTGTGAGACCAAGTATGTGTTGGCGTGCATTATGTGTGTGCATCTCCTCAGGTATGTGCGCGTAATAACTGCTGAGAGTGTGCGCATGTGTATGCATGTTTACGTGTGCATTTGCCAGTGTGTATGAGCGCAGTCCGGGAGGAGAGAGGGGAAGAACTGAACCACTCTTATTGGGCGGAAAACAATGAGCAGTTTCATCTGTGGAAGACATCTTGCAGCTCACGATGCGCCCCAGTGCCAGAATAGCAGCGGCACAAAGGGCCCATTGTTCCAGAGGAGGCTGCAACCTCCATCTGGCCACCTCTCTGCTCCTCAATCCAGGGCAGCCTGACCGGGCCCTGGCTCAAGCTTCTGCACAGTTGAGGGCTATCGTTTTCATTTCCAGTGGAGCATTAAATATTCTTTTTATTCGGGCTTCATTTCTTCCTCTAGCTACACAAACTTGGGTATTAACGGAAACAAGTTCAAACATGACACCTCAGACAGGCGCTTTAATCATGTTTTCAGTGGACAGCATTCCTACAGGTCTTATGTGCGGACTCGCCGTTAACAATTGATACCCGTTAAAACGGAACGAAACAACAAAATGGAGGTGGATCATGTTCTTATTCAAACAACATCTTGTGCTTTTTCATATTTGTACTGAAATGGTAGATACTGCCTTGTACTTGAAACATAACAATTTGAAATTGTAAAGATTTTTTGTTATATACAGCATATAATGATAAAAATTCACAGCTGTGTAATATACTGCAATATCTGAATGTGATAATATTTTGTATATCTGCCCATATATAGTATTGTGAAGTGTCACAATAACCTGATAATATATTTTATCCCAATATATTTCAGTACATTCAAAGGGAGATCACAATGAAGTGTAGCAACAGTATTAATATTATTTTTGTGTGTCTGTGTGCGTTTTTGTGCGTCTGCATGTGCGTGTGTGTGTGTGTGAGTGCATGCACATGTGGAATGCTATAAATTGTTCACCATATTCACAAGCTGGCACAATGAAGCTATGTCCGTGGATATGAAAGCTTTCTGCTACCTCACAAAAGACAGTCAGAAAGACTGAGACAGACAGACAATCTTCTTTAAACTGTAAAGCAGTCATCTCGCTCTACTTGAAAGCATGTTGAAATGACAGCTCCCTAGACTAGTCTGAAATCAATCGCCCAACATACCCAGTGCTAAAAGAAACACTGACAATAAATGTAGAGTTGCCTACTGCATTAACAAGATCTATTAATAAGTGCACTTAATGAAGTCAGATTATGTGAAAAATACTGCATGAATAATAGGGTTCTGGAAAACTGTATGAAGATTTTTTACAACCTCTACTTTCACCCTCTCTGACACACAAATCAACAAACTCTTGTCATTGTACTTTGCTGCCGCACCTGCAGTATCCTGATGCTAACAAACTCATATCATTGTACTGTAGTGCTGCCCCACCTGCAGTATCCTGATGCTAACAAACTCATATCATTGTACTGTAGTGCTGACCCACCTGCAGTATCCTGATGCTAACAAACTCATATCATTGTACTGTAGTGCTGCCCCACCTGCAGTATCTTCATGCTAACAAACTCATGCCACTGTACTGTAGTGCTGCCCCACCTGCAGTATCCTGATGCTAACAAACTCATGTCATTGTACTGTAGTGCTGCCCCACCTGCAGTATCTTCATGCTAACAAACTCATGCCACTGTACTGTAGTGCTGACCCACCTGCAGTATCCTGATGCTAACAAACTCATATCATTGTACTGTAGTGCTGCTCCACCTGCAGTATCCTGATGCTAACAAACTCATATCATTGTACTGTAGTGCTGCCCCACCTGCAGTATCCTGATGCTAACAAGCTCATGTCATTGTACTGTAGTGTTGCCCCACCTGCAGTATCCTGATGCTAACAAACTCCTGTCATTGTACTGTAGTGCTGCCCCACCTGCAGTATCCTGATGCTAACAAACTCATGTCATTGTACTGTAGTGCTGCCCCACCTGCAGTATCCTGATGCTAACAAACTCATGCCACTGTACTGTAGTGCTGCCCCACCTGCAGTATCCTGATGCTAACAAACTCATGCCACTGTACTGTAGTGCTGCCCCACCTGCAGTATCCTGATGCTAACAAACTCATGCCACTGTACTGTAGTGCTGCCCCACCTGCAGTATCCTGATGCTAACAAACTCATGTCATTGTACTGTAGTGCTGCCCCACCTGCAGTATCCTGATGCTAACAAACTCATGCCACTGTACTGTAGTGCTGCCCCACCTGCAGTATCCTGATGCTAACAAACTCATGCCACTGTACCGTAGTGCTGCCCACCTGCAGTATCCTGATGTTGCAGCATCACGTAGCTCTGTGCTTTCATGTCCAACCAGTAATCACAGTCTTGTAAGGAGAAAATTGGGAGTTTCAAGCCTCCGCTCTCTCACTTATTATTATCAGAAACATCAGAAACATCAGAAACACTTTCTATTAAAGGTCACTTGTAAGTGCTATATAACACATTTATAGACAATTCAATGCACCTTCATAAGCTCTACAAAAACAGTCATAAATGCTTATGTCAATAATTGCAAACAGGAATACCGTGTCTAATGTCACCTTTGATGCAGCAAATGACATGCCATGTGGCACACACAATATTCCAATTTGCTGCAATTAAAATAAATACTTATGAATGTCAGTGCAGTGCTTATGAAGGTGCTATGCAATGCTTATGAATGAACTATATATCTCTTATGCAGGACCATTCTACCACATTTTTCCCACTCTAGAGCTAGAACCTGGCGAGCATGAGCTACAGCAGGGCTGTGCTTACTTGGCACAGAATAATGTTTTATCCATTGCACCACCTGCAGCTATAGCTGTAGCACACAACGTTGCATTTACAAGCAAATTTAAACCGCAAGCAGGATGTAACAAGGGAATAAGCAGAGTGTTAGCAGCACGCTGTCTGGGAACTTTCAATTTACATTACACTGCGGCAGAACTGGAACTGACCGCAGTATTGCAGCAGGTAACCTGGCCTTAACAGGTAGGAAATCCCCAGTGATTGCTGATACAAGGTGCCCTTTTTGTCTGTCTGTTCTTGCCTAGGATTTAATAGTCCAGCTGTGTATTGTGGCTAGCGGATTCTGCAGTGTACTAAAATTAATTTTAAGCTATATTTTCTGTATTAAAACGTACTGTACTTACATACTGCAGTGCTTCTTTTTGCACCTGGAGTAAATTGTGTCATGAACATTTTGAAAACAGTGAAAGCTGTTTATGCACTGCTTTTGTGCCGCTTAGAAGTCTGGTGTAAATTAGCGCTTAAGTGTGCTCAGAAAGCAAACAATCAAACAATCTGCAGCAGCCCCTCCCCCCCCCCCAAATTAATGAGATTCCATATTTCAAATTCAAACTACCAAAATGTATTTATGCAGAGCTTGCGAAATGTCTCCTGGTCTGCTTATGGGGGACAGATCTGGCATAGGTCAGGTCGGCAGGACAAAAGGAATCCATCCAGAACCTGAACTAAGGCAAGCCAGTCTGCACAGCAAAATGTTCGGTGCTAATTCAGCTCTGACCGAGTTTACAGTTTATGAGCACAATATGGATTACGTTAACCTATCAGTGTAAAGCGTACAACTGGCAGTTGATTTAACACTGAAACTTTTACTGTGTGTCTCCAGCTCCACGGCAGAGGATGCAGTATGCGCCTCTCTCACTCTCTCTCTCTCCTACAGACTAATGTACCCTGAAGGCGAAGCAGACGGATGATGAGATGCATTGTGAGATGAACTGCTGACGACCCCTCCACAGGGGACATTAGCACCATCAGCCTGCCGGGGGCCAGGCTGAGAACACAATCCCTACCTCCCCCAGCGAGAGTGAGAATCGGGCCTGCCCATTATCCTGCCCCTTTACAAAACAGAACATTTCATTTGAACTTCCTGTGTCACTCACTTCCTGCTCCTGTTCCTTGCACGCTTGGATGAGGTGGTTCCTGCACAGCAATGCTCTGTTAATATACTGTATCACTCAATCACCAGTACAGAGAGCCTGGATGTGCTGCAGAAATAAATGTCCCTTTAACCCTTCAATGGATTGATGGATTCATCCGAGCAGGTGACAACATTTTGAATTACTGTATGATATATGCGGATTTTTGTAAACCTACATGTAACTGCCAAAATAAAGGAACACTTCAGTGAGAGATACAAAGTATACTGAAAGCACATGCTTCCACACAAGTGTGGTTCCTGAGTTAATGAAGCAATTAACATCCCAGCATACTCACAGTTGTATCAATGCTGGGCAGGACCAGTTGCCCATTACTTTGGCTACCATGGCTAGAAGAAGAGATCCTAGTGAGATTTAAAGAGGGGTAGTTGTTGGGGCACATTTGGCCCGGAGCTTCAGTGACTAATACTGCTGAACCTGCTGATGATTCATAAGGACCAGTGGTTAAGGTGATGGAATGGATTGGCATGGAAATCCGAGAAAAAGGCATCAACTAGGGACAACTGTGGTTGAAAGAATATACTCCTCAACTATAATGTTCACTATAATGCACTATAAAGCATTAGTCAGAGATGCAAGGCAAAACAGATGAGCAACTCTGAATCAGTTGACTTCAAATATCAATCTAGGGCATGAGCAGGCAGTTTCTTCCAAAATCCAATTCTATGAGCTCGTTTTAAAGGTTGCTGAACTCACCAATCTACGTGTATGTGAAGAAACTAATTATTGTGTTCAATAGTTAGTCAAAGTTAAAGACAAAGGTTAATTGAATCCTAGCCCTGACCAATGATATTCAGAAGATTTTCTGTTTTTCATTCCGTGCGTGTTGGTCCATCTAAAATCAGCCAGTTCCTCTAGTCTAAACTCTCTGACCAAGTGATGGGAGAATGAGATTCCATGAACTGTATTGGCTACAGCTACAGTGAACTGTCAATCACTGACTTGTTAGAGCCAATCAAAGCATTTTTTACTCCTGTAGGGACAAGACCTGTATCTCCCCCTGTATACCGATACTAACTAATATTGTGTTTCTTTTATGTATCAACCACTCAAAGGTTTTTGTACTAACCATCTCATGGAGTGCATGTATGCTAAATTTACATTATTGATGTACTTGCTTAGATAACTAATATAAGAAATTATATAAATTATTTTGGGTCACTCTGATGTCTGACACTACTTCTGGATCTGGCAGAACGGCACTGGACTATGTCCATGACACAAGAGTACAGGAAACAGCACATATTCCTTTGCACACACAGGCGTAGGCAAAGGAGAGACATAATGCATACATACCTATACCTATGCATATCATTAAACACTCACTTTATTAATGCATCACACATTATTGGTACCTCTTTTTCATTGTATTCATTGGATAATTTTTTTGCAGTTCTAAGACAATGCTTTTCTCCCATCTTTCCCACTTTCATCCTTTCCCCTTCTGATTTCCTGGTCAATATGGCAGAATTTGTTCTTACCAAAAATTATTATTTAATACAGATTTTTACCGGCAAATTCTTGGAACTGCTATGGGAACTACATTTGCCCCTGATAATGCTAACCTTTTTATGGGCCTTTTGGAACACAAACACAGTTACACTAACAATCCTTTTACTGAAAACAAAGGACATTTACAAGGTGTGGCATGGTACTGAATTGATGCTCAGTTTTCGTGACCATGCTAATAGTTTTGAATACTCCATCAAGTTCAGCCTTAACTATGATCCTTACAGAATGAACGTCTTGGATGCAGATGTTATTCATAATGTTAATTCTCTGTATACCACGCTACTGATAAAAATAGCCTTCTACATGCACTGAGTTACCATTCAAAATCATTTAAGAATGGCCTCCCCTACAGTCAATTTCTTCGTTTTAGACGTATTTGTGCTAATGAAGATGTAAAAAAGAAATTGACTGTGTGTGTGAAAAATCTTTCAGCACACACAAAATCTAATAACAAAACCAATGATTGGTGCAAAACAAAATGCCATGACCAATCATTTGTCATGTTATTGGTTTTGCGTGTGCTAAAAGGTTTTGCACACGCTAAAAGTCATAGTAAATCAGGCCCTAATTTCCTACCACAAGATTATTCCCACAAATATCTTCGTAGTACTCTCGATCAGGCCATTTCTTTTAACAAGTAGGGGCGAACTGGTCATAGGCAGCAGTCCAAAATAAAGTCTACTCCCCTGTGGTTTTCCCATATTTGCTCTTTTAGTCCTATTTGTCTTGTATACTGGTGTCATCTGCTCAAGTGTTTCCTTGTAATTATAGACTCCACTTGTTGCAGGTGATAGCTGTCCTTCTAATTGATAACAAATTGCTGTTAATTGATGGCCACTTTATATACGTTTGCCACATGGTTTTTGCTTTATAGTAGGCCTACTGATGATGGTTTCTTAACTGAATGTTTGTACCTTTCTTCTTGACACTTTTTTTCACCTGCACTATTAAAGAGTTGCATTTTATTATCTCAGTTTATACTTTTTTTTTCTTTGATTGCAGTGTGCGTACCTCCTTTTTGTTTTTTTCATGGACATCCTTTTTCATCTCCTGTTAATAATAGTGTGCCGACGGAGAAGGAGTCTAAGGGGACAGGAAATAATGGACCCAGCTGGCTAGTGGACAGGACAAGGATTTTTTCTCCTTCTGTTTTAAATATAAAATGTCAAGTGGTATGCATTTTGGACAAACTGCTGCAAAAGTAGTTTTAAATATTGACTGATGTCATCCTGACCAACAGGATTTAACAGACTTTCATCTTCAAATCCCCCCCCCCCCCCCCCCCCCCCTCAGCTAGATCTCTCCATTCCACAACCTTGAGGTGACTGGCTCTGCCCTCTGTGTGTGGTTTATTCTCCAAGTAAGCATGCCTGTCAGTACTGGCCACACAGTGGCGGAATAAACTTCCCAAATCGGTCAAGAGAGAAGAAGTATTGGCTATCTTCTGACACAGACTAAAGACCCACCTCTTCAGACTGCATTTTGGTTCCCCTCCCCTCCCATCCCTACCACAAAGCAATCCCTCCTTTTTATGGTTTCAGGTGATATTGTTTATGGTTTTACTTGTCTCATCTCAGGGCCTGTTATGGATGTAGTGTGTATGTATTTAGAACGTGTACTTTGGGTCTGAGTTACCAGAGTAAACATGTACTAGTGCTGTCACTGGTCTGGGAATGTTGTTCGCCAAGTCTGGCACGATTGCTAATTTTTATCAGATGAATGCAATTCTGTTTCTCCTATTGCAAGACGCTGCTAAATTAATGTAATACGATTTCAATATTATCAGTTTAGGGACTTCCTATAAAACCCTTTGCAACTTGTGATACTTTTGAGAGGATTAGCGTACTGGGCGGAACTTTGAAACTCTGTGCAGTCTGATCTTTCTCTCCGCTATCTTCTTTTTGATGATGGCTGTACTTGCTGAACTAGCCAAGCCATGTCTGTGAAGAAAAGCAAGTTAAGGACACATTTTAAGTGAGTCCAGGCCTTTGGCATTGTTTGTGTGCTCTTAATTTGATTTTGTCAGCAGCATCCAGGGAACTAGTTTCATAAATCTGCAGATGAAACATTGTAGTGTAGTTTGTATCCTTATTCTCCTAGTTTATGGACCACATTGTAAAACTTGGGTCACAGAATTTCCTGACTTCCTCTGTTAACCTTATGTCTTCCAACATCAAATGGTCAATACAGGACGTTTTGGAGCCACCTGTTAAGCAATCAACACATATTCATCTTTATTCAGGATTTAGTTACAACAGGGTGCCCAGTCTCTATGGGTGTGAATCTTGTCAGAAAATTCAATGCGCATCTCGATACATGGTCTATGAAACAATGCAGGAAAGAGGAAAGATACACTTACAAAAGTAATGATTCAATATGATTTGATCCGATTCAAATCCTATTCGATTTGCTCCTATGCAATTCAGTTCAGATGTGATGTAATTCACTTTAATTTAACACATGTTGCCATCAGAAATCCTTTATTCAAGATCATGAAATCACCTTCATAAAAATATCAATCTTTCAATTAAGTCACTGCTATAAAGCATTGTAAAAGCCACATTTTTTCCAAACCGTCAATTTAAAGTTGTTCGGTGCGTTAAACATTTGTTATATTTGCCATCAATTTGTCAATCGGTTGCATTTCTTTCAACACATGCCTTTTTTTCAACACATGCCTTTTACAGTAAATGGTTAGTTAAGAGTTAATGAATAGCTGGTTAAATATTGTATAACAGAATTATTATATTTCTGAAGCAAATAATACTGTTGTCTCAACTGATGTCTATAACAATATTCTTGGCCTAAGCCATCTTGGACTTAATTTTATTACGGTCCTGGGATTTATTGACAGAATATAATATAACCTTCCTTGGTTACTGGCCCTCAATTATATATTATAATTGGTTAGTCACACTTTAAAGCTTCTGGTGCTATTGTTCTTTCAGAATTGCACTGGCTTTCCAACAGAGGGCCAAAGTGGAATTGCTTATGAGAATCAATATGTTTCTAATACACAAATGAATATTTCAGGGTAAAATTTCTACTGCTCCAAAAGTATTCAATGGGATTTACATTACACTCCAGATAGATACCAATTTTATGATTTGTTAATTGTTCATTCATGACTTTAGAACAGGCAAATAAGTCTGGATAATAGCACAGTTGATGTATTTAAGTTATATGAACTGCAGTCATACAATGAAAAGATAAATTAACTTTATCCTCTGTTTGTGATCTATTCATTTTGCATTTTCTAAATGTTTCTTTTAATATTAGCTGCTAAGTTGGTGCTGTGTTCTGCCCACAGGCTGAATTAAGCTTTAAAAAAAAAAAAAGAATGAACAAATACAAGTTAAAAGCTAAAATGCTTAGTTTACAGTGACTTTATTTTTTCTTGTAGTTCAGTTATGTCAGTTATGTTTAAAAACATTGCTACTTGACAATCCATTGTAAGTAAAAAATGTGTGGATGGAACTGGTGTGATTTCCATGTAATTGCAGGCAGACTGTGCCTGATGCAAAGCTTGTTTTAGCATAAACTAAAAAATCACTGCAAAACTGGTCTGTAATTACCACTTTCAGTATTAAGTCTAAGATAACAATGATCGTGCCAGGAGTAAAACAACTCAAGGAGCTGAGAAATATATAAGGTTTGGGTCGTGAAAATGTCAGAAACTGTCGAAAGATATCCCTGGCACAATGAGTTACATGCCAGGAAGTGAAGTCATTTTTGATGTGTATCGTGCATTTCACTGTTGATGTCCGTTATGTGCTAGCTCTGTGCTAGCTCTGCGCTAGCTCTGTGCTGCTCGATCCTCCTCAACTGGAGAAAACCTAGCAGACGCTCTGTTTATGTCACCACTTCTGAGGATCGTGTACCCCTGCAGGCTCCTCACTTCTCTCTTTCTCCCTCTCCCTCCCTTTTCGCTCGGCTCTGCGTTCCTTCTCCTTTTCCCTCTTGCCAAAACGCTACCAACCGCTCTCATTGGCTGAGCGCTGGTCTCGAACCACTTTAACACTCCCAGGCTACAGAGCTGCCATTGGCTGGCACTGCCCCAGCTAATGGAAGGTGAGGCAGCGCTATGCCACTTAATCAATACTCTGTCAGGGGGAGAAAGGGGGGGGTCGGGTAGGGCTCCCAGACCGGTGGGTTGGGCATGTTTGCCGTCTGAGACTGCACTGGTTTAGGAGGATGTGAGTCGGGTTGTACCAGTGCTGGGGCTATCAGATTAATGTCTGGCAGATATGTCTGGATCTTACCTTCCCCCTGTCAGAGTTTGACCCCCCCCCCCCCCCACCCCCACCACACACACACACACGCGCGCGCACACACTCCGATGTCACTGCAGTGTCTGCATTAGAGGGGCTGGTATAGAGAGATGGCAAACCTGCAGCTGCAGCCCTAACACGAATGCTTATACCAAATACTATATTCAACAGGAAAAGGAAAACAGGCTGAACTATACATAAGAATCATATACATGTGTGAGCATTAGGTTCAGGTGAATATAAGACTTACGTACATTACACATACTTTTATCCAAAGCAACGTACAATAAGTACATACAGATGTATGTGTGTGTGTGTGTGTGTGTGTGTGTGTGTGTGTGTGTGTGTGTGTGTGTGTGTGTGTGTGTGTGTGTGTGTGTGTGTGTGTGTGATTTTGCTTTCACACAGTAATCTGCTTTGCTTTACTATTTGTTCAATGAGATGGTGCCCAGTAACTGCCCAACCTTAACAATAGGACTGCTATCATAATGCATATTAATGTCACCTGCTCAGAGGTGCATATTTTCTAAGAGTGGGATCAAGTATGCTCAAAGGCAGCATATTTGTGCCATTACGTGCCGGTCACTCCCCCGCCCACACACATATTTGTGCATACATAGGGAATGAGCAAGCTCGCCGCTGCTCTGTGATCTACTCAGCTTTGCCACTAGCAGTGCCCACTTTTTTATAACCACGCCATTTGGCACTGCCTCCAGAGCGCTTGAATCACAGGATATAATTGCAGTGGGTGTCATAAGACTCGCCTTTGTTATTGTACAATTTCCTGTCAGCACCCTCGGCTTTCTGCTTTGTCATGTTTTTTGGGGGGGGGGGGGTTGAGATGCGTTCAGGCAGTCATTGTTGGGTAAGCCCAAGGCATGAACAGATTGCGGACAGAAGACCACAGAGAGAAAGAACAGCTGCAGGAAAGAGGCAGGACTCCAGCTCTATCATGGTCTGGTCCATTCCGGATTTTGTGAGCCGCTGGCTATAATTAACAGGTCTGGGCTGCACTGATCAAATTCGCACTGGAGCTCTTTCTTCTATTTGAGCAGCTGTGAGATAGATAATGTACCTTAAATGCAATAGTCCTTCAAACACCAAACCTGTGCTGTTCACAAGGTGGCACAGCAGTTGCAGTGGAAGGGTGACAACACTTTTTTTTTTTGTGTAGGCTGTGCATAGATGCCTGAACCTAGGAATGACTGCTATGAATTGCTAGCTTTTTGTATCCCTTTTAACCCCTCCATTTTATTTACTTTTTGATATGAAACCAGATAAGTCAACTTGGTTTTCTTTTGCAGTGACTACCTGGGGAATCACAGTGGACAGGGGATGCCGATGTGTAGCCTGTCAGATGTAGGGGGTGATTTGGTGGCCAGATGTAGTGCCAGTTTTAGGGAAATTTGGCTAGGACACCAAGGTTAACAGCCTTCTGTAAAGTGCCATGGGATCTTTAAAGACCACAGTTAGTCGGGACCTGTTTAAATCATCCAAAGGATGGCACACTCTACAGGGCAGTGTCCTCATTACATCACTGGTCTCTTTGTAGTCCAGAGGGAATAGTGCCCCAATTTGGTCCACCAACACCTCTTCCACATCAACTTTTAATTTTTCAATATTTAAAAACCTGCTTAGGTTCAGCAGTTTGACATGAAAAGGGTACAGGGTGGTATGGCTGTGATTAACAGTGCATAGATACAGAGTGGTATGGAGCAGGTAAATATAGCACTTTCCTTCTGGCATTATGGTGTTTGACCAATGATCATTCTAAAACATATATGAGTGCTACCTACCAACAGATAGTCAGGGTTTTCATTTGGCTCTCCCGCTCAAGAAAGAGGGTGTGGTTGCTCCACTGCCTGCAAAAAAACAAAAAACAAAGTGTCATTGAGATTGAGTGCAAGTGTGTCAAAAAATTGGGCATTATGCGTACGATTGAGAGTTGTGAACCAATGTGAAAGATTTTACTATACATACAGAAAAAGAGGCATTATGGGTAATATTTAGAGTTGTGAACGAGTGTCAGATTTTACTGATGTGTAGAAATACTAATGAGGCTCCTGTGTAGGATAAATTCTCATAAATTTGCCTCATTATACCAGATATACTGTACACAGAAATCAATGCCAGGGCATTTCAAGGTTCTTAGTTCATCATCATATTACATATTACATGTTCACTAATTAAACATAGAATTTGTCCTCTAAGAAACCATCTCATCATAAACAAATAAAAAAACACTCTTCCTAAAGGATTATTCCAATTTTTTATTTATTTTTTAATTTACTTGGAAATATTTTTCCAGACTATTTCCACCATGCTGATGAACGGTAATGATAATAATTTTGTCACATCGTTCTTTTTCGAACTTTGGTCACCCTCTGCTTTACAATGGAGTCCAATGGGGCATATTTAGATACAGGTTCAATTTACCTCAAACAAGTCCAGTTTTCTAAACTTCTCATTTGGAAGTGAAAACAAGTGATAAAATGTATTAGTCGAAATTAAAATGAAAATATATGCCGTTGAATGCTCTTTGAACTAGCAGAACTGACGTACCGTACTTAACTCTTCTGCGTGCACAAAATCTTTTAGTTTCCAGTGGTGTGTGGCTCACCTTTATAAGCTAACGTAGAAAATCCAAATTGAAAATCGAAAACCTATTGCAATGGCTGATTATTCATCAGACTATTACGAGGACGTTGGGTCTCTTCACTTTGATGGCCAGCCATATTTATTCAATCCTCTTCAATTTGATTTAGCTTTTCGTCTGTGTATTCCAGTTTAAATAAATATGGGTGGCCATCAAAGTATGTCACAGCAGCAGAGCCACCTCTTACTTTGAAAGCGAAGTGAAAATACACAAATTCGTAGTTGAATCATTTATTCAGATGGTTCCTTGCTTTACTCTAGCCTTATATTAAACGAGTTTTCATTTTTAGCAATAAATCGTTTTTATAAATGAATAACTAATAATTAAACAAAATAAGTGTGATTAGTGAGCAGAAGGGAATGAAACGGTAAAGCGGGATTTCAT
Source organism: Synaphobranchus kaupii (assembly GCA_029718625.1). NCBI lineage: Eukaryota > Metazoa > Chordata > Actinopteri > Anguilliformes > Synaphobranchidae > Synaphobranchus > Synaphobranchus kaupii. The sequence goes on along the minus strand of CM056389.1, from coordinate 35,762,320 downwards.
AAAGACATTTTTTTTTCATGTTGGCTTTCCGAAAGACAGCAGAAACAATAACTTGTCTATAGCTGACACCAGCCCATAGAAAATGCAGCCCATCATAAATTCTAAAAAATAAAAACATCCCAAACTGTATACTGCAAGCTCATGTCACAAAGAATGTAGTATATGTGTATTGATTACAGAGAAACCGAAAGCTATTAACCAAGAAAAGCGCTTGAAGCGTACGTGGGGTGAAGCGCGAGTTCAAAGCAAGCCAGTGCAATGGTTACTGCCATACCATAAAAGACATGGCATCAGTGAGAAGACAGCGGTCTATGGATGTGAAGGTGACTTCTGCCAGCCATGCAACTTAAACTGCTTAGCCCGGTTAATAAATGCATCTGTCAAAGTGTATTAAATATATTAAAATGCATGTTTTCTGGGTGCAATAAATTACTGTTGCTTTCCTTTCATCGTGCCACTCCAGAACTAGCTGATTTCGATAGATCCCACATGCAGTTATAGAGCAAGAATTGTATTTCTAGTTTTTATCATTGGAATGTGTCATTTGTTTCCATTAAACGTGCACTTTTTTTTGTCCCATTCACATGTTCTTTTCCATGGAAACACGGGATTTCCATGACTTGCCAGCAAATGAAGAGAGAAAATCTAATCCATCACCGATCAACTCTGGAAGAAAATCTGTTTTCAACACGTTATCCGTGCATTTCTGAATAGGGTATTCGGGTTCATATACAGTCCTATACTGTACACAAATTAAACTAAATTCTTTAAGTTTCAGAGTGCCACAGCAATGCAGACCCAGTGGATTACCATTATCATCTTTACAAACCAATGCATGAATAAATTCCACAGATTCCTTGCAAGTTTCATAGCATGCAAAAAAGCAGGGCTGCGACAAAAGGAACATTCTGAAATATGATGTCCCTCTGTTCAGTGCATTGCAGGGGGAAAAGTGTTCTGCTCTAGGCATCAAGTCAAAGAAAGAAATAAAGGAGAGGAGGAGAAGAAGAATAAGAAAAAAGGGCCAGGGCACATAAGCTAGCAGTCACTTTTATTAAAACAAATAATTTGAAATCCCTTTTTGTAATAAGTGGCCTTAATTATGACCTTGCGTTCCGAGCGATGGCTGCAGAGCCAGAGAGCTATTACAGTCGTCCTCCCAGGTGCCTGTTACACACAGCTTGCCTTGTGCTTTGCCCAGATTACCTAGTTTACAGTGGCAAATTAAAAGAGCTGTTTATGCGCTGTTATTTCCCTCTAATGAAGAGTCTTCTCCGCTCCGTGCCACTCGAGCAATGCCTGCCCTCATGACTCAGCAGCAACCTGGCATGTCAATTGCACACCGCCGTCCATTACAAACAGCAGCGTGCTTTCTTTAAGTGCTGGGGGGGGGGGGCCCATTCTTGAACTGATAATTTACACATACTCTACGCCTATATCTACTTACTTATTACACCTGCTATAAACTTATAGACGCATTCTGCTTCTTTCACACGTACTACAGCACAATTCCTAATGTTAAATCAACTCTAAAAGCGTTAAATAGAATCAGTGTTTATATGAGTCCGATATGGACAACTATGCAGTCTTGGAGTTAAGATTTGATTTTATGCTGAACGTGTTGCAGCACTACGAGCACACAAAGTGCTGCATTACTCTGCTCATACTGTAGATCTCATACTGAGCAAGTCCGTTGCTTCATCTCAAAGGCTTATTGGACCTTTGGGGAAAAGGAGCGGAGAAAAAAAGACTTACTTTTTACGAGAGAGTGAGAAGAGGATTTAATCTTGCATCCCAATCAGTTTATAAAATGCCCCAGTAAGTTAACACCGAGTAAGTTGTCATAACATTACAACCGCGACTGTAATGTTATGACAATGCTCTTATTTCTGTGGAAATGCAGCAGTTAGGGGAGAACATGGCGAGAACTGAAACAACATTCATTTAATATCATTTTATAAACTGCATATAAAACGCCGTTCATTTCCGCCCTGCACCAATCCACTCTTTTAAGGTGAACTGAGATTACCTCAAAGAGTTTAATATTTCATCCTCTGTTTCTACAGCTGGCTAATGCCAGCCATGTCAAGCAGTGTCCAGGATGACCTATTTCACTGCCTGTGCTAAAACACAATGCTCTCACAGCGTCACTCTCATGCCGCAGCCGTGCGTTAGCACTACGTGAGC